>VWZT01013523.1:751739-1023071 GCA_013397055.1 Pachycephala philippinensis | reverse complement strand
CCCCCCCCTTCCCTTCTTGGAAATCTGTTGGCGTGTCACACCGGCAAAGGGCTGGCTGTCCTTTCCGTCAGTCAAAAACATACGCTGCTCTTCTGGAGGTGTTTGTTTTAAGGTTGTTCAGATTTTTGAGTGTGGCTACTACGGGAAAAAGGAAGGATTTAGCCGTATTTCTGCAAAAAATGAGGTAACGCTAAGTTTGAGAGTACGGTGCTTTTGGTGTGGCCCCTCTGCTAAGCCAGGCTGTGGGTCCCTTCCACCCCGTGTCTGCACAGGGTTTAGCTCTGTGCAGTGTTGCCACCTACCAGTGAGTTGTGTAAATTGCTCCCAGCTCTGGAAGCTCAAGTTGCACTGCCTTACTCGAGCCCTCGGCTTGTTGAAAAGGCCATGTGGTCCTTCTCAGCAGTGTCCAGCTGGAGGGTATAATGTCCAAAGAATTTGGATTTAGGAACTATGTGAGTTTCTTTTTAACCTCTCTCTGCTTTTCTGCTCTTTTCTGTGCATGTGTCTTCCTCTCCACGGTACCCTGGAGCCTGTGTTTCCTGCCACAAAAAGCGGTGTTCAGAGGGACTGACTCACAAAACACGGTCTGACTACAATACAATCATGTAGCATAAATGTCCGATCCTTTTAGGTAATCGCTGTAGCCTTAAAACCTCTGCTCGCTGAACACTCACAAGATGCACGAAAGCATTTTGCTTAAAATGAGATGCCTGGGGAAAAGGAATGCCATTTAGTTTGTGACAGCATTTAAACAACTTTTCAGTGCTGCTGGTTGTACTTTGCAGTATGTATTGATGATCTGATAGGAAAATAAAGTTCCATCCTATAAATTTTACCTTTGCAACAGGTGGCTCTTAGTCCTGTATATGGCATGTACATTTTCTAAAGGGAAATTTTTGTGAGGGTGGTTAGCATGGGAGAAAGCATGGAAAGAGTAAGGCTCTAAGTGCTGTAAAAGCGTCAGTTCCAGAAACTTTGTGGGGTGAAGTTGCCAAAGCACAGAGCGGGGCAGGCAGTGCCTGGATGATGGATGGATGTGTGCTGACTGCCTTCCAGCGCTTCCATCGTCACTGGAGTGCCAGGGCCAGGCGAGCCGTGCAGCTGTGAGCCTGTCAGGGCTGCGGGACAGCCTCGGGAACACCGCCCGCACGTGCGAGCCTGGCACAGGCAGCCTTGGGAGAACACAGGGAAACTCAGCCCTGGGCCTTCCCCGCGCTGGAGCCTCTGCAAAGGATCAAATGATCTGCAAAGGAGAACAGCACGTCCCCACCTGCCGCCCGACTTGCAGATTTCCCCAGTTTGGATGCTGGTTTCGAGTTTCCTTCACCTGATTCTCAAAGCTGAATGAGGGAAAATGTGCCAGCTATTGGGAAGTGGAAAACTTCAGAGCCTAGCGAGCTACAGTGAGGTTTGGTTAAGCAATTACATTTTGGGAGCTCACCCGTAGCACACCAGAGATCCTGCAGATGTTTGAAGCCTGACAAAATGTTTTCTTGTTGGTCCTAGAGGAGGCTTGCAAGGGTAGAGCTGGGATATTCCCAGCATCCGCCAAGTTGTAAAGTTGGCAGTAGTCAGCATATGGAAAATTGCAGCATGAATCATGTATTTATCTGATACTTTCTATTTCAAACTTTTTAATTGCTTCTTTCAGAAACCTGTAAAATGGAAGTGCCAGTTAAGGAGGGCAGTTATAACGTGTAATATCTTTCACGAGTGGAAAAAAACAGGTAAAAAATTAGGCTGAATATGGAACTGTGAGGTTAGATGACCTTATAAAACATTCTTATTGTAGCATTTGGTTTAAAAACTATTTAGATTACAACTGAATTTTATCAGCTGCGTTAGATATATTTTGGTTTATATATTTATTATACTTTTAAAGCATGGATATTGCTGTTTTTTCCAGTAAAAGAGACACTTTACAAAAGACTTTCTTTCTTCACCATGGTGTGTTTTCTGGCTGGGACACTTTTCCAGGACATCAGTTACACATCTGCATGATAAAATGTGTTTTCCATTTATGTTCAAAGACCAAGAAAAGGCATCTGAGCTCCCACAATGCCACCAGTATGCTGTGCAAGGACCCAGTCAGGGCTGGGATGGCAGGGAAGAGGCTGCTGGCAGGGGGCCAGCCAAGGTCTCCCCTTGAGAACTTCCCCAGGTGCTGTGGGCATGAGTGGCTGCACTGCCTGCAGGAGTGTTTGGGCTCACTGAGCAGTTTTAAAGGCACCAAACCCAAACATCAAACTTCATTTTATCAATTTCTGGTTTTTCAAAACAAAATCAGTGATTCTGTGATTCTATGGCAAAATGGCTCAGGTCGTTAGCTCGGCTTTCTGAAGGGGGATCTTCTGCACACCAGTGACTGGGCAAAGGAGATTTGGCATCTCAGCCCTGTCCTGTGCTGTCTCTTGCAACAGTATATTGAAAATCTCGGGAAAATTAGGAGTTGTGGTTTTAAAGAAAAGCCCCGGATTGCAATTGCAGCCCAGGTTGAGGTGTGTTAGCGCAGCACAGCGCAGAGTGCTGCTGGAAAATGAGCATCTCCAAGCTGTGATTCCTTTCATTGGGAATGGGCTGAGCGACTCCAAGCAGTGCCCAGGGCAGCGCTGCAGATCTGCCTGTGGGTGTGCTGACCTCTGCCCTTTGGAAACAGGGAAGCTCTTGGTGGCCGAGGACAAACGCAAACATAGTACCCAAGCTTTTCCTTTACGTCCTCCTTAAAGCTTCCATCTATTTCTGTCCCACTAATCTCATTGGTGAGGGGCAAGGCCGAGGGAAAGTGGTGGGAGGAGGGAGCCTGTAGCCCAAACTTTCCTATTGAAGTCGGTGACAGATTTGCCATCGCCTGCAGCGAAATCTGATGTCAAACATTTAATGGCACCAGCGCTCACCCTGGAGATCACACTTTGCTTTGCAGAGCCTTTCTTGAGAATGTTCTGTTCTTTTTCTGCTTATACAATTCCTACGGGCACCAGGGATGGCTGGATGTACAGGGGACTGTAACATAGGCAGTAAACATCCCGGGGAGAAGACTAGGATTTTTCCATCTCGGTTACGTTCTATGTCGCAATAACTGCGCTGATCTTTTGAAGTCCCCAGTGAGTTGTTCTCACTGAATGATGCTTAAATCCGTGTCTGCATTTTGTGAAATGCCAACCCTTGTTTCTTTCTTTTGCTTGGCTGGTAGGACACAGGAAAAGTGGTCCAGAGTTTATAGCTGAGGTTCATAAAGCCAAGAGGATAGAACGTGCTTTTGCGTGGTTAAAACCGTGCATAGGAATTATTTGATGGATGTCTGTGACTAGCTGAAAAATCATATTCAAAAGAAGGAACAAGATGTTGAGCCATGTCTTTTTGTTTTGTAATGCAAATTGCAAATGACAGGTGAACTTTCCTGTATTTTCACTGTTCTTGGACGTACAGCTGTACAGTCCTGTGCTGTGTCTGTGGGATGATTCATGTAAGCATCAGAACAGGAGATCAGCAAAGCACAGCGCATCCTGACCCTCTGTTCTTCCCTCTCCTTCGCGCTGTGTCTTGTCTGAAGTGCAGGGACTGATGTGCCTCAGCACAGAGGGGCACAGAGGTGCCCAGCCATGGGTGCCAGTGAAGGTTTGTGCTGTGCATTGCTAACAAACAGCAGCCAAACACGGGCTGTGTGGTAGAGCACCATTTTCTAGATGAATATTATGATTATGAATATTAAAACTGCCACTCCTTCTGATTTTCTTCATAAGTGAAGAAGTTCACTCAAACCCATAGTCTAATTTTAATCCTGTTCATTGCATTCTGCCTTTCCAGTTCCTGTTAGAATTTCAATTACATGTAGTAGGGGTGTTGTTTTCTTTGGATTTTTTTTTATGGTTGTTGTGTTTTGGGTTGAGTTTTTAAATTTATTTTTCTTCTGTTTGTTTGTGTTTTTTTTAATTGCTTGAAGATTGCTGAAGTTGAGTTGTTGCATTCTCTGATTTTGGCCCTGCAGGCTGTTGTATTTCCCCCAGTATTATTTTCCAATCACAAAGCTCAAAATGTGCAAATCACCAGAAGCCACTCCTGGATCTAAGTTTAGCACTACCATGGATTAACACTAACCTGGACCAATTAAATGCTCGGTCTTTCCTAACTAAAAAAATTAAATATATCTCATTACAAATAGATCTTGTTTCACTTAACAGCAAAACCTCTGAGTACAAGAAAAAAAAAAAGTTGTTTTCTTTGGATTCATCAGTCACGGCCCTCAGCCACCTTGTTTTACATAAACACCGACATTAGTTTATAAAAGTTCTAAAAATAGAGCTGAAATTTGTCAAGTGGATCAGCTGGGACTGTATGTCTGCTTACAGGCTTGCTGTTGTGTGGACGTGTACGTCTCTGTTTTAGTGATGCTGTGAAAAGAATATGAATTTAGGCATTGAGCCGAAATTGTGATTCCCCCTCTACCCCTGGACGTTTGGAAATGTTGGTTTTGAAGGAGATGCTGGACAGCAGCAGGCAGGAATTGGAGCAGCAGGTTCCCTGGGAAGCAGGGATGGCTGTCCTGTTCATGTCAGACCTGCTTTATCCCTTCTGCAAAGCCAAGCTGAAAGGAGACCTGTTAATGCAGCCTGCATTCTAAAGGACAGGACATTCTCATATTCCTTATGCCTCTTGTCAATACAGAGAGCGAACAGCTTAGCAAGAAGAGGGGTATTTTTAACAATGAAGTTTTCTTAGCAGATACGAGCTGGGTTACAGCATCTCAGGTGAAGAGAGATGATTAATTTTGTTTGATGTTGGCCAGGTGATGCAGAACACTGTCTCCATGTTCTGTTCCAGCTGCAGCCTATTTTGCTCCTCCCCCCTCAAAGGCTGTACTTGTTAACCTGGCTGTGCAGAGGGACATTAAACAACCAAACATATTAAATCTGGATGTGGGCACCATCTTAATCAAATTATCTGCATGTAACACAGTCAGCACACAGCCCTTCTGATAGCTGTTTAATCCATGTTAATGAAAGTCTCTGTGAATACCTGAATGAGGTTAGTCAGACATTGATTCAGAAAGTCTCTGTGGCTTAGAGAATCAATCCCTTTTACAACTCCCACAGGTAGATACCATCAGGAGTACAATAGCAAGAAAGCTAACGATTAGAGTATGGGAGTATAACCATTTGTGCACCACTTTAAAAGTCCAAATTAAAATAAGCATTGAAAATAATAAGTGAAAACTAGTACTTCTTTTGAAATGGGGAGAAAATGTCTTTCTTATTTCGCGATGGGCAAAAAAGTTGAAGCAAAACCACTTCTTGGGACACCCTGATCTCCATGCTGGGCAGAACTAGAAGAGGTTTAATTATACTTTTTTAGTGGAAAACAAAAACTGTAGCAAAACATCAAATTTGTCAGTGGAATTATTTTCACTTCTTTAAAATTTTTTTAGGGTGGTATTTTCTTTTTATCACTTTCAGTGTTGCAGTATAGGCTTGCTGGTGAAGAGTAGAAAGGTAATGAATGTCCTTGAGATGTGGTAAAGGCTGCATGGGAATGGAGAGGAGAGAAAGCACTTTCTGAGCACATCTGCTTATCAAAGTCAGGAGACATCTCGGGAAGGGCGGCCTTACACCCCCTCTAGTCATCATACTGACAAAAAACTATTTCAAAATTTGTAAGTTAAACCCTCTGGAGTTAGAAAAGGCCAGAATGAAGGTTTCCTGTACAAGGTTATGAATTCCACGGTGGCACCCTGGACTACTCCCAGGGTGAAGGCCAGGAGAGAAAGGAAGGACAGGGTGATATTTGTCCTCATCAAAGTGTGGAAATTCCCTCCTGGCTGTTTGAAGAGTACACTGAGGAGGTCAGACCATACCCAGGGTGTCTTTGGGGCAGTTCGGAAGAGAGACATAGCCAAGCATCTTGACAGATTAGTCATTCTCTTAATGACAAATATTGCAAAATAATATCTCCATCCTCCAAGCACTGCAGGCAGGTACATGGTTCCCCTAGAACATTTTTCTATTAGTTCAGCATTCAAACAGGCCTTCAGAGCAGAGCAATTCACAGCTGACTTTAGGTGAATCATTCCCTGCAGAAAATAGCCATCCAAACCTATAAAAATATGTGGCGAGAATGATAATGTCATTTCTTGTGTTTGAATGCGTGTTAGGTAAAATTCCACAGAAATCAGTAAAGCTTCCTTGCTGATATTGTGGTGCTAGATGTACTCAGAGCACTTATTGTCACAGCAAACAACAGTCACGGGTAATTTTGCTTTAAAAAACCTTTTTTTGGGCTTCTTGCAGTGCTAGGAAATGTCAGCTCAGGACTGTCCATTGCTTTGGGTCGCACTCAGAATTTTGAGAGGCCGCAAATAACTCATTGACTGTTCTGGCAAACTCCTTTTTAAAGAGACTGTAGTTAGTTCCACCCGGTGACACAGCCTCCAGGGTTGAGATCTCTGCATTAGGTACTTGGGATTTCTCAAGGATGCTCTTCAAGGATTGCTTGATGCATCATTGAGAAAGGAGAGCAAGAAACCTGAATTAACGAAAGAATCAACAAAAATTTAGCATTTCTTCACTTACAGTAAGCACTAACATGTACCAAATAGATAATTTAAAGGGAAAAAAGGAAGTCTGGCCCATTTTTAAAGGCTGGGGCAGGTTAATTTAAGGTGACAGGAGAGCTGAACATGCCTGTTCATCACTTCTCTCCTGGCAGGCTCCTCTTTTCCAAGGTGCACAGCTGCTGCAGAGGAGGGGGTGCTCTGTGATGCTGGCTGTGATTTCACCTGCTCCTTCCAGGAAACTTCTCTTAAGTCTGTTAAAAATGAAACCAACTGTGTGGCAGTTTGTAAACACACACTTCAAACCAGGATCCTTCAGAACTTTTTCTGATGCGTGTTGCTCTGAGGGGTGACACGTGAGCTGCAGTTCAAGCTCTGGAACGGTGAACTTATTTCACATTTAACATTAAACTGGTGTTTAGTTGCTATGGATTTTTTATTTTTTAAATCAAGTTGTTTACCTAATGTCTTTGTTTTAAGTAAGTTTGTTTTTTTGGTAGTTTTCCAACAAAAACTTTTATTTGAAGACTGAGACAGCATTCCTGGCTGGTGTATAACTGAGAAAGAAACCAGGGGACAAGAGGGCTCACAGCAGCTCTCTGGGATATATGTGAACATATTAGGAATCATAGGATGCACAGGTAAATTGCAAGAGGTAATGGAAAGAAAAACAAAAATCATCTGGAGGAAATTACCTTCTGTTGTGGCCTATACCAATATCCACTGAATAACTAATGCTCACTGTATTGATTATCTTCTGCTTGCCTTGGCTACAGGAGAAGTGAGAACAAATTTTTCCATGTATTACGGAATTATTCCTTCTCTGCATATGTATTTTCTTTATTTCAGACAAATACTCCAATCCATACACAGTAAGATGAAAGAGAGATTTGGAACTGGGCACAGATTAAACACATGGAAAGCTTCTTGAAGCTAGAGGGTATTTTTGCACTGACAGATTCTCTGCAAGTAAATGGAGAGTAAAGAAGGATGTGGTGAGGTTCTCTGCTGTGCTTTTGGGTTTGCAGCAGGTATTGCACAACTGCCTGTGTGCATCACACAGGCATGGTACTTTGAATATTATTTACTAGATCATCTGTCCGCCAGTATTATTTAATTTGTGTTTATTAAAACAAATTGAAACGAGGTTATTTTGTTACAACTCAAAATACACTCAAAATGAGCTGCTTTTGTTTTCTTTGCCAGTTTGCATTTACATTTATAATGCATTACTGGCCAGCTCATTTTCTTTTCTGATGGACTTTTTTTGGTTGTAAGTACAGCTGAGAAACCAACAGATTTTTATTAAACTGCATCCCCGTTTTTTTTTTCTCCCACATGGGAGAAAATCTAGTAAGACTGGGTTTTGCTTGCCTGTCTGCTTGCTTTTTAAGTTTCTGAGTGAAGAATCAACATACATTTATAAAGTTGTTACAACGAGTCCTCTCTGAACTGGGGAAAGTGGATCAGGAGAGAAGAGGTACAGTCAGACCTGCAGTGTGTGTGCTGAGGTTTGGGCTGGCTGTCTTGTCGATGGAGCCGGGTCACCATGCTGGCTGTAGCAGTGAAAAGCAGCATTTCTCAGCTGTGGCACACAAGGTGGTGGTGTGGCTTCCCTGCTGGATGCGCCTGACGCCAGCCAGCTGGCACCTCTGGCAAAGCACCTGGCACATGGCTGCACCGCTCTGGGCAAAGCAGCCCTTAGAAGGGGACAGGCTGTTCCTTGCCCTCCATGAACCTCCCTCTTCCCTGGCATTGATGCCTTATGTTTTAGCTTTTGTATTTTTCAAATTCTGCATTCCCAGTGTGTAACTCTGCAGTGCCCTGTAGCCTGTGAGCTGNGTTTAATGGGTGAAATTGGGTTGATATGCAAATGGACCAAACCTATAAAAGTGTGAAGAACTCGTGACTCGGGGTCCATCTTGGGTGTAGCCTTTGGCCTGCCCAGGGTGTGCCTCTGAAGGCCTTTCAAATAAATATCCACCTTTATTCCCTTACTCCTGTCCAGTCTCTGTTTCTAGGTTGGTCTCTTTAGGCATCAGCATGACTGAAAATCTACGTTTCAAATGCAGATTCAAACCCCTTCATGGCTGGAAAGGGAAGAGGTTGTACCGAGGGCTGGGAAAGGAGCCTTTGCAGCTCTGTGTGAGCTGCCCCCTGTTCCTGTGCTCCTGCAGCCAGCCCAGGATCTGCTCCATGTGAGACAGCCCGTGCCCCCATGCCCCATACAGCTGTGCTGAGCCCCAGCAGCCCTGGCTTGGCTTGGTTTGGCAGCCCTGGCTGCAGCCCTCTCTCGGTCACAGCTGGCTGTCACCCAGCACGGGCTGTGTCACCATCCAGGAGCAGAGCTGGGCAGTGCCAGCCCTGCCAGCCTGGGAGCTCCCTTTGGACCCATCCCATGCCCACACAGGTGTGCACTCACAGCTTCTCTTCTGTAGAGAAATCCATCTGTGGCTTCTTTCTCCCTGTGTATGAACCCCTCAGGCTCAGCAAGAGCTTTGAAGTGGTGCTGGCAGCTGGGAAGTGCCTTCTGAATAATGAGGCTGAATGTTTCCCTTTCTGTATTTTAATTTTTGTTATTTTACTTTTCATGTTTTCTCTCCTCTCTGAGAACTGTGCGTTCTGTGCTGCTGTAATTCTTTTTTCTTTTTTTCAAACCCTTGGTGAAATAGAAATACTGGCCCAATGTTTTAAGCTTTTAAAAGCAGCAGGTTATTACCATTCACAATTGCTCAAGTTTAAGAGCATATTTATTTATAAATATTTACCCAAAGGATAATGAGACAAGAAACTGAGAATGTTTTCCCCAATCCCCTAAATTGACCTGGTCATGTGGTACCATTTAGCAGATTTACAGCAATTTTCCAGCTCTGTGAGCTCTCCTAGGTAAGAAAGCTGCCAATGAGCAGCTCCCAGGTTTCCCTTTAGCCAGTAAATACCCTCGGGAAAATGGAAAGGTATAAAGCATCCTGAAAATTTGCTCTGCATAAGCTGCATGTAGCTGAAAGTGTGATTTGAGGACTGGATCAGTAAGATTAAATAGTAATTGAGGTTTAATTGCATTAAAAATTACATACAGTTTAGCAAGAGTATAAAAAGTAGATAATGTAAATGCCAGCAGATATTCTTTTTGCAAAAAAGAAGAACTTTAAAAATATTGTGCTTTGCAGACTCTGAGTTAAAATAGCCCTGTCTGGAATGTAACCTCCTCTGGAGTACATAAAGGAGAGTTGAGTCAGGTTTCTACTTTTTTTCAGAAATCTAAAAGAAATTGTTATCTGGAAAGCATCTTGTTATTTTTACAGCAACAGAGGACTGTTAGATTTTGCAATCTCAGAAGTTTCTATCTTGGCCTGTATTTTGCCCTGCTGTTGGTCACCCCGTTCCTAGAGAGTAGTGATGAGCTTTGACTTAAACCACAGAATGCTGGGATGTGTGTGGGAAACACAATGGAGTTTTAAACTCACTGTGAACAATGCAGAAGAAACTGCATTGTGCTAACTCAGGCAGCTGCCTTGACCTGCCTCACCTTTTGGAGAAGTAGTGGTTGTTTTCTGTCTTTTGTCTCATGTCTTTGCCATTAATTAGCAAGGGTTTCCATGCTCAGGGACCTCTTTTCCTTAAGATACATGTCACCTTTTCATGTTTTCAGCCAGCAGTGTAATTACCTTGAGCTTCCTGCTTAGTCCACTTGAGGGTTTTAAGTAGGTATACTTTTTTAAACAACCTTTTCACAAAGCAGACTCAAATGCATGTGAAATTATTCTCATCTACAGCCAAGTTCGATTTGAACTGGAATGTTCTCAGAGTGTGATAACAGCATTTTGTTCTCTTTGGAATTTAGGGTAGTTTTAGGGAAAGAGAGAGAGATTGAGAGCTCCAATGATTCTTTTTCTGAAACCATTTTAAGGTGAAATCCTCTCTAGGTGGAGATATCCATTTGTGCTGTTTACTTTGCCTCAGTCAGCCTTTGCTCAGTCATTACCAAGCTGGGTTTTCATCAGCTCCTGGATAAATTGAGCTTCTTTTCTGCTAGCTCCTTAGTTACTCCAATGTCATTTTCAGGGCTGCACAAGGCACTCTCCATTTTCTAGACATGCATTTTGTGAACTGCTGAAACATTACTTTTGCTCCTGTTGCCTTTTTTCATTTTTCTTAACCAGATTTTAGCCAGTAGTTAAATGTGGATGTGCTCAAGAAATGTTGCGAGTGCTCAGGATACAAGACAACATTAACAAGTAATTAGTGTTCGATGCTTAATTGCTCCCCTTTTTGGAATGTCATGTTCAGAGCCACTAGAAAAATGTGGTGGTGGTAAATCTTCCATGTTTTTGTGTTATTTCATGCGTTAGTTCTTGCTGGGAGCAGGCTGGGAGGTTCATGGGCAGTAGGTCTGTAAATGGGTACTAAAGAGCTGCTGTTTTGGGCTTCTCCAACAGGAGCAAGGAGAAAGTGCAAAGAAGGGAAATTACAATGACCAAAGGGGTGAAACTACAATTAGGGGATCACTTGATACAAGCATCAGGAGAGCAGTTAGAATAAAAGCAAACCTGTCTTCAGCCAGCAGGTAGTGACCACCTGGAACTTGTTTCCCCAGGAGGCTGTGGGGATGGGGCAGTCACTGGGTTCAAGTGAATTCATGGACAACAGATCCACAAATAGATGCTGAAAAGGATGGGGATGCTCTAAAATCCCTATTGTATAGCTGTGAGTGCTGAGCAGCTGTGAGGGGAACAGAGCAAGAAAACAGCTGGATTTTTGTGCTTTCCCTACTTGCTTACTTCACCACCATGGAACTGAGTGCAGGGCTAGAGAAGGCAGTGCTCTGCACCACTGTGGCATTTTCTGCGCCCTTATAAGTTTTATTTATTGCTCAGACCACCACGCAATTAGGGCTTAAAGCATTTACCCCTGAAAACTCTGCAAGTAAGGACCTTGTGTGTGCAAGATTTTGCTAGACTCAGACCCCATACTTTATTTGGTTAAATAGGACCACGAACATTTACACAGCTATATAAATAATCACATCCAGTTAGTCCTGTCAGCTGAGCCAAAAGAGAGATTTTAAGTGCCAAGGACTTAGAACATCTCTTTCTAATTTTACCCTGGCTCAAAAGTATGTTTAGAAGATGAGGTATAGATAAAATCAGATAAGCAAAATTATTTAGTATCCTGTCACTTGTAAAATGTTTATCCGTTAAAAATAAAAGAGGTGAGAAAAATAAGTTAATCTTTTACAAGAACCAAAAACACATCTAATGGCTGGGTTAGGAGCCTGTGTTTAATAAGTGGCAGGGGATGATTACAAACAGTCCACGGCGGCTGCTGACAGACATCCTGTTTTTGGCAGTTCGTGCACAGCTCACCAGGAGATGCTACCTGCAGAGGTAGCAAATCTCCATGTGCTGTCTTAGCTGGAGCTAATTAGCTGGAAGATGGGTAGAAAAACATGCATGACTCAACTGGACGCTGGAGCTGTTTGGAGGTGTTCCAGCTGATTGGTTTTCTGGTAGAAAAGGCTGGTTCTTTCAAAGGAAAACATCTTAGGATATGTAATCTCAATCAGAATGTCTTTTGTGCTCTGCCCAGACTATTCCCCCATTTTTGCAGGCTCTCTAGCAGTCACCAGGCAGGTGGTGCAGAGGTGAGCTCTTCCCCTCTTCCTGTGCTGGATTTGCAGTGGCTCCTGGCTGATCCTGCAGCCAGTGACCAAATCTGTCCTTCCAGCCACGTCAGCTGACTCTGCTGGCTGCCCAAGTCTACCACTGCAGATGATATTTTTTCATATGTTTGAAATATTTTGCAGGCTGCATAGAAAATCTTCCAGGCAGCTGCATTAATATACAAAGACCCTGGAGGCAAGAGAAGCCCTTAGAGAAAACACATCAGGTGCCTTTTTTCTCCTGCAAGAAAAATGTCAGTAGGTTCTTGTTTATTGATTTGGAAATCAGGAGGGATTTTCAATGTTTTCCAGAAATATTTCCAACTGACACTGGGTTATTCCTGCCCTTAGCAGTGCAATAATACCTAATGATATATGCTTAAGCTTCACCCTTAATTTATTTATGAAACAGGACTTGTGGCACAGAGGATGCTGAGAAAGGTTCCTATGCAAAAAATTTATTAGTGGGTTCCATGGCTTATGGCATGCATCAAACCTAATGATTCATGCTGCTTGTGGGGAGACAGGGCAGAAAAGAGAGAAGAAAAAGCCTCAGCAGCCATCTGAGAAAAAGGAAAAAGCACTGCCACGGCACCTCAGGTGGGAAGGAGGAGACAGCAGTACAGAGACCTGCCAGGAAGGCACCTTGCAAAAGCAGGCTGCTGCATTTCCCCTTTGCCAAGTCTGTTCATCTCTTCCAATATCTCATCTTTTACCAAACAGTCCTTTTTAAAAATCACAGGATTGTGCCTAAAGGCGCATCATAAGTTTGAACGTTTTCTCCACCTAAAATGTTACTTTAGCTGAGTGTTTTACTGCTTTTGCAACCATGAGTACTGCTGGAATGACAAGGCAGGAACAAACAACTGTGTGTTCCTCTTCACTGGGAAACAGTTCCTTATTTCAGTTATAATATTTGTAACTTTTTTGGCTCCGAGGCATACAGGTTCTCCATCAGAGAGATTTATTTTGTGCTTGGTAATTTATATCTTTGTGTCATGGATGTCAAAACTTTGCAACGTACGAGGCAATGAAAATGTTGAGCTCAGCAAGTCATATTCCAGGAAAAAAGATTGGAAGAAATGTCAGCCATGGACTTGCCCTTCCTGGAAGGCAAGACAAGATTTTACCTCAAGGAGAAACAAAGAAGTCCCTTATGTTTGTTTATCCTAGTGTAAGGACTAACTTATCCTGAGGGTGGGAAGTTTGGATTCATCTTTGTCCTTTCCATATGAAAACTACTGGACTAATAAGGAAGGAAGGAAGAAGAAAAATGGGGCAATTGCTTAACAATTAATTCTTGCAAAAGAGAAAAAATATGTTTACAGAATGATGTTTATATTATGGGATGGAACAACCATTAGTGACTTTAAACATGAGCCATTTCAGCCTCTATAACTCCCAGATGTTCCTGCTGGAAGAGGCCAGCTGTCCTCAGCCTTACTCCTTGTGCATCTGAGAAAGGGATGAGGAGGGATGGGGTTTCACCTGGCAGCTGGGCACACCAAATGGTGATTTGCTGCTGCAGGGGGTGGTCTTGCTGCTCTGGGTCCAGCCCTCATAGAGCCTCCGGGTGTGATTCAGCTGCCTACTCCAGTGCCAGACTGGTGCTTTTGTCCCTTTCCCAGTCACTGTGTCTGGCCTGAGAGGAATAATGGGAAGAGAGCAAAGCTCCTGTCGGTGCTCCTCTATGTCCTACGCTGCCTTGGCTGGATGCCATGATACCCTAAGAAATGTGGAGATTACTTTTGTACAAATTCCTTTCCGGGAGGTTGGGACACCTACAAAAGGGTATTCCGAAGGACAGACATTTAGGAGGAAAAATAGGTGTTTTGTGGATCAAATGACTTCTCCTTTTTGGTGATAATCGATGCAATAAGAATGAAGCCAGTTTTTAGAAGTGTTTGTTGTAACAATGAAAAGCAGGGTTGGGTTGAAAGATTGGAGGTGGTCCCATGGCACAATGTTTAGTCTACATCTGGAATCATGACTTTTCCCCTTGTTTTCTTTGGGACTCTGTAATTATTAAAAGGAAAAAAAGTCCAACACAGCAGCTAAATTAAGCAAAAGATTTCAAAAAACTTCCCTGCCCTGTGAAACATTTCCTTTTAACCCTGAACTGATGGACACTGGAGAAGCAAATTATTATTCCTTTCCTTTGCAAGCAGAAAACACCAACCTTTCCATATTTCTGATCAGCAGATTTCACCATGGATACAGATGACATAAAATACTCTTTTTTCTTTTTGTTATGTGCACCATTAAAATACACTTGGCACAGCTCAGAGTACTTGTGAGATGGCCAGGTTTTAGCCTTCAAACACAAATACGCCCGTGCTTTCTGATTTATTTGTCCTATTTATTGACTTTTTTTTTTTCCAAGATAACAAACTAGCTCTTGGGAATAAAGCAACACGTGAGAAAGGCTGTGGCAGGAATCCCAGTGCAGTGCAGCCTGTACAGATGTTCCAGGAGCAGCTGTCAGCCTCAGCTGGGGCTGAGCAGAGGGCGGACAGCACTGCTGAGATGGATCCTGGCTGGCCAGCAAAGCTGCAAGAGCAGGTGCTGCTGGGGACTTCAGCTGCATTTTATTGATAGATGGAGCTGGGGACAGGGGCTGTAAATATTATTGATGGACTTGGCGTGGCCCAAAGGCTTGGCTGCCAGGGTCCAACAAGATAGGAATTGTTTTGTGTACGTGTTATATGGGCTGGGCACTACGGACAGGATTGCAGGCACGTTTCAGAAAGCAGGTGCTTCAACAGCACATCCCACCTCTGGTGCGGGGTTTGGGCTTGGGATGGGTCCTGCTGTGGTCAGGCTGCAGTGGCTGTGGCTCAGTTTTAGTGCTGGTTTATTGTAATGTTTGTTATACACAAGGCACAGCAAGTTGTATTTGGGGTGCTTGTTAAAAATAAAAGCAATTCACTTATGCAGTGAAGATTTCAGTTCTGAGGCTCTCACATTCCTCCAGTCCCTGGGAAGGAACAGGAGAGGCACAAGCTCCAAGAGGCATGAACATCTTACATTTTTAGAAAGTACTTTGGAGAACATTAGTATTATTTTGATTGCATGCATTCCAAAATCAAGAAGAGATAAGGAGTCTCACTGCAGGAAGATGCTAAAATAATCCAATCTCATATTTAAAAAGTGGAAAAAAAATTCCCAGTATGATATTTAAAGGCTCTTAAGGCTGCTGGAATTAAATGTTCCTGTCTCTTGCAGTGCAGTATCCAAAGAATCGACCTTTTCAGGACCACAGGTAGATTTAAAATAGCAGAGGAAGGAAGGCTGCCAGAGCTCCTTTTCTAGCAAAGTTTCTTCTTGCAAGTTTGCTGGGAAAGAAGCAAGAAATAACAAGAGTGTTGTTTTAACTCATTTTCTCCAAATATATTCTAAGAATGACCTGAAAAATATTCCTTCTCTAAGCAGGCAGTGAGTGTGCTCTTGCCTCTCCAGGCTCACTCCAACAATGTGAGATTTGCTACAACAGGAATAAAGTCAACTCCTTGTCTGGGTTTTTTAAACTAGAAATTGACTGTTAAAAGAACAACTTGACCCCAAATTTTGCTCCCCAATATTTTGTGGAAGTGTCAGCTTTGTGGGATGTGCGTGAAAGTTGTAAAAATGTGATCAGTCCTCTAGAAAATTCCTAGTTTTAATAAGGAAGTTAGTGCCTCAGAAGGTCTCAACAACTACCTGCAGACATTCAAAAAGGAAATTTTCAGTGCCTACAAGAGTGTAAACATCACTATATAATCTGGTTTCTACTGACTATGTATTTTGGCTTGGCTTTGGTGGTATAAACATTGGAGTTGTGGTTAGTTTGCTGTAAATGGATGTCATGGGGATGCTGAAAATTCAAAAATGCACAGTTTCTGTCATGTGTCCTTTTCTTCTCCCTGCGTCGGATCGCTAACAGTCAAACCTATTCCCCTGTACAGCTTTGCTGCTTAGAGTTATTACATATTAGTGGCAAAGTTGCTTAAGGAGTCCAGGAGACCCTCTCCTAACAGGAGCCAACCTCAAGGACCGGATTTCCAGTTCTCAGGAAAAGATATCTGTTGTCTCATTTCCAAAACATTTATCTTCCATTTCCCTTATAACTGCGTGGTACTTCTAGGAGACATTCTGTGTCCTGTATCTCAGCTCTTCTCATTTATAAAGCCTCTTCCAGTGGGATGTTTTTTTGAATATCAGCTCTCTGATACTAAAGTTGAAGACTAAATGCATTGTTTACTTTAGTTTATTTTTGGGTAGCTGTTTAAGATGGGAAGTTAATACAGGTTTGTGCAAAATCACCGTGTTCAGCAGAAGATTTAAGATGGTCCCACTTAACGTCTGTGTAGTTTATCTGTAAACAGGGAAAGCAAAGGGAGAATTATGAGGAGTCCTTGGCTTGTTTTTTTCATGCAGCTCTAGGCTCAGTGCCAGAGAGGTCTTCCTTTCTGAAACCCAGGGAAGGCTTTTTGGACATGAAGAGCATCATGGTGACTGGTTTTAGAGAAGAAAATTCTTTCATATAAGCTCAGAAAATTCAGAAGCGCCAGGTGGGCAAGAGAAGATGTCACACTTGGACTGTATTAAAAAAAAAAAAAAAAGCCAAACCCCCCCCCACCAGCAATAAGCCAGATTCGAGGAACTGACCATCAAGAAAAAAGATTTTAAAAAAAACCAAACAAAAAACCATACCAAAAACTATGAAAACCCCCACACACATTAAAAAAAACCCAAAAACCCTAAATCCAAAAACCCCAAAATCAACAAAGAAAAGGACAGGATGGTTTGCACGCAGGAGTTGCTCTTCTGTTCTGGAGGAGGCTGGAAAGGGTGGATGTGGTGAAAATTCTTCTTCTGTCTTCACGAGAGTAAACACTCACAATTTATCATTGTCTAGGGGGAGAATTGCTTGTACACCCAGTGACAAATAAAAGCATATTTAAAGATAGTAATACGCAAGGTGGGCTTTGTTATTTTGGTAAGAACAGCCTCTCAGGCTTGACCTCACCACGCTGGGCAGGGCTGGCTGGGGATCCCCCAAAGCCATTTAAAAACTTCTGCAGCCCAGAGGCAGCAGCCCCCACGCTGAAGGGGCAGCTGCCCTGCTGCAGTATCTTCAGGGAGGTTCTCTGATCTGCCAAGGTTTATCAACATTTCCTTGATCCCTGTGGATGGAATACAGAGCCCTCCCCAATAATCATTGCCATAGAGATACTGAGCCACGAAATGCAACCTGTTCAGAGATATTGCTGATGACTGTAAGGAACTAATTCTGCGAAGACCATCTTGTTACAGGCCTCTACTTGTCTAATTGCAGTCCCGTTATTCCTGTAGCCAGAAAAGCATTGTGCTTACCCTTTTAAGTGTCAGAGAATGAGTCAGAGGACTTGTTTAACCCATAAAATACAACAGCTTTTTCCTGTTTGTGATTTCCTGGCTTTATCTTGCTAATCACAGTGTAAACATTGGACATTACATCCAGGTAAACTTACCTGATAAGTGTTACATTGCATAAAATAATATTTTACATTATTAACCAAAACGTTTATTTAATCCTCAGTTCATAGAGATGAGGCTGGAAGTCTTAGACAGAAGGATGCATTCAGGATCTGAGTGACTCCCTCTAGCATGTGTGTTAACTTATGGCTAGCTTTACTAGCATGGCAGGAACATGGAACTGCTGCAGCCCTGTCAAAGTCTGTGAAAAAAATCCTTAAAATCCATCTGAAGAACAGAGACTTCATTCTCTGGGTGAGTACAGCAGTTCCTGCCTTCAGCTGTCTGCAGGGACAACAACTCAGCTGCCAGCACCTGAGACCCCGTCAAGATGTGCAGCATATCAGGTCAAGATAAACTAAAATTGCTGGTTTAGGCTGTGAGGTTTTAGCAGTTGTTCCATTATCAGCTGAGTCATACGTGCAATAGGAAAGGAAATCTGAAAGAGTAAGTTAGGTAGCAGGACACAAACTGTTCCGTCTTCTAACAGGGGAAAGGTAAAATTTGGGGGTAATTTGAGAATATAACTGCAAAACAGTAGAAGGGTAGCAGAGAAATCTAAGAGGTAGAAAAAGGGAAAGAGACACTGAGAAGATCAGGAAGGATACTGGTTAAGATGTGGGTTTCAGAGTGCCATAACTTCTTGTTTTCAAGCGTGCGCATGTTTAGGGGGAATAGGAAATGGGAGACCCGTTTTGGACTAGCAAATATGGCAAGCAGCTCCTTTGAGGATGAACTGGTTAGTTTTATAATGCCCGTGCTTACAGCCAGGGTCTGCTGCACAGTTTTGAACTGTACATGTAGAGGTTAGTGTGCTCTTGCAAAGAAATTTCTATTTTCTTGACAGAAACATTTTCCCTTCCTTTCATTAGTGAAAAGGAAACTTAAGAAAGAGGGTCAGTATTTGTGGATTGCACCAAATACTATAAATGCTACAAATACTGAAGATTGGACTGAGGGAAAGATAAGCAGGAGAAAGTATACAAAATTCTGTTTGTCCATCTCCATGAGCTTGGAGAGCTCACACTGCAGGTGAGACTGTTCCTTTGCATAGCACACACTGAGCTGAGCCAAAATTGCAATAAATCTGAAAAAGCTGCAGTACAAACTGAATGTACTGAACCACGAAATTTATGAAAATTAGTCTTATCTCATGTTCTCTTGTAAGTTCAGACTGTTTGTTAGCCTGATGCCAGAACTTAGTCAAAGAGGCGTTTTTTAGACTAATTGGATTTGGAAAGAAATATTTTCACGGGCATCAGACAAATGTTTTGTTCCATCCTCTTTCTTAAACTGATATTGAAGATGTGCTACTATTACAGGAAATTAATGCACCATTTTTAGACAAAACTATATTACTATTCGGCAAGACATACTGCAGCAGTCACATGTGATATGAAAATCACAGCAGCTCTTTAAAATCACATTATTACCAGCCAGGATTGACTCAGCCATGTGCACAATTACAGTTACCTGCTAAACTCCAATCCTTTGGCAAAGGCCTTCTGGTGGAATGGTTTCTCGTGCTACCTTGGGGGATTAGTTATGTGTTGTTGGCAAGGTTTATATGTTTCACTCTGCCTCCCTAAAAGCTTCCAACTTTGTGTATAAGCATGCAAGGAAATGGCTGGAATTCAGGAGAGGGCAGAGTGACCAAATACCTAATTAAAACCTTGTGCAGTTTTGATTCCGGCCTCTAAACCAAAATCCCTTGGAGCTAATCAAATGTGGGTCACACAAGTATAAACACAGACAGAATCCAACTTTTGGCAGCTGGTTTTTGGAGAAGTTTGGCACAGTTTTCTTGAAGTGAAGTATATAAGCCATTGCTGCTTGATGGATTCTCCAGACAAGAATTGTGATGGCTGTCCTGTGATGAAACTTGTGTAAAGAAAACAAGGACAGGCTCAGATCATCACATTTTAATCTCCTGCTCTATATTTCCTCTGAGAAGGAATTTGGCCAGGGCTTTCCACCAGTCCATCTTTACTGGAAATTTGTGCTGAATTAATTGGCAGGCTCTGTAAAGCTTTGCTATTTCGCTGATAGTGGTTACAAATCAGGAGAGAAGTGCCTACAAATCAGTGCAATAGTGACCTGGAGATGACAACTGCTCAGCTGCTTTACAAGAAGAGCAGAGAGCTGTTCTCCTGGGGACAGAGAGTGGAAGCAGAAAGTTCTCCTTTAGTTAATGGTCCCTACTGGAAGGGCTGGTTTAGGTTTCTCTAGGATTCCAAGTATGTTGTTGTGTCAAGGGGTCTTGCAAACCCAAATTTAACAGTGTGTTTTCTTTGCATGCCAAGGATACGTACTTGTAAACGAAATGCAGTTCTTCAAACTTGACAGAAATATATTTTAGAGAGCACCATAGACACGAGATACCAGGAAAAATAGGCCATAATTTTGTGTGGATATACCAACATCCAAAATTAGCTGTAGAGGTAGTTTGAGTAAGGGTAGCCTCATTTGGAACAAGGTGCAGCTCCTGTCCCACAGTATGTGGAGTTTAACAGCTCATTTAGCAGCTGCTGCTGCTGCTCACAGTCTTCATTCCCCATCGGTTTGGGGCTGTCCTAAATGGTAAACAGCTGATTTGATGACTGCTAATTGAACAATTAACTACTGTTATATAAGGATGCTGAAGGTACAGGAAGCTTTGTGTGGTAGGAGGGGTGTGTTTGGGAAAGAAGAAATTTTGTAAGTTTTAATGTAAAGGGTTTATTTTAAGACAGTGATGTAAAATATATAGAGGAGTGTTTCAAAATTTGAAAGGTTTGCTGAATTACTTTTCTAATTCACTAAGAGGATATTTGCATCAAATCATCTGAGCAGCTGGGGCTAGAATGTTCCTACAGGAAGCTCCTTCAGCATAGAAGGCTGGATATACAACCTGCAGCTGGGTTCCATGGAATTCTAGTGCCAGGGCTTTAAGCAAATATGTTGAGCAGTAAAATACAGTTTAAGTAAATAGATTAAGTAGGTGATCAATAGAATAATCACTCAGAAGTTCCCTTCAGTGTGGGCTTGTACCCTTTCAGAGACAAGAATAAACAGAACTTGGGTTTTGTTTCCTGCCTTCTGGGTGGGTGTTGTGTCCCTTAGCCCTGAGGGGGAGGCTGTACTTTAAAACAAAGCTTGTGGGCTCAGTTCAGCCCCTTGGAGGTTCAGAGCAGCAAAGCCCAAGTGAGCCCTGAGGTGATGTTGTTGTGGGTATTTCAGTGCCTCGAAAAGCAGCTCTGGGGGCAGGCAGGAACCACCTGGCTCTGCCAGCGAGCTGAGCTGCTGGGAAAGGGCTTTACCCATGCACCTCGAGTTCGGTGGCTGCTGGACCTGCTGCAAGGCCACGAGTCTGTCTTTAGTTCCTGCTGTACAACTTGCAGAACTTGTAGCATAGGCAAGAACTTGTGTCTGCTTTGGTAATGAGCCAGTCAGGCTTGCTTCTGCCTGCAAAGTACTCTAGGGACAATCTGTAGGTTGAAAAGAAGGCTAAGGTATGTCCAGCCAGCATATGCAAAAGATATCTCTTATCAATTCTATTTCCTTTCTGCATTTTTATTCTCTATTAATGAAGTTTTTATTGTAATATTTCCCATAAACACTGAGAAATGAACTTGGTGGGCAGGGGTATGGATTTGAGCTGCCAGCGGGGAGACAGAAGGGTCTCACTGCTCAGTAATTAATTAAAGATAGTTAATAAGTTAATTAATTAGTTAATTGAACTCAGTAGGGTCTATAAAGCTTCGAGTCTGAGTAGCAGCATTTTCCAGCACTCCACAGAGCTGTTTTAAACCTGTCTTTGTGCTGTTCCTGGCGAAAGAGCTTTTAGCCCCGTTCTCCATGTGCTGCCTGCTGCTGTGTGCCCTGCACCCAGGGACGTTCAGCAGAAGCCAATTCTGCCAGATCTGAGCCCGGAGCTGCTCTGGAAGCTCCCATGAGTGTTCCCTTTGCTCTTTGGCTCTTAGTGAGCTGCACTGGCTGCTTACCCATGGAAGGCCTTATGCTCCTGAAGCTGTTTACCCCATCAAAAATAGTAATAACAGAAAATAAAACCAGGGCAAATGTTGGTTCTTCACTTTTATCACCTAATATGCTTTCAAAATCCAATGCAGAACCTGGAAGGGCCGCACTTGAGAGCTGCAGCATTTTGATTGCATCATAGTCTAAATGCAATGAGGCCTAATGTAAAATGCAACACCTGCTTTAGACTGAATTAGGGATGGGTTTGCTACTGATAACACTAAATTTATCACAAGGCAATGGCAATGTTATTTTGCTGTTATTTCTGCAGCTACTGAGCACTATAGGAGCATCTGCCTTTGGGAAGGATGCCATAAATATTCCTGTTTCTTATATTTGCAGCTCAGCTTTCCAAGCTTGATTGTCTTCAAATTCGTGCATCACAAGAGGTAAGTCAGTTTTTCCACTGAAATAAATCACACTTATACAAAAAGTGCACTACCTGAAGATAAGTACGAGCCATGTTATGTGATTTTTACTTCTTGTCTATTTTCCTTTGTGTCTAATGATTGCATTTTGTAGCCTTAAGGAAGGAGAGGGGAGAAGGAAAAGAGAGCAAGTTACACCATGTGTTTTTGTGCATAAAAATTAGATTTTGAATGACTTTAAAAACCCTTTCACAGATTACAGGGTTAAAAAAAAGTCATTGGGATATGCTATTTAGAAGTATGAAGGCTTTAAGTTGTGAAAAATCACCAATGAAAATGCTGATTTTTTTTTTTGGCTAAGTTTTTTCTTGAAGAAAATTAATGTTGGAGCATGTTTCTGTAATTTTAATCTGAAATATTATCTTGGAAACAATTATAGAAAGGGGATGTAGAATAAATGTTTTCGATATTGCAAATGTATACGAGAAGAGGTCCTGTATTTGTTTTATGTCACAGAAGCCTAGCTGGGCTTAATCAATTGCCCCTTCTCATTAACCTTCCTTGAGGTAATTTGGCACTTGTTTCATTAGTTAAACTTTTGCATAATTACGTTTTTTTTATATATTGCTGCTATGTTGCAGAAGATAGTATCTGGAAAGAAAAACAGGGCAAAAAAGTAAGCATCACAGAGGATTAATGTCCCGGTTATAAATCCGCAAGCAAATTTGAACAGTTTGTTCTAAACTGTTTTGTACTTCTGGCGTAGGCAGAAAAGCAATGTTGGTAAGCCAGAGCAGGTTTTGTGTTTGTGGGATTTTCTTTGTGTGTTAAGTCTGGTGAGACCTCTGTGGCCTGAAGCCAGTACAACTTTGCTTGTCAGGACCAGGTTACTGGGAAGGTAATTGTTGGATTTAATCTCCTGTTGGAGACCAGGCTTGATATTCCCATCCTGTCTTGTATGTGTGGATTTGTGTGGAAGTTCTCTCATAAACTGCTTTAATTTCTTTGCTTACAACATAAAACTAAAGTGTCCTTAACCTGCAGCGAGTCTGGAAGGATTTAGATCCATAGTGGCTGTTAGT
The DNA here is from genome assembly GCA_013397055.1 of Pachycephala philippinensis. Lineage (NCBI taxonomy): Eukaryota > Metazoa > Chordata > Aves > Passeriformes > Pachycephala > Pachycephala philippinensis. The sequence continues at coordinate 999,902 of VWZT01013523.1, read as the reverse complement.
ACTGGGTCAAGGTGGCTAAAATCTATTTATCTCTTAGAGAATTATGTCTTTCTGAATGGCATCACCCACCTTTTTAAACAAACCTTCTTTTTCTTGTCTTATTTCAATTTTACTATGGGTTTGGTGTGTTAATGTGTGTGTTAATCTGACCCACATGGTAGCTTAGGCAGAGTAGCCAAGGCCCTGTCTTTCCCAGCCCCTGCTCCTCCAGGAGTGTGTCTGGGCAGGGAGGGTGAGGTGGATGTCTCTCATTCAGGTGGGCTTTGTCTGCCTCAGGGCTGTGAGCTGCAGCTGTGCTGCTGGGGTCTGCTTCACAGGGGAAAATAGGCAAAAACTTCCACTGCAGAGTTTTTCCTGAGGCTGCAATGTTGGTGCAGAGTGGGGTGTGGTTTTTACATCGTTACTCCTGTATTACTTTACATCTTATTGAAGAAGCTGTCAGCCTCTGCTTCCTTTCCCTGGTAAGAGGTTTTCTGTATGGCCAAGCCTGTAGGATCTCAGGTAGCAAGTGCTCTTTCTCCTGCAGCCCAGGCTTCAAGAGAGGCAAAAAAAGCCCAACAGAAAACCTGAGAGGGATCACATGGATGGTCTTCTGAAGACACCGCGGAATAAATGTTTGTGACAGAGAGAGTTCTCTAAATGTGCAGTGCTTTTCCAAGTACCCTGGGAGGAAGCATGCCTCATTGACTAGGGACATTCATGGCTCTATTGAAAGATGGAAGAATGAATAAACAACGCCTTATTTAAACAAACAAAACAAGAAAAAAGTAAAACCCACCTCCTGGGAACCAGAAGCAATGCTGTTTGCTTTGATCCTTTATTTGCACAGTAGGTAGACATTTTAATCTCTCTTATTCCAATTACAGTGGCAAGTACATGTTGCCCATTTCACTTTTGTTGTTGGGTTTTCTGTTCCAAGTATTTTAATTCACATAGGATTGCCTGGAAATGGGAAGTTTGTTCTTGATTTAAATAACTTTGCTCTCAGTTGCTTTTGGGTAGGACTTTGGCCCATATCTGATGGAAGGGACAGAACAGCCCCATGGTGTGCTATGCACAATGAGGAGATAACTGGGGCAATCTTTACATCTCATCTAAGCCTCTGGCTGAGGATTCTTGTACTTCAGCATCCCTGACTTTACACTTGTGAGGATGGATTTATTTCAATTACATGTGTAATCTGATCTGTGCTTCTAAATGAATGTGATAATTCCATGTAGCAAGGGTGCTCTTTTTTTTCCACACTTTGGGGAGACTTGGTGACATAAAGGAGTTTAAGCTTAGCATGAAGCCATTCAGCAGATCCACATGATAAGTAATGGAACAAATTACTGAGGGCAAATATCACTTGGAGATAGGTGGCATTTAGAGATGTGCCTGATGAACCTCTGCTTTCTTGCCTTTCCTTCCCTCCCTGGTCTCTAACCCTGCTAATAAGCAAGCTCAGTAAGTTTGGTTTCCTGTGTTATTCCAATTCTCTGGCATAAGCATGTCCACAGAGCAAAGGCAAAATTCGTATGGATGTCTTAGTTACTTGCTTGCATTCTTATCAGAAATAAAAGTCCTTGCTCAGCTGAGCCCTTCAGTTGCCCTGGCTACAGGCACTTTGTATATTAATGTTTTCTCCTTATCAGAACCTGTCAGCAGCTTTCTTCTGAAAGAAGAACGTGGCAATTTCACTAGTCTTTTTAGTTTTGATAAAAATCAGTGGAGCTGCTGCTGGCGAAGATTTTCTTAGCTCTTGTGGTGAAGTTTGTTTTCCAGAGTTGAAAGGAAAACAATTTTAAAACCTATTGCCTGGGCACTGAGGTGGCTTGAAACCCCTAAGTCCTCCATTTGTCTTGCAGACGTAAAGTAACAGGTTCCTGGCTGGCCACGGTTGGCTCAGCTCACTTCTGTTCAACTTTGTGTAACCAAATTTAACAGGAGCTTTTTCTTCCACGTAGCAGCTGAGGGTGCTGATCTAACCATCATTTCACTGAGGTTTTGTTGGGATGTGGAAGCTCACTGTGGCCTAACCCAAAGCTGTGTATTGTGGGGATTTAAGACATCAACTTCTGGCTCTGAATAAGCACAGGATGGACTGGTAGCTTGTTATTTCATGTGGTTGGCTCCTGGAAACACAAGTGGGCATCCAAAACTGATGGATGTCATTCCCAGCCTGTACTCGGCCTCAGTTACCATGGTTTAAGTCTTTTCTAACGTTTTTTTAAATGAAACTTGGCCATTAGTGATTGCACCTTGTGAGATGACCTGGGAGCTCATGCCCGCAGGAGAAATCTTTGTGACACCGATGTGGGGATTGCAGAGCTCACCTCTGTCAGAAAGCATGGATGAAATGGGGGGTGCTTCCGTCGGGGAAAATCATGCAGCTGAAACGAAACACAGCCTCAGCCACTGCCAGCATCCTGAGCAATGTGTATTTTATGTGATTTTGAAAAAGCTGATTTTTTTTTTTTTTGAGACCACAGGAAAACTGTGCTTTGTAAATGCTAGCTTGTTTGTCTGATGCTAATAATCCTGGATCCGTCTTGGATTATTGCCTAATAGACCACAGCTTTGGAGCCAGTGTATCATAACAAATTAATTGAGACATCTGCTTTATAATAGTCACACTTTCTTTCTTGGATTGATGAGCCAGCACTATGCAATTTCAATTTATTTGAGGATATATTACCACTTAGTGCTTTGATAATTTGCCAAGGGTTAGGTGGCTGAGTTTTCCAGCAGCATTAGCATGTGAAACTCTGAATTCCTTGGTTTTGCTCCTTTGATCTGTTATTCCATGTCACCGGCACGCTGAGTCACCCGATACACCGAAGCTATTTGGTAATATTCCTGGAACACGGTATAAACCAGTGTATTCTGAGAAGTTACAAACTAACAGTGACATATTCTTACTCAGCAGACCTACTCCTCTTACTCATTACAGCTTATTCCAGCTGACACCAGCGGCCACACGCGTTTTGCTCCTTTTTGTTGCTGGGAAAATTTTGGTCAAATGTGTCAATTCTCCAACCTGTGGTACCAGCACATCTCTCAGGAGGTGCTGTCAAGAACCCCTGCGCAGGTTTGGGTGGAAAAACTGCTCTGCTCAGCCATCTGCATGAGGAAAGGGAGTTTGATGACAGTGAAGTTTAACTTTCTTCCCTAAAATGGCACACGTATAGAGGCAGGGATGAAGAATGAGATTTACAAGACTGTGGATGCATTAGAAGAAAAGCAAAACATTTCAGATATAAAAATTTCCACCATATTTACTGACACAGATCCCAGCAATGTTCCACCATATTTACTGACACAGATCCCAGCAATGTGTGGAGACACCAATAAGGAATGCTTTTAGTTTTACCAAGTGGATATTGGCTGGGTTTTTATCCTGTCCCTGCTTCCTGTGAGCAATGCAAGGGTGATTGACTATGCAAAAAGTTATGGAGTCGGAATTCCTGGGATGAAAATTGTTTGGTGGCAACAACTTTTGCCAAATTAGACCCCTGAGTTTTATATACCCTCTAAAGGGATATTTAAATGCCTCTCTTTAAATCATAACCAGCATATTGTGGTAGTGGAAGGCATTATTTTAGGATTGGCTAGTTCTAAGGTTGTGTGCTTTTTGGAAGACATATAACCTCTGGGAAGGAAAGGATTACTCCTGAAAATACCTCCAAGGCTGCTATCAGGAAAGAAATGTGCTTCCAGGCTCCTTGCCAAGCCTCGGGGTTGCATCTGTACTTTTAGAGTATGCTTGGTTGATGCTAGGGAGACGGTGTGCTCTTGTGAGAGCTGTCTCTTCTAACTGGAGTAAGAGAAGTGACCTTTCAAAGGATAATTAATTGCATTTTCCTTCCTGCTTTGTTTGTTGGTTTCCTACTGAACCCAAGCTGTAAGTGCACAGATCTGCTGGCCCTGTCCAACTGTACCTTCACTTCATCTCCTCAAGGCAGCAAGTTACAAAGCTCTAGTATCTATTGATAATAAATGAAGGGCTCAGTGGGAAGTTGTTTTTCCAAAATACCTCAGTATCATACACTGGAGAGGTTCTAAGTAGCAAACACACTTATAATTGCAGAATTTCTGTACCCAGTTTGTAATCAGGCAATAGCAAAATCTGTGGGCTCATTTTCAGGTCATTTAGAAGTGGGGCTTTTTTTCTTCCTTGTTTATTCTGGCAGCAATGGATGGGATTGAGGAGAAGCCAGGAATTTATGTTTCATTCCAGGCACTAAAATATGCTTTCCCCCATATGATGATTGAGCAAGCTGAGTTTTGTGGTGGGTAATTGGAGCACTTAGAAAAGCAGCCAGCCAGCAGTGGTGTGAGTGCTCAGAGGAGTTGGGAATTCACCTTTGGTGCCACTGTTTGCAGTAGCAGAGACCAGGTGGGAAGGGCTGGAATAGCCAGGTCAGAAACACAGTGGATCTCCATGGGGGAGGAAATGGGCACAACTGCCATGAAAGTAATAATTGGAAGAAAAATCCATAGAATATTCAGCTGACAAGTGATCCAAATAGAAATTATAGTGGTTGTGTAAAGAAGGCCCTAAACATCTCTAGGGAACTTTCACGGGAATTTAGAAAAGTTCACTTCCAGGTTCGTCCCTTCAGATATGGGCCCTAAATTGTCTTAACACCTCAGCTGATGAGCATATTATTTCTTTCTGATGCTGCCATTTTCTGTATGATTTTCTTCATTTCCTCAGAGAGTCAAGGAAATGCATCAATACTTCATGGAGGGGCAGAATTTCAATCTGTGTTTATAGAAAATTTCACTATATGTCGTTTAGACACAACAGTACTCTGACTCTTACTAAGCTCACTTCATGCTTGTACTTCAACGTTTTTCCCTTTTGCACATATGTATTGGTGCTAATACATTTATTTATGAGTAATAGCTGGCAAGTTTCCAGAATGTTGATGTCTCTGAAGAGAGCTTATGCAGAGCTGCATTTCCTACAGCAGTGGGAAGGCAGAGATAAGCTGCACTTCTGATAACAGCATCTTTTCAAGGAATTACTGAAGGAGAACACAAGTGACACATCTTGTGTTTATTGATGTGTCAGAACTGACCGAGGTGCTTGATTGGCTGCTGGGTGTTCTGCAGTGTGTACCCATCAGGGCTTTGGTAATGTCAGCTATGAGCTACGTCACCTTCCTCTTGCTAAACAAACTCACAATCAATCTTCTCGAAGCGAAGGTAAACACAAGTTTCACTCCAAACAGGTTGGTCTGGCTGCCTTATATGGACTGAACTGTGACAAAACCAAGGACAAGCAGAGCTTTTGGCAGTGTCACAGTCTAAGTGGGAACAAGACAAAAGAGAAGTTGGCTTATAAGAGGGTTTTAAGAGTCCATTATCAATTATTGGAAAGAATTCCTATAAGGAAGTTGTGGAGGTTGAACAAATTTTAGGTCTTCAGTCAGACTCTTGCCCCCAGAGTCTATGGGCAAGTCAAAGAATTAGACTGAGATGATTGCTTGGAGAGTATCTCCACACTTTCATGGCTTAGTTCATTAACTGAGCCCTGCACAGTCCTCTAGCTTCAATTAAAAGCAGAGACATCAAACATGCCTATGATATTTAAAAATTTCAGCTATGCAGAATATCATGTAGTTGTAACAAAATGCAGACCAATCCCTGTGCTTTTCTTGCTTAACATAAGTATTTGCGTGGTCACTACAATAAATATATATAAATATTGAGCATATTAAAAATCAGTATTTCTAACAGTGCCTAACAGCTGTTTTTCATGCTTTGAAGACTGACAGTTAATTGTCTATTATTTAATCAGCAGCTGCACCATCTTAGCAGGTTGAGGCCTCCTCGTGTGCTACATGCTTCAAATAACAAATAAAGCTGCACTGATCTTCAAAACTGGATGGCAGGGATAAATGGTCTCTTGAAATGTAAGCACTGTATAAAGTATCAGATTTGCCTCAAAGCAGGTAAAAAGTAACTTAAGAAAATTGAGGCAAAACATGTGACTACTTGTGTTGAGAATCTAGAGGGGCATGCACAGCAACAGACCAGTGTAAATTAGCTTGAATTAGCTGGACTGTTCAGGACCTTCTCTAAAGCCAGATGCTTCTAATTGTGAGGAGTAGAAAAACAGAAAACAGAAACTTTCCCCATGGTCCTTGAGAATGTACTGGTGGATGGAGAATTTGATGCAGTAAGAATTTAAAAGGTAAAGGAAGTGTGTGGGCTTGCTGCTTTTCCCTTTGGTTTTGTTCTGATTTTTTTTTTTTCCTTCTCCACAGACAGTACCTATTATACCTTATATTCTGGACACGGTTCTGGGAATGCTTTGACGTCTTCATTAGGTGGAATTGTTTTCTTGCTTTATCCTGTTGTATTACTCACAGGAACAGGCAAAAGGGTTACAGCAGCAGCTTGTGCAGGTGTGGTGTGGTTGTAAAAATACAACTATATTTGAAGGAAAACTTCTGCCATGGAAGATGCTGGATTTAGGAACTAAATTAGGGAGTTGTAATTAAACAAGGATATTACATATTTTTAAATGTGATCTTTACAAAGGAGTGAGAGGGGAAACAAGAAAATTGAGTCAAAGCAAGTACAGAAGTAAATAACAGTTTAAGACACAAATAACTGTTTATCTAAGCTAACTACATCTTTTTATACACCAAGAAGGCTGTGATTTTTGTTAATGCTCTTGGTGAACTACTCATTTTGGGAGTCCAGTTGGGTTTTTGCGTGTGTGAGATTATCCACGTATTCCCTGGGAGCTGCTGTGACAATTGTAGTGCTGCTTTAAGCAGTGCTGGGTAATTATTTTCTTGCTGGGAGCTGATGAGGCCTTCCAAGTGTCTTTGGGGATGTTCAAACAGGTCTCTGACAGCAGCATTGCTTTCAAAAGCATGAATTAGAAAGGGAGGGAAGCACAAGACCCACAGCTCCATGAGAAATGATGAGCTGTATCCAGCTGTTGGCTTTCCCTTCTCTCTGGGCAGTTTGGGCTGAACAGCACTGACTGCAGCTGGTTCCAACTGGACTTAATATTAAAGCAACTGAGTGACATAACTGGTCTTTTGCGTGTTGAAATCAGTGCAGCTTTGGGGAGGCTGGAAAGGAGAAGTGTGAAAGGGCATAACCTGCCTGTTTCCTGATCTTTTCCCTAAATGCTGTTCTCTTTGTGAAGCTACCTTTGAAATCTCACTTCTGTATCACAGGGAAATTCTTCTTTTGCTCCCCCAATCCCTGTCCAGGTGCAGCTTCTTGTTCATCACCTTTCCTGATCTGTATGGATCGGTACCAGTGCAGGACTGGTACAAGAATAAAATGGAGATGTATGAATCATAATATTGCTACAATACATAAAATAGAAATTATCTAAAATATAAGTTATTTTACATGAAATTTATTCCCCTTGTCTTTTGCATTTAAAGCACCACTTTAGTTTTTTTGTTCTTTTTTTGGTTGATGTTACAGGTATAGCCACATCTCTCTTGGGAGGCTGCACTTCTTGTTTCTCACTTACCTGAGAATCTGTCTGGGATTAATTCTGCACTGGATAGTGTGGTTGCATCTGCCATCTCATTTGTCACGCTGCAGTGAAGCAGAGTACGCCTTGTGCTTTTAGCTTCACTGAGCTTTATCGCTCATTAATTGTCACAGACCTTAATAATTTGCTGATGTAAATTCTTCTCAGATCTTGCATTTCACATTAGAAAGGTTAATGGCAAGCAGCTGAATTTAAATGACAAACCTAATGATGCAATTGTTTCCTGATAGCATTCTTTAGACAAGGCCCAGTAACAATTCCAGTTTCCTGAATGTCTTTGGGGACCATATTTTCATTATCACCTGAGACAAGGCTCAGCTCTGCCTGCCCGGGCAGGTCTGCTTTGTACATCTATCAACAGAGCTGGTTGGCCAAGGAAAAGAAAGGAGAATGGTGCTCCAAACAGAACAAAAATAGCAACGGTGGAAAACGGACCAAAAGCCATTTTAATTCACTGAAAACCAAAGGAATGCTGAGTTTCTATAATGGTATTTCCCATTGGATTCAAATTGTCCCCTTTATAGCATTGGTCATAAATACTTTTTTCATTGCTTCAGTAATATTATTGCACATCTGGCCTAGATGTGATCACTCTTGGATATTACTGGTGCAGTGTGTGCTGGTGCGTTCACAGGCATGGACTGGGCACAAGTTGGGAGGGAGAAGCAAACTTCTCATCTCCTCCACATGTGGTAGTTTTTAAACTGTTTGTGAGGGTTTGAGAAAGTTTTGTGTTAGGCTAAATGGGAAGCCAGAGTCTTTTTATAGTTTTGTTTCTCTGCTTTCTTAGCTCTTGTTATTTCTGGTCTTGCAGGACTGGTGTCCTAATTAAAACATTCTGCCTTCTGAAGCCTGTTGAACATATGTCAATTGTGTTTTTAAATTAAAAAAAAAGGCCAAATAAAATGGAATGAGAAAAGTCTGTTGGAAACTTTAATTTTCTGATTTAGGTTTAGATGTTTGGGGCAGCTTGCTTCTCTAAATGCCTCTGTATAATTAAATGATTATGAGTAAATGTTTTGTGGGTTTTTAAGCTGTACACATTAAAAATAATTTTCTAGTGTAAAAATACAGAATTATGCACTCTTACTGAAATAGAAACTGTAATTTAAGATGGCTTGATGTGGTAATGTGGATATTCTGTCTTTAGATGGAAATCTTAGAAGAATCTGTCTTAATAAAGAGCTGAGGTTTATTTATATGTCCTAATTTTTAACCGTTTCTTTGAACATTAACAATTACCATTAATGTCATGGTAGTAACCCCTCAAGCTGTCCTGCAGCTGGTGGATTCCCTAAGTACAAGCCTTAGGTTGCCCTTTCCAGTGGGTGAGGTGTTTATCTGGTTGGCTGTAGCAGATAACAGAGCCCCAGGCTGCTGCGGTGGGTTTTCCATTTCCTTTGCCTTGTGAGGCAGAGCCTGTGCTGATGGCAACTCATCCACTTGTCCTGCAGCTCCTGGGGCATCTGGAGGGTCTCAAGTGTCTGTTGTGGCTGGGAATTCGGCTGTCTAAAGGTGTGGACCTGGCCAAAAATAAAGGTGGAGGGGAGGAGGTCAGGTTGGGGTGAGCTGGCCAAGTCCCCAACTCCTTTCTGCTGTTTGGGGCAATATTCCCCCAGAAAACCTGAAATGCCCCCATTTTAAATTATTTCTTACCTCTTGCAACTCCTCCATGTGTTCTTTTAATTTTTTTTTTTTAAGCAGCATGTGCTGACACCCCGGGGCTTTCCATGAGGACTACCAGCATTAACATAATGTAAATACGTGACAGTCGAGTCCTCTCTGCCCAGAAATCCTTTCAAGTTACATCACTGCTAAAGCCCAACAGCCTCAGAGTCATGAGTGCTTCAATCACAGCAATGGTTTTAAACTTGTGCCAGTGGGGTCAGGTAGCTCTTGGCACTGGAAATGATCTTTCTTCTGCTTATGTGAAGTGCAGGTGGAGTAGATTAACACCTTTCTACAAGTGTGGGTGTACTCCAGCTGGCTGGCCTCACTTGTAAACCACTGGATGCTGGGTAGAAAAGCTCTTTTTATAGCCAAAATGGCTGGCAGACCCTGTGCAGGTACAAAAATTGGAAGAATTCTTTCAAAAGCTGTAGAAGAACTTACTATCTGGATCATTCAGACAATGAGCTTCGTGCACCACTGCACAATAATCAGTAAATCCAGGCTAAGCTGCTAAAGGCAAAATTATTAGCATAACCTGTTAAACATTTACCTGTTAAAACAGATAAAATCTTTGCTAGATTTCATCTTCAGTGATTGATCTCCTAGAAAATGTCCCTGAAGATTTTGCAATGCTATACTTTGCAAGTTTATTAGAGAAGCAGAGCTAGACAGAACATAATTACCTTGGTGACTGTTTTTTGCAATTTATCACTTCTATAATTGACATTAGAGGTAGATTGCTCCCACTGTTCCCTACTTAGCAATGTAAAACTGCCTGGTTTAAATGTCAGTGAGCTGTTTGTCCAGTGTGCTACAATTGTAAAGACAATACAGGTTTATCGTCCTCTGGGCAATTTTATCCTGATTTAGCACGAATTGTGCGGCAGGGAAGTAATTGCCATGCTGAAGTAGCAGCAACAAAAGTTTCACCAGAGTTGCCCCACTGTAATTTGGCTGGAGGAACTGGGGAGCTGAGGGCTTTGCTGTGCACTGACGTTTTCGAGGTGCTTTGGGACATGTAATTATGATTACGAGGAGAATGTGGTGATGTTGGAAGGATCCGTAGGGAAAGAGTGGAGAGAGGTCTTTAAAGCAGCATCAGGTTACTCCTGGGAGAGTATGAACTCATCCAAAAGTGCTGGGATAGATGTTAATCTGGAACCAATGCTGTGTAGACAATATAAATCTTGAGTTATTTAAAACAAACATCAAACCCTTTAAAATCCTGAAATATGAGAGTGCTAAATATGCTTTAAAAGAAAAGTCAGTATTGCATGTTAAAAATATGGAAGGCAGATAGAAAAGGAAGGAATTTGTAGAGCTACTGAGATAAATGTATAAAGAAAATATGTTCTAGGAAACAAGAGCAGGGTTCCCACCAGCAGAAACTGTTGCAAAGATGCAACTAAAATGAAAAGCAGTGAGAGAGTGAAGAAGGTAATGAGAAATAAACAAGTAATTTCTGCACTGGTATCTGAACTATAATGAGATTACATGTATTAGTTATAAAATCCTCCTTCATTATTAAAATATTATTTTAGCAACAGACACAATTATGAGTGAAGAAATGTGGGTAATCATTCACAGGCTAGGTATTTCTTGCTTTTGAAGTTTTTTTCATTAAATGTGGCTCTTTTTGAATTATTGTATTTAAAACCAAGTATATTTTCATTGGTAGAGACTAATTAATAGAAAATATTGGTGGTTACTGCTGTTGAGAATTAATGTAATCTGCCATGGTCCTGAAAGACTCGTTAAAAACTGACTGGGTCATGTGTTGTGAATGATAAATCTTTAGAATTGCAAATACCTGAAAACTACTTTTACAAATTTTGGGAGTCCTTTCCTTGTGAATTTATGCAGGTAAAGTTACAGTCCTGTCGTCTTTTTCTCTAACCAAGGGCAAAGCAGACCATGGCATGGCAGGAAGGAAATAACTCCATGAAATAGTTCAGTATGTCACAATTTCTTCAGGGCGTAAAAAAAATCTTGTTTTATTTACTCACCTGTTTGATTCTGAGGTGATTACTGGAATCAATGCTTGCACATGAGGAGTGTGGGAGAAAAAACTGTTTGCCTTGGCTGGTGCTGTGTGTGGTGACAGCCCTGATGACGGATGTTCTGGGCAAGTTTTGACTTAGCAGCCTGAGATAGGCAAGGCAGGACACAACACAGGGGTAGCAAATGAATTCTGTCACCAGATGAATGCCACGTTCCCTCAGCACTTGGTGGATGCAGTGGAATTTGTCGTTGCTGGTGCCTGGCATTCCCGGTGTTTGTGAAATGCCATGTCCCAGCTGTGGCTTGGTGCTGTACCAGGCTGGCAGAGCACGCTCTCAGCACCACCACAGAGCCGCTGCTCTCTGCAGCTGGGCAGGAAGGCAACGCTCACAGGAAGTCTTTGGTACGAGTTTTAGGACTTGGCTTCTCAGCTGTTTCCCCTTGAGAAGATCTGTGGGGTGCTGTATCAGTGACTTACAGTGGGGTGGGTTTGTGGAAGAGGAACTGCAGCCCTGTTTCCTGCCCTCGTGCTGTAAAGCCTCAGGATTTTCCCAGTGTCTGTAGTTCTCTGCACCTAATGCAGAAATCCAGAGAGGACATAGCATTGGAGAGCTGTGGTTGGGAAGCAGGGCTGTAGCTCATCAGTGGAGGTTTGCCATGGTTGAAACCCCATATTTGTTTAGTCTTCTCAGTGTGGACCTGCCCCATTGCCCAGTTTTGTGGGGCGCACGTCCTTGCAGTGAGGAGTGGCTCTTAGTCCCTGGATAGTTGTATCACATTTTGAGTACAGCAAAATCTGAGGTACAGGACTCTTGAGATAATGGTCATGGCAATTTTGGAGAGAAAAATGAAGGGCTGTTTTAAGATGCCAGTGGTGGGTCGTGGCTGGTAAATGTGAAACTTTCAGATGATAGAGTTCAGAAAGCAGGATTGATCCAGGTGTGTAAGCACAGGCCTCTAGTTCTGCTGAGATGCTCTAGGTTCCCCTGTGGCATCTACTTTCCAGCAGGGAACGGGCAGTGTGTCAGGTGTGCTGGTCCCAGGAGAAGCCCTACACATCCCGAGGGCACTGCACACTGTGAAGTGTTTGTGCAGCTCAGGCAAGACAGAATGTGTGTGCACACAATGCTGACCAGCTGCAGAACACTTCAGGGTGTCCCATCCCACGTCACAGCTTTTGTAAGGACATGCTGACACGTGAAAGTCAACAGAGAAACACTGCCTGGGATCCAGAATGTGACACTGTCATGCTCTTAATAATTTGCATTCCTTTCTGAAGCACCCATTGCACAATTTGGCTGCACTGGCTGAGATCTCGTTTCTGGTGTGATGTGAATTCACAATTCTTAGTATCTGTGTACATATGATGTGTAATAGCTCAAAGAGTGATGGACTGCATGATTTACTTCCTCAATACACAAATTGCTCCTCTTTCATTTTTTCTCTCTCTTTCTACATTACTGCATGTGTTACTTTTTCTTTTAATTAAAAAAAAGTTAGAATCCTTTATGTATTCTAATCAGACCCTGAGTTGGGTCTGTTCTTTTAAATTTGAGTTTTTAAAGTTTATCTTTTCTAAAGCTTTTTTAAATTTTGAGATTTAAGTTTTTAATAGCAAAGCTTCTTAAAATTACTGACAAATAATTAAATGGGTAATTCTACCGAGGTGACCAGCTCTGTGAGGCTGCATTGTAGGAGACTGTAGGTAAACCTGTGTTAGGGTGCAGTCTTTGCCCAAAACCAGCTATGGTCTGTACCCATGGGTTCCAGCTAATCAGCACATGCAGCAAAATGTTCTTTTTGCAGGACTACTTCCATTGCACTCTGTTAATGAACATTAGACCAAACATCAGTTTCTGAAGGGCCCTGTGATTGCAACAGTACTGTACATTTGGTAACACTTGGAAATGCTGCGGTCATTTCCCTTTCCTGTGAGGTTGTAAGCTCCCAAACATCCTCATCTGGCCTGTAACTGGTGATAAACATCTCTGCTGATTTGTTTAGATCAATTGTCTACTGTACCAAGTTCTGTACAATGGCTCTCTGCTACACTTAGAGTGAGACTGAGTTACATTTATTTCTTGGGACTTGAAAGAAGGAATATCTAGAGTCAGCATGGAAGTACAGAAATAATGAGGAGAACTCAAGAGAAAAGCCTCCTAATAACTTTTTCTTTAAAATCTTTGGAATGCAGAGTGGGGAGACATTTTATGTTCTCATTTACTACCCATCTGTACCAAAGAAATTAGGCTGTGCTATGTTTAAAGTTTTATTTTGGGTGACTCTAATTATAAGCAGATTTTTACGTTGTTTTATAGACCTGATCTACAGTCTGCATTTTTTTATTCTACACTTGTCATATATACACAAAGAGTTGATGTAAAACTCGTGGAAATAGCAGTAGAACGCTAAATTTCACAGCTGTTATTAGGAAAGTAGGCCAACACAGCTCATATTTACAAAGGAAAAGAGATCTAATTGTCAGCTCTTTTAAAAACAAAACAAAACCCCAAAAAACCCTAGACCATCTGTCCAGTATTGGTTGTTTTTGGGGGTTTTTTTAGGGAGCCTCCATAGGTCAACAGTTTCCAGGGCTGACTACAGTTAATTGCTATGGTGGTTTTATTAATCTGCATTTTAATCTTTCCAAACTTAATGTTTGAAGTATCACCACTTTGATTTTTTTTTAATTGTTTTTAAATAAATGAGGGAAGAAGAAGAATTCTGCCAATTTAGCTATTTTCAAGTTTTTTGTCTTTTTTTAACAGTAGCTTTGAATGATTAATGTGAGCAAATACCTTTTAGGTTTGTCTGCCAGTGGAAAAGTATACCTGAGCTCGTTCAAGTGCTGTTAATGAAAATGATAAAAGCAGTGATTTGTTATTGCTGCTGCCATGAGTTACTGTTTTATGAATCATATGACCTGATGAAATACTGTGTTATTGCCCTGCATCTGGTAACACAAAAGAAAAGTCAAGCAAGAGAAAGACCTCTAATAGTTAACAACAGATCTGTTTTGGGAAAAGGACCCTCTTTTTTTTTTCCAACTGGGGAGTGTGGGATAGGAGTGGGGAACAGGAAACCAAGCCACAAAACCCAACATTTTATTTATTTCTAGAAGGAAATATAAAATTAATAATCCCACCAACAATAAGGGTAGGTAGACTCATGACCTGTTAGTAAAATACCCACTATACATTTAATGCTATAAAATATGTTTGTGAGTCCCTCTGTGATTTCCCTAAGTATTCTCTGTGGATGGGGTTTTTTCTCCTGGATAATCTCCTTTGAGCAGGGAGGGAGGGTGTCTCTATCAGCACAGTACCTGAGCAGCCCTTTGTGTGATCCCTTTGGAAGGCTGTGCGTGCTGAGCCTGTTTGGATATGGAGAGTTATTATTCTTTGTCACCACAATCCTCTTCTGCTTAAACACAGACATCAAGGTCTTCTGAATTTCTGATTCCAACAGAAATGGGAAGACTTTCCTTAGTGTGATACTTGCTTTATTTATTGTGTGTATTTGGGTTTGTTTTTTTTTTTTACTTCTGCTCAGGCTGGCTTTTGTCACAGCTTTGCTTCCCTGCAGGAATTACTTTTTTAAGCAATTCTATGATTTTTTTCTTTGCTGTGGCATTTTGCAGACCTAATCTAGCTGAAGTCCAGTGCTCTGTACACGTATCAGAAGTTAACAGCAGCAAAAGCTGTACTATCCCTAGCTGGATTTCCTGTGGAGTCCTTTCTTGCTGAGTGGTTTTATGAGCTGGATAATCACATATTTTTATGATAATCCCTTTATATGAGGTCACTGCAAAAGGAAAGGATCATCTCCTATAGTAACACTCCCTTTTCTTACTACCCTGAAGTTCTGTTAAAGCTTTCTATTCTGGTGAAGGTTATGCTCAGGCTGGCTTTGCATTCTGCTGTGGACATCTACATGAATCCTAGCTTGAGAATTTGATATAAAAATGATGGATGAAAAGATTTTTTGCTGCCTTCGATAACTGAAAACTTAAACATGATTGCTTACATCCCGTGTTGTCATTCCCGTGTTGTCATTCCCGTGTTGTCATTCCCGTGTTGTCATTCCCGTGTTGTCATTCCCGTGTTGTCATTCCCGTGTTGTCATTCCCGTGTTGTCATTCCCGTGTTGTCATTCCCATGTTGTCATTAGGGTCCACATAGAGTTACAGTTTACCAATCTAACTTCATACAAAGCCAGGCATCGTATTATGCACTGGATATTTGTTGATCAGCATACTCATCTGCCATCAATAAATCACTGTCTCTCTCCGCAGGTGTAGCCTGTGCTGTGCACCACAATTATCGTGCTGCTTAGAGGCCTTAGACAATGAATTTTTTTTTTAAGGATTGAAACTTTCCCTTGAAATATATTCATATATAGTATTTTATTACACCAACAAGAGGAACATCTTAAAAGAACAACTATAGTTTCTCCTCACTACAAGATAGTGAAACCTGTTTGTTTGTTTGCTGCCTGCACTGAGCTGTGTTTTCATGTTCACTATGTAAAGAAAAAGGCACAGGCATTCACAGTGGAAGATGAGGGAGGTTCTCAGTGAGAACAGCACTGTGTTTTAACAAGAGGCACAATGAAGCTCTGTCCTCCCACAGAAAGATTGGGCTTTCCCAATGCAGGTGAGACAACGGGTTATCACACTGTCACAAAAAATACCTCTTTAAACTAGGCAGTCAAGTTACAGCTTAAAGGAAATTGTTAATAAGCATGATCTGGCAACATGATTGAAGTAACCTCAGTCACATAAATGGATCCAGCTGAATGAACACTCCATTTCTCCTGTGAGATCCTCCCAGAGGATCAGTGGGATGCTATTGGGGTTTGTGGGGCTGCTGTCAGAGAATGACTTGTTCTTTTATTCCTTGGAGTAAAGCAGCTTGAGACTTTAGATGCTAGAAAAGTCCGTGATTTCCTATGGTTTTCAGACTATGCTGAAGTCTGTTGAAAGAATCAAGGGATTTCAGTTGTAATGAGATTTGAGAAGCTCAGATTAGTTATTGGTGTAAACCAAGGTACTGTAATAATTGATTAACAAATCAGTGAGTTGTCTTTGACAGTTTCTGCATGAGAGAGCCCTGTCTGTGCTGCAGGAGGATGTTCAAGGGTCAGGCTTGCTTGTAGCAAATTCTTAGGGAGCCTGAAGGGAAAGTAATGTGTTTGTGTGCCCATACCCAGAAAAACAAGCCAAAATACCAATGAATTTTATCACTGAAGAAAAACCCAAAGACACTGGTAATATTCTAGTACACTGTAGATCAAGCACCTTCATAGCATATGTTTTACATCATAATTCAGCATAAACTTGACTCTACACCACATGAATAATATACTCCATAGTTTAAGACTAAGCAAACAGCTGTATTTCAAATTTATCTTTTTACTTTGAAAGACTATAAGACTAAAACAACAGTAAATGTAGCAATGCAGACATTTTTTTCTCCGCAATGTATAGTCAAATAAACGTTTATTTCCCAGCAGAAAAATGCTTTGGTTTTTTAAATACTTAGTTTTCCACAGTTTTTAGGGTTTTTTTGAGGGGAGAGGAAAGTAAAATAAGAACTCTTCCTTGGGAAGGGAGAAGATAGTGCCTCACAAATTCTAACATCAACAGAACAGTTGAACAGATAAATAATAATATTCCTCTACTGCCTGATTTCTCCTATCTTCTTTAAATCTTAAACATTTGTGTGCCCAAATAAACCTTTTCACACTTTCAACCATTCCCTTTAATTTACCATTGAATTGTTGCCATTAGTTTGAAGACTGCGCTTGAGCTTTTGGTAGAACTGCGATTCAAGAAATCGTGGGTAGGAATCTCTTTCCATGTGCCTGTAGATAATTCTCTGTGCTTCATCAAAGCAGGACTGGGTTGGCTCTTGAATATTCCTTATAATTGCTTTCCTTGCAGGGCTGTCAATGTTGATCTGAAACACAAATGGAAAAGCCAGTTTAATCCTGACTGTTGTGGTTAGTGGAGGTCAAGAGCAGTGGTAAAGTCTCTGTTGCTGGGCCTGTGTGCAGGATATGGGCTCGAGGCTCTGAAAGGGCAGTTCAGCAGGATGAGTTTGGTTTGCTCACTGCTTCCAGGAAGAATAAGAGAATAGGGACAATTTAGGCAGAAGTTGTCCTGTGGACATGGTTTGGATGGGGAGTGGCTGCAGTGGAAGGAGCAGCTGGAAGTTGCTGATATCCAACCCTGCTTTGCTTTGCTAAGAATTGTTCCTAGAGCTAGGGTTAGATTCCAGAAGGGGAAGCCTGAATTCTGATGAGTCCAAGTGCCTGGAGGTGCACATTACCAGTGGAAAAAAGTGACTAGAAGTGTTACGACCTGAGATAAAATTGAGACTATATATCAACCTTGTTCCGGAAAAGTTTTAGTTCCTAGAGTTTTCTTGCTGCAATTCATGATTTTTAGCAGAGAAATTGAAGCTCTGCAGGTGTGTATCAGCAGAAAAGTCTCGTGATCAGCAAAAAAAAAACAGATAAAAGGAACCTTTTGATAATCCATCAGCTTGTGATGAGTTCCATTGGTTGTTTTCAGCTTGACTTTGTTGGTGTTGAGAGGAGACCTCTAAAGATTTGGTTAGTGCTGATGTCTTTCATGGGTTGAGATCTTCCTCTTTCAGAGCAGTCATTTGAGTGGCTCCTTTTTAAATGCTGCTGTAATTTGAATATAAACTGTGCTTTATATCCCCATGAGCATCTAGATTTTTAGACTGGTACCTAGTTCTTGTATTAATAGTGAACATCAAGAAAATGTGAAATTGGTGTGTCCTGAAGCTCTAGAAACAAGACAGACAATAGCAAGATTCAAATACACGCTATTTTAGAAAAAAATTGCACAGCATATTTATAACTGTCCTGATTTAAGCCCTTACATTTAATTAATGAATTTGTGGTTGGCAATTCTGACATTTCTCTTTTGGAAGTGCAGATGTCTTGCTAAGTTTCCTATAGCTGCAGATACTAAAAATAAAAGCTGAGAAAAAGGGACAAGAATGCATTGTCGTGCCAATTGGCATTTCAAACCAACAGAGGGAACTTTAAAATTTGCTCAAGTTTTGGGTTAGAGGGAGTGGTTTAGTCATTTAGAGCAGCAACTGCTCTCAGCCAACATTTGGGAATCCAGCTGATTTGGGTTTGGCTTCTCCTCCAGTGCCAGCAGGGAGGCTGCATTTTGAGACTCTATAATAATTTTATTGTTACACATAAACCAGAAAATAATGAAGCATGATTCTTTAGTTATGTCAGCCTGCCAGAGGCAGTGGCAGTAAAAGCCAGAGCGGGCTTAGTTTTGCAAGGAGAGTAATAAGCAGGAATGTTTAAAGGTCATAGAGCATGTCTGGCTGAGCAGGAATGACTTTTTTCTATAGCCACTTGTCAGGGGAAAAGAATCCGATATTTTACATACAAATCTGCTGTTTTCCTTAATTAAAAAAAAAAAAAAGCTAATCTGTCTTGGAATCTTTCTTTTTGCCCATTTTACAAAGGGGACAGCACTGGGTAGAGTTTTTACTTCCTTCATTTATATTTACTCTTGCAAAGACCAGACTGAGATATATATAGATATATATAAATGTTGCAATGGCATAATCCAGAATCTAGTGAGATTACATAATCCAGAATATAGTGAAGTGATATCAATGGCCCCTGGATCTGATGTTAAAAAGAATGGAACAGATCAAAGAACTTGGTTCTTAATTGAGTTGTGCATTTTGCTTGTGTTCTTGGTGGATAGATTTGAAAGATTTGCTATAAATGAGGTGTGGAACCAAGTATTAAAATTCTGTGTGGAAAAGAGTTTGGGGGGAGGATAAATAGCAATTTTCACTCCCCTTGATGCAAGAGGTGCTAGGATTTGTTGTTGGTCTCCTGCACAACACTTCAGGCATTATTATAAAATGAAGACCTTGTGATATTGTAGTCACCTCATTGGGAGCCTGGGGTTGGATGTAACTTGTAAAAAGCTTCCTGGCCATGGAAATCCTTTTCCTCTGGGATGTTATCTTCTTATAAGCTTCACAGGCAAGCCAGAATTCTATGTTTTCATCACTGTGTTCTGTCTTCAAGTAGGTCTTGTAGATCATAGGCCCATCTGTAAATATTTCAGAATCCAAATTTTTATTACCTGTCTATATGCATTGCCTTTAGAGTCCTTTTCAGGCAGTAGGGACACTTATAAAGCAGAGTAATTCTTGATTGTAGCCCATAAATATTACTAGATTATGTCAAAATGGGGAAATAATTGCAGTATCTCGGCCCTACACTTCAACCTTGCATTTTCCTGCACATGCAGGACTCCCTAGTAAACTTAATCCACTGGGTTTAGAGACTCTGGCTTTTTATGTGAGTACACCTTTCCATTTGTGGATGTCATGAGGCATTAAAATGAATTAAAATTCAACAAGTAATGTTTTTAAGTGCAGAGAAGGAGGTATTTTAAGAAGGGCAGCATTCTGAGTACTGCTGGAAGCTACAAGTGTTTTATTTAAAGCAAACTTTCTTGCTGGTGCAGCATTCTGGCCTTTCGTTTTTTGGAAGATGTTGAGCACTGCCTGTCATCTGGCAGGGGAGGTGATTGCATGTGTGCCTGCTGCTTCTACTGTAATTTGGTCTCTTTGAACAGTTTTCTGTAGTGGGGTTTCTCCCTGTGCTGTCACATACTTGGTTGTTTCCCGTTTAAGATTTTAATGGCAAAATCTTTAGAGTTACAAATGCTGTCTGTTAATCTTCTTGCTCTTTGTAATTTTTCTGCAGTTTGAAAATGATGCCAGTCCTTAGGTGTAATTTTTAGAGGTTTGTGCTGTGGTGTAACTTTTTCATCCCTATTTTAAAAAACATAACTCAGCAATTGATGTTCTGGACTGCTGCCCATATGAGAAATGTGGGAGAGCTCTGAGCTGAGAGTATGAAGCAGAGGGAGGCAGGATTGGGAAGTTCAGAATTGCTACTGCAGCACCAGTTCTTCCCATCCCTGAATATTGGAGTTGCATTCCATGACATTACCCTGTATAGATATGCCACTTTGTGGTGTCTTTGCTGTACACAGGACTTCCCAAGAGAACTTTGTCACTTTCCTGCTAATATAAGTTGCTATTGAGTGCTCTGAGTGGGGATGTGGCAGATAAACCATGCCCTCACCACGTGCCTTTAAAGGAATTACGTGTGATTGCAGAAATGGCAAATTTGGGACAGCATTTGCAGCAGGCTCTGTTTATTTTCGCTGCAAGGCGTGCTAGGCATGTCACACAAAGCTGTTTCTCATTAGTTGTGTGTAAGGCAGGATATAATATGCAGCATCAGTTATTGATTTTGCTTTGTGGGAATTTATTCCAGCAATCCATCTGGGATGCAAACACACAATTACTTACATTTGCTTGTTACCAGATTTTCAAAAGACTGGGACCATTGTAGCACTTCCTCCAAAGACAACCTTTAGAAAAAGAGGAGGACATTATTGCAGGATTAGCTGTGGCTCAAAGTATAAGGAAAATCAATTACCTTGTTGAAAATTTGTCCCCTAATTTAAATATGAGCTGCATGAAACTTACGTTTTAAAAGGCTTTTCTGTGTCTCCCAGATCTTGTGCTTACTATGCTGAGACAAGTATTTTTCTTGCTGTAACAAACGCAGTTCCATTTCAAGGTGCTCCATATAATTCCTCTAGAAATGGCATTCACTTATTTATTTAAATTGTGCTTAGGAGAAACACAAGAAAAGTACTGCCTTTCTAGACAGTAACTTCTTTGGGGAAAGGAATCATCATGGAATTTAGGAAATATTGATGCTTGTATTTAGTAGCAAAGTCTTCAGGGGCACAAGATCTTATTGTAATGTTTAAAGGCCTTTAACATCTAAGCTGACTTATCTGAGAGTTGAATAGAAGCTCCAAGCATAAGGTAAACAATGAAAGGTTAATGCAATTTTAGCTGGAAGAGACTTACATCTCTCACCAGTTGTTTATAATGCAGTGTGACACATTATTACTAATCTGCACAGCCCTTGGAGGTGGCTAAAATCGGATTTTACTTTCATGTTTGCTACTCTTAAGCAATAAGTTCAAAAGCTTGTAGGAGTCTCCTGCCTGATTCTGGGAAAGAGCATGGAAGTAGTGAGGTGAGAGACTAAACAATTTAAAGAAAAACAAATGTTTGAGGGCAGTAGCTCCATTTAAGTGCATGTAGCTCCATTTACACCAACTGATTTTCAGGGATTGCAGTTTTAGCACACCGATGCTTGTAACTTGGAAAAAATGCTTATGCTTATGTTAGTAAAAGAAAGGACAGGGGATGTGTTCCAGTGGGTGCTTTCCATTATGCGTCAGCCAAATTTGGAGTAAGATCCCTTCTCATTGAGTATTTGCTCTTCATGGGAGCTATAATTTTGTCAACAGCTACTTAGGATCACAGCACTTTTTTAAAATTTAAATTAAAGTCAAGATTGGCTTTGGTATGAGTGCTGCATGATGCTTTATAGATTTCTGCTGCAGAACAGCCATTAGCATCTCTGTAGCTTTTTTAATTGGTAATGATTTATAATTTATCTATAACTTGATATAATTGCCTCTTTCTCTGAAAAAGTATACGGTATGACTAGCTGATTATTTTCTCAGGATTTCCTGATTAGACTGACCTGGTCAAAGAAATAGAGTAAGAGAAATGTTACTACAATTGAACTGTGGGATCAATAACTCTCTAGTAACTCTTGCCAGTAAAAGATATCTTTTTCCCTTCTTGTGAGCTATGAGCCTTCTCTCTGTAAAAACTCATAAAGCATGTGGTTATGGGGAATGAGAATCTCTAGTTCTTTGAATGAGTTTTTTTTTTCTCCTTACGAGCCACTTCTGAGTCATATTTGCTGTTCCTGACGCAGATAATTTTTCACCTCTGTCAGCAATAGCACTTGTATAGAACGAGTGACAATCTCGTCTGTCTCACTGAACATCAGCAGGAGAGCCATCTTATTTCCATTTCTGATTATTTGCCTTTAGCATTAATCTGTGAAGCAGAAAGAGCCCTGCCTGATGGGGCAGCTGACACAGAGGAAAACCTTTTTACCTTTTTACTTTCCTTTAAAAATCAGGACAATGTGAAGGGCAGTAAGGGAATAGGTTATGATGATCTGTATTAATGCCCCTTTAATAGCTGTTGTGCTGATAGTAAACGTGTTGCTGTACTGATTTGCAACATGATTGGATTTGCTGAAATACATATGTTACACTGAAAAAAAAAATTCTCCAAAAATAACTGAGGCTGTATACCTGGGACTCAAAAAATTAAATTGTAGTGTCCTGTGGGAGCTGTTGTTCACTTTTTGTACACCCTCCACCCTCCCCTCACCACCATGGTGCAGTAGTTGGAAACACTGTCGGGATTTCTGCCACCCGACTTCACCCAAATGGCCATTTCGGGGGTCATCAGGTGCTCCTCAGTATTGCCGTGGAGGGCATGACTCAATACATCAGTTCCGTGTCTGATCTGGTACCAGCTGAAGGCATTTTGGGTGGAAGCACTCCCCCACCCCACTGGGACACATCCCCCAAATTCTTGGCAGTGCTTGGCCCCCACGGAGCCTGGTGGCAGCTGAGGACTCCCAGGAGCCACTTGGCCATGTCTCATATGCACCACGTGAACATTCAACCTTTGACAACGGCCAGAATTCATTTAAAAGGGGGACCCAGAATATCCAGCTTACAAATTCCTCACAGGCCCAAATCTGGGCTTAACCCAGGGCTGAGCCTGGGCCTGTGCCTGTGTCACACGAAAGGAGCTCCCAGTTGGATAGGCCAGAGGACACTCCGTGGGCTGTTCAGGAGCTGGCTGCGGGAAGGGGCTGCCTGGGGCACTTGGGAAGGTGTTGCCCTCTCTTGCACGACCTTAGGCTTACAAAGAAACCGCCACTGTGAATTCTGAGGGGTTTGTTCCTCCTGCTCAGCTGCATGTACTGCAGAATATAAGATTCTTATCTTTACTTACTTAGAACTGATCCCATTTTCTTCTGCTCTGAATATCTTGCAAAGCCAACAAGTATTTGGACTCATTCTCCTAAACATGGAAAATACATGAGTTTTGAATCTGCTGTGCTGAGTTTTGGCTTCCTTAAATAAAAGCTTATAATTCACTCTACATATAGCAGTGCAATCAGTTCTAACAGTATTCTTATTTTGTGCATCTGATCTTTATCTATGAGATCTTTCTCTTCATTTCTGAAGCATTTGACCAAAATATATTTTTGTAACAGATGAGAACTTAAAAAAAAAAAAATAAATTACCAGGCAGTCTAGTGGGTATCTCTCAAGGAAGAATAGAAATGTTAATAATTTTCTCTCTTTGCTTCTCCAGTTATGAAAGGAGATTGAAGATTGAGCCTGACCCAAAACAGAATGAAACTAGAAGTCTTTTTTTTCCCTGAAAGCTCAGGGCGACCTGGATCAGAGCTCAATGTAAACTGGACAATGCTGAGTAAGTTGTTAAGTGTCTGAGATTAACACTGATATTTGCCCAGCATGTATCTCAAAGTCAATAAAAGTAATATAAAACTTGCTTTTATTTAGATATGATATCCATAAGAGAGAATGTAGTTTATTAGGAATGAGGCAGTTAAAAATGTTTGTCTAAAATAGACAAAATTTAAAAATCTCTTGTGACATGGAGTATGTTTAGTGCTTCTCTTTTGGCTTTCAAGCAATGCCAAATGCTGAGTTTACATAGGACTGTAAGTTTGTATAGACCTGCCTGAAATCAAAACAGGCTTATTTATTTAAACTTGGAGTTTCTTGCAGATTTGGGGTTGACTGGCACGTATTATTCCTACAGCCATTTTTTTCCTTCAAACTGAAACACACAGTAAAGCACAGGACAAGGTTTTGTCTCCCAGCTTTCTGAAGCTGTGAAATGTTTTCATTCACCTTCAGTGTTGTTTTCCTTGTTTCCCTGACATCAATATTCAGTTTTACATTATATGAGAGTCTTAGCCAGTGCATTTCCTGCAGGGTATGGACACTTCATAACTTTGCCCAGCTGCTACACTGCAACTCCTGCTCACATTCCCTGCAGCCTATGGGACTGCCAGTGGCCATTGCCTGCTGCCTGCTTCAGAATTCTCTGAGCTATATTCTCTGCTAGGTCTCTGACTTTTGAATCATTCCACTAGTATTTACTCATCTCACCCTCTGGCTAAAAGCAATCTTTTAAAACTACACAATATTCCATACTTAAGATGAAGTTATGCATTTAAATTCTGGCATGTGGTTATTATTTATCACCTTATTTTAGGCTACTTTGACCAATGTCTTCTATTTTGGGTGTTTTCATGTTGCAATCATTCATCTTCTATCCACTGAAAGGTGAATGAAATGCAGCCTTTGTGGCTTTTTTGAAACCTGGAGAAATTCACGTAGGTTTCTTACTATACAGAGATGCTCAAGAAATATCAGATGAAGCAATATTAAGTAATCTAATTCAGCTACTTCCATCTGAATTAAAAGTGTTAATTACAGTTTTTTCTTCAGATGATGGCTGCATGAAGTGACTTTTGTGTAAGGAAATGTTATTGTTCTGAGGAGCCATTTTAATTTGAGTTAGAGGCTTTCAGCTGGTTGAGAACACACATTTTCCAAGCATACACATCCAGGGCTTTGTGGTTCTCTCTTCTTTTTATGTCAGACTCATTTCCTAATAGACCGAGGAACAGAGCATGCTGATTTTATCTTTTCCAGTGCTGATTTGGAACGTCTTCTTTCCACTGAAGCACAGTCTATGTTTAATTAGTCTGACGTTGTGTTTTTCTGCTAAGAATGCTCTTAACCCTAAAATAAGAGACGAGTGGTATAAAAGCTGCACCACACCCTGGAGCAGTGTGTTAGTTTTGGGTTGTCTGACCCCCACAAGAGCAGCCTGTCACCTGTCACAGTTTCCTATTAATGTCCTATCATCTGTTGTAAATGGTAAATTACATCTTAACTATTCCATACAGCTTTGCAGTGTTCAGATAACTCGAATCATGGGACTCTTCTCACCCAGTATTTATGAAGTGCAGTATCCTTTCTCTTTGCTCATTGTAAGACTTTATTGCAACAAGGCCTCAAGTTCTTTAATGTGTAGGACCTGTGTGCTTCCTGCAGGGCTGGTAATCAAACACAAAGTCACATGGCTGCAACTCTTTTGCAGAAGGAATTGCCTGACTGATAATAAATTAATCTAACTGCTGGAGTTATTCATGTCTGTAAAAGATATAAGCAGTACTGATCTGGAAATGACTGTTTAACTGTTGTTATATTTTATATTGGAGAAATATCAGCAAAACTGATTTGGTACATCAAAGAACATGATCTATTTACCTTTCAAATCACTACGTATATTTTGATTTTTCAGCACCCTTATTCTGTGCCAATGAATCTGTAAACTACCAAATGCCACAGCTTTTCGTGCACAGCATAACTTCCAGGAGGGAGAAACTGCTATATAAAAGTTCTAACTGATTGCCCATGTAACGTCATTCATCATATTTTGCACTATTACACAAAATATTCATATATATATATATTAATAAAGCTGGGTATATATCAGAAACATTTCCAACACAAATGCCTTTGCAATGGTGAGAACCTTACATGCCAAGAGAAAAACCAGGTGTTTCCCTGCCCATGCTATATTTTCCTGATAATATTTCAAAGTGCAAAATCTCATACTTACAGAAACTCCTCTTGGGTTGTTTCCCTTGGTTAAAAAGCTTCATTTAGTAGTTGTGTTTGCAGGGGTAGCTTTCCAAATTTCTTGTTCTGTTGTTTTATTTCATCATTTTCTCTTAGTGTAGATGATCTTGCTACCCATTGTCCGTGCCTATGCTGCTCATACTGGTGCCTGACTCCTCTTTTATACATATCACAGGCCAACAGTGGCTGTGGTTTCCATCAGAAAAAGCTCCTTTTGGCTCTGATGCACCACTGATAGAGCCTGTTTGCACTGAAATTATCTTGACATCTCTACTGATCAGCTGTAATGACATGAAGCTGTACTTGACTTCATTGAACTCTTGCATGTATTGTCCAAGTCCTGTGACTGATGTTTTCCATCCCTTTGTCAAAGTTCTTCATATGAAAGCTGAAGTCCATGTTGAAATGAGACAAAAGGCACAAGTACCCTTGCACCGAAACCAATTTTCTTCTGACAGGCAGCATTATGAAGCACTTGGGACTGCTCTGGGGGAACCTTTTTCTGCTCTGACCCATCAGTGTCAGGTTTTTATGTGCTCCTACTTGGCCAACCTGCTACTGCACAGCACCTGAGGGATGTCAGACCTGAACTCCTTACACTTGTGTAAGGTCCTCTGTCATTTTTCTCATAGCTGTTGCCCAGGTTATGGCTTAATTTTCAATTGAGACTCAACTTATCTATATTTTGCTTGTTCTTCCCTGGCCAGGTGTTTGAAAGGAGCCGTGCAGTGCAATAGCACTGAAGCTGCTGCTTCTGTCAGTGGAAGACTCATTTGTAGTGATGCTGGGGCTTTGAGAATAAGCACTAGCACAGCTGCTCACTGCAAATTACTCACAGGAGGGGATCTTTCTGGAGGGCTTTCTGTCCTTCTTGAGGTGGTTGTGACTTGGCATCTCTGAGAATTTGCTACAAGGCACAGACTGACCCTGTTGGAAGGGGAAAGTTGGTCATGTCCTTGCTCCCTCTGACAGCCCAGCTGTGTGCTGTGATATTTCTTTCAATCTTATCTCTCTGCTCTGACTCATCTTCTTTTCCTCTTATGAAGCCTCCCAGGCAGAGCGTGAACTGTGGAGGATTGGAACTTAAATTGCAGTTTACGATACAGTACAGTCATTTATTTTATTGCAGCTCACCCTACTGGTACACAGGCTTTGTGTGTGAGATGTACATCCCTTTTCCCACAGCACCTGTCCTGCTAGAGGGGAAATGTGTGTGGTGTGCTCAGCTAGAGCAGAACCTCGTGTCTGAGCAGGGCAGCGTCACACGTGAGACCTGGCCTGTGCTTAGGGAAGGGCAAATATCACTGTGATCGATTTTCTATTGATTATTATTTCATTAAATCTCATTCTGTATTCGTTGTAACTTCACACAGGATTTTAGGGCATTTTGTTCCATTTCTATAACAGGAATGGGCAGGAGCAAATATCTGTGCAATATAACTTGAGTTGATTATTTAAATAATCATAACAGTGAGATATTTCAAGTTTATCACATGCCTCCTCCTACTTCTAATGCTTCATATACAGGCACTTACATGCTAAAATATCTGAAGGCCAGAACTTGACAAGCTAAAAAACATCTATAAGGAGTCTCATTTGTAGAACTACTTATATTTAAATAAGAAAAAAGCACCATATTAATAACTGTGACTCTGGAAAAGCTACAGAATGAAAATCCCAATTATGTTGATATTCTCTAGTGATTTGTACCAGTATTTAACTATTTGATCTACATATATTTGGAAAAACCTTGTATGTGCTTATGCATGTTCTTTTGTAAACGCCTAAATATATCTTACTTTTTGCACTAAATTCTATTTGCATTAAAGGAAAACTCATCTAAAATTTCATTATTAAAATGAATGATAATGAACTATTTAGGGTTTTTTCCTATCAATTGGTGTCCAGGGTACCATATATAAGATCATATTTTTGTAAAGTTAAGTTGAGCAATGACTGAGGATCAGTAACCAATGACTTTGTGTTCAAATAATTTCTATATTACAGGCATTAAAAAGTGTTGTAATAATGCTTAAAATTGAAATAAACTCGTCCTGGGGTTTTCTCCCTAAGTTTGTTTTTACTATTAAACTGAAGGTAATACTTCTGCAAACTTCTCTTGCCTTGTACAAAGGGAGGGTATTTAAGTGCAGGATTTGTTGCTAATTTCATGTTGTGTTATATTCTTGACCATGCTCTGATGAAAAATCTGTAATTTAATGGGTTGTAAATATGACTTTACAATTTGTTTCTCTGTGTCAGCTCTTTCCACTACCATTACCTGTAGCTTGATACCCAGAAAGTTACCTATCTGCTTCCCTTCCCAGAATATTTAAAGTCCATAAGAGTGGATGGTTTAGTTGTTAACCAGGTGTGCTGCCTCACTGTGGAATTACATGATTTAACCTAAATCCCACCCTTCCTCTCATTGCATACAAATTCCACTAGATGTCATCTGGTGTCCCGCTGAAGGAGGAGGTTTGAACAGCCCTGTCCATCAGCTCAGCCTGGCCTCGGGAGGGTGGCTGTGGATGCAGGCTCTGGGTGGGGACACTGCGGTGTCACTTTAATAAATGGTCCCTTCCAGCCTGAAAGACTCCTGGTGAGACACTGAGACCTGCAGGTAACTTCTGATATCCCTTTGGATTCCCTGTGTTGCCAGAGGTAGGGCACAGAACAGCTCTAGGATCATGAAGGGATGTGCAATACAGGAATCAGTTTTCGCTTGGTTTATTCAGTGGTTGAACTGGATGTGCTTTCCAGAAAGAAAATAAGGGAAACATCAAAACTGAGAAAATGGCTATATTGTATCAGACTTGCTGAATTTATCCATTCTCAGACATGTTCTTTTTCTAGGCATTAACCCTCAACTGCCAGCTAGTTTAGACAATGCATGTTGACCATCTCGATTGCAACCATTTTTTCTTACCACTGAGGATAATTCTCCCAGATGAATTCTTGCTCACTCTTCCATTTCCTTTTCTGTTTTCCTGCACTCACTCACCTAGCATCACCTTTCTTATTTTTTATGTGTTCTCTTCAAGTTTTCTCCCTCCCACCCTTACATTAATTATTTCCTAATTATGTTTCTGTTCCAATGCTGTTATGCCCAATAAACATCTCGCCCACCTACATCTGTCCCACACTAGTGAATATGGAAGTACTGTCTGTCTTACTCTGTCTTGTACCCATTTTTTCCATCTACCCACGTGCTCCCCTGCCTGAGCATTGCTCCCCTTCCCTCTGCAGTGCTCCCACGCCCTGGCATTTGGGAATGTAGGAACACTGCTTCCTGGGGCTTGCCTGGGGCTCATGTTCCTGACACAGTGTCCTACAAGGCCGTGTTAGATAGGAGCACTGAGGCTGTGCCTGGAAATCCATGTCCAAACACAAAGAAAGCAGTAAAATATTAAGAGACCTTCGTTAACCTTGAGGAGAGCACAGAGTGGATACTCTGATCTGGCTGCTACTCCTCCTCACTGTTGGCTTTAGGACAGAAATAACAGATCAATGTTCTTGCTTCTCCCTTAGTTCAGCCATGGGTGTTTCCAGAGCAGGGTCCTGTTTCTCCAATTACATATTCCTCGGTGATTTTGACAAATTCTGTTGGGAACTTTCTTGCTATACATTTAAAAATAACTTCCAAAAAAGTTAGGTTCTGTATGCAACGAAGTTCTGCTCACAGGGATGGAGGGAACAGTGTTCACAGGTTCATTCTTTACAGTAGGTCAGAACAACCAATAAATTGTCTGCAGATACAGAGATGGTGAACTGGTTTTTGTTTCTGGGTAGAAGTAGGCATGGCCTGCTAATAGTCACTGCCTGGCGAATTTAAATAATTTCCATATTCATGGCTCTAGGTTTTACCAACAAGGCTGGACAAATCTTACATGGTGACCCATTTCTGCAAACTCTATTAACCATTGTCCTGCTGAGTGAGAACAGACTCAAGTCTAGATAGCACTTCTGGAAACCTGACCTCAGTTGTACTCTGTGACCTTTCTGTTCCTTTTTTATTCCTAAAACTCTGATGTCGTTGTGTGAGCCTGGTGTTCTGCAGCTATCTCAGTGGGAGAGGAAATCACGCCATGAGAAGCTTGGAGTAGTTTTTACAGGAACTTTCACCCCACCCGTTCAGTCAGACTTCCCAGAGGTGTGCTGCGGTTTGGGTACAAAGCACTGTGTGCCCTGAGCTCTCTGTGGGACTCTGCATTCACACTTCCACCAAAGCTCAGTGGTGAACAGGACTTCTCACACCCCCTGCAGGTGTGTACTCCTCTGGAAGATGCCAGTTCTTCATCTTGTCATAGTTCAGTGTCAAGTTATTGATTATGGTGTGGTCCAAGTCAGAATGTTTCACTGTGTTAGTCCGGGGCCCCCTTTCCTCCAGATGTTTGTTCCAGCAGCTGGAGAGTTCCTGGCTGGACTCTGGGCTTTGTTTGAACATCCAGTGTGTCCAGAGTTTCCTCAGACTGGCATGAACAACAAGCATGTTGCCAAGCTCATGGCTGGTCAAATTCTGTTCAATATTGAGTCTCTTCTCTGTATCTAAAGTTGCCTTCTTGATCTTCATGGTTGACAAACCATTTGCCACAGTAAATACATTACAAACTTTTTCCATAGGTAGTATGGAAATCATGGGTTACTGAGTTATTAGTGTTATGCAGAGAGTGTTTATCTTGTTTTATTTTTAAAGTTAGCCCTCTAATAGCAGAAACCTTCTGGCCACAGTGATTTGGAAAAAAACCCCCAAACCCCTTGTGACTCCAGTGATGTTGAGTTTGTAAGCAGCTGTGCTGCCACTTCAGTGCTTTGGCTGTGTCACAGACTTTGAAGAGAAGCATTGCTAATCTGCTCTGTTTCTTTCTCTCTCTGAACACAAGACTAGAGTGGTCCTGAAAGGTTTACATTTCTGCATTTCATGCTCTACTCAAGCTATTTTTAATTTTATTAGTGAAAGGGACCATGTGACAGCAGGTCACCGAACTAGTCTGGATAAGTGCTTTAAGGCTGTGTGGTGCTTGAAGAAGTTGAAGGGAAGTGCTCAGCAGAATGTAAATGTTGATCATCTTTGGGGTCTTTCAAGAGGGTACTTTCTGGAGATGTTTTGAGAAATGAGGGGGAATGAGTTTGTTTCCAAAATAGGCACACTGGTTCTTGGTTGATGTGAATCCCCTTTTCATGACTAAAGCCTTTGAGGCTTTATATACCCAAACAAAACCAGGGGATAACCTTAAGTCCCCTCTAGCTTTGTTTCTGAGCACCCAAGACAGGTTTAAATCATCCAATGAGTATTAAGCAAGAACTTGTTTTTCAATTTCTGCCTCTGCTTAATGACTAAAGATTTAGTTTCAAAAAGATTCATCTGTAGACATTACACACTCTGATACAACCAACTCATGTCTCTGAATGGAAGATGAGAACATCTAATTGTTTCCACATTCTACAATCTCGTTTTTCTTTTCAAACTCATTTCACAACCATAAAGAAGGTGACATCTGAAAAGCCTGTTACTTCAGAGTGTGGGCAGGGATGGGTGGCACTGAGGAGTCTAAGGTGGTGAATTTGTACTGTTCATCACTATCTCAGCTTTAATTTCCTTCCTGTTTCACTGTTGGTAACAATAGAATGTTTCCACAGATGGCCTGCCCAATATGTGGGAGAGATTGATACTATGTTATACCGTACTTTTATTTAGGATAATATTAAAAATATCTGTTTTGGGTAATTAATTTTTCCAAATTGGAGAGGTCAAAACTAGTCTTCTAAATACATGTGCAGGGTCTGCTGGACTCTTGAGTCCTTCCGTGAAGAAAACTGCAACAGAGAGAAGGGAATTCACTTTAAAAGTGTACCTGAAAATGGTAGAGTGATTGATTTTTCCACTGGAACCCTGAAAAACAATGAAAATCTTTTTTCAGGGGTAAGTTAGAACACTTAAAGAAAAGTCTGAGTCAATACTGTCAAACCTTAAGGCTTTTCCATGTACTGCATCCTGTTTTCCTGCACTGTTCTGTAGCTGACGGCCAACCTGATTGAACTGTTTTTTTTAGAGACAGTGAATGGAACAGCAAATTTCCATTCTCTCATGGTTTATCTTCTCCAAAGCGGGAAAGTGAAATCTAGTTTTAAAAAAAGGCCCAACCCACAGCTGTGAAACCAACGTGTGATATTGGGGCTGTTCCTGTGCATGAGTGGAGGGAGGTGAGTGCACCCACCTCGTACATGAACCAAGGGTGGCAGAAAGCTCTGAGTCCTTTGATCTGTGTGTTCTGAGCCATGCAGACCCCTCAGACCTTGTTTAAACAACCTCTTTTGGACAGTCCTGCTGTAGCAACACACACATTTAATACTGGGCTTCCAGCATCCCGGAGCCAGGCCTGAATTTCTGCTGTGCTCTGATTTGCTTGGTGAAATATGGTCATGTTGTCAGGGGTGCTCGAGTGGGCTGGAATATCTCTGGAATTAACAATCTGGGCAATTGACCTTTGCAGTCGGTATCAGGTTTGTAATGCAGATAAGGTGAGAGACTTAAAAATAGCCAAGGTAGTTGGGTTGTATAGAGTGGAATAGTTTCTTTTTGAGAGGAAAAACACCTTCCTGCTCTCTCACTCTACCAAATTATGAAGTAGGGATAGATGCTTGTGGAAGAAAGTCAAAAGTCCCTTCTTCCCTCCTCAGATACTCTGGTCTATGCTAACTGTGTAACACAAGTTGGTCAAATTGCTCTGACAGTCTTCTCTGCTAGCAACAAGCCATTCAAAAATAAATAAATATCCTAACTATCTGTGCTATGAAATATGATTTTAGTCAGAAATTTCATATGGGTGTTTGGCTAAATCATAGTAAAATTGTGAAACTGCAGGGGGAGCAAATGAAGATCGGGGCCATAATAATTTAAGGGATTTACAGTCAAAAGAATAATATTACTTGAACACAGTGTCTGTTTAGGGGGTAGCTGATATTTCATATTCTCTTTTATCTTCTGTGAGCTTGAAGTTATGCAAACAGAGACATTTGGTCTGTGTAAACTCTGTCAGAGCAAACATAATGATGCACCTCACGTGGGAGGCACAGTTGTTATTCCTACTTCACAGCAATTAGATTTATTCCTAATGATCCTGGAAAATTAATTCACGTAAGAATGCCAGCTGGATACTGGTTTACGTTGTTCCAGGAGCAGTCAGGCTTTACAGTCAGACTCTCTCAGGAACACATACTTAACAATAATACTGCAAGACCGGGGTCTTTTCTTCTGCATTTATTGGCCTTGAAAGGAAGATGGAATTTGCAGGGACTTCCAGCTACTACAGTAGGTGATGGTGGAGGTTGATACTTTTCTGTGTTCCTTCCAGCTGTTTTGCTTCTAACACGGATTTTGTTCTCCCCTGGAGGTCCCAAAGTCCCCAAAGGGTGGCAGTAAGAACACAGTCTGCTCTCTCCAGGAGGTGACGTCTCTGAATTTATAGCTTCTCCCTTTGGCGCAGAACAGACTGGGGCTCACAGAGCTCATGTTATTTTGGAAAAACGGAAAATTTGCAAGGCTGAGATAAAATCTTATATTGCCACCCATGTGATATCAGTGTCTCATGATGGGAACTCAATAAAACCAAGGCATTCTTCGATTTATTTTCCTTATAAACTCTGATGTCACAAGGTCTCAAACACTTGAATTTTGGGAGTGCTCTCGTTCATAGTTAGATATTTTAAGCATAATCACAACTGTTTTTCCTTTTACTTTAGTTCTCATCACTACCCACTGTGGTATAGGCTACTCATTACATTTGAGAGTAAATTGAATGCAACATTTGCAGTGAAATTAAATGACCTTTGATGCTAGTGTTGGTATTGTATGTCACATTCTGGATCCTGCCAGGATTAGTGGAGTAATGACAGTATCTCAAACCATGTGACTGATGGGGAGCCTCTCTGGTTCCTGCCTCTCTACATGATCCATGTGCTCAACTCACCTTTAGCATCCAAGGGGATTGAACTGTGGGCTCATAGACTCAATATTTTCTATATTTGAGATCTGACTTGGGGGCTGGTAGCTGGGGCAGCATGAAAATACAAAGGAAATTTAGACTTGCTCCTCATTATTTATTTACTTATTTTCTTTTTTGGGGGGTCG
Organism: Pachycephala philippinensis; assembly: GCA_013397055.1. Taxonomy (NCBI): domain Eukaryota; kingdom Metazoa; phylum Chordata; class Aves; order Passeriformes; genus Pachycephala; species Pachycephala philippinensis. Next base: position 965,831 of record VWZT01013523.1, on the reverse strand, counting down.
TGAGGATGGGTCTAGGTAAGTCAGTATTACCTACTCCAGATAACTCAGATTATGGTTGTGTAAAAGGGGCAAAAAGAGAGAGAAGTGGTGGAGGTAAAATTAGTATTTGAGTATGGAGATGAGAAGTAGTAGCACAGTGAGACTGAAGGGAATTGTGTGTTTCAATATTTCAGTAATTACGATGGAAAAATCACTTCAAATAAGATGTAAAACCACTACAAATCTTTATTTTTAACTGTATTTTAATGGAGAGTTACTTATTATTTTTCAATAAATTAAACAGCAAAGATGCTACATACCTGCCTGCTGAATACAAACTTAATAAAAATACAGCTTATATAATTCTTATATAATTTAAATCATCAATTTTAAGACATGTCAATTTAGGGTATATTTACATAGCACAACACCATTGTGGAACTCACACTCGCACTTATTAACACTTCATAGACTTTTAAAAGAGATGTCAGTCTTGTCTTGGCATTTTCTTGTTATGCCCAAAATCGTCAGTCATCCTAGTTTTTCTTCTGAACTTGACAATCTTTTCCCAATGCTCAGCTTGCAAGTCTTGCCCTTCCTAACAATCAGCAGTTCCTTGGGATCTAAGACACGGTTCAGTGTTCAAACGTCGGTTTCCATATCCTGCCTTGACTCCATGGCGTGTGGGAGGAGGGGCTTTTCTCCCTGTGCTGCTCTCACCCCTGTGACTGCCTCACCAGCTCTTATCCTGCATTCTCTTGGCTGTGGAGCTGTTTGCATCTCCCTCATACTCCTCCTCCCAAGAGAGGGATTTTCCTTGCCAGATCCAACCGCCGTGGAGGATCTCTTCACAGGATATTTGACACAGAGTCTGCTTGGCTCCTCACTGCCTCAAACACTCTATTTTGAAGTGTTGGTTTGCAGCTGGTTCAAAAGGTTCAGGTAGGATTTGGATTTTAAAAATCTGGGATACGAATCCCTTTCCATAAGGACGTACACTGTTTTCTGGGCTTCATCAAAACTTGAGTGAGTTGGGTCTTGAGCCTTTTTGGCTGTTGCTTCCCTCATCTGATAGTCAATATTGATCTGGAAAAGAAAAAAAAAAAAAAAAAGCCGTTGAAAATGCAGTCTCTTTCTATATCTATCACTTTGTCAATACACGAATTTGCAGCATTAGAACTCTGTGATAATTCAGTGTCAGAACTGCAAAATGGGGGAAATTAAATACCTGTATCCCAGTTGGGCACAAAAATTGCTGTTCACTATAGAAATGTAATTTGTTCTGGAGTCAGAATTAATACAGCTCAACACTGGACTACTTAGGAACAACCTCCAGTTCCTAAGAGAAATCTTGTGTTGAATGTCTCCAGTTTAAATGCGATCAGCATATAGAACTTTATATTTTCCAGAAGGTCCACATATTTTAAAAGACAAGAAATGTTCTGTGGTGCTTCCACCTGCAAACATGAAGCATCTCCAAACACCATCAGTAATTCAAACGGGGCTGACCCAGCGAGGAGCATCATGTGCTAAGCTGCTGAGGCCTTTGCTGAGCTCTGCTGGGGCCTCTCCCAGTATGGGCCTGCATCCTGTGACTGTGAGATCTGATAATGTCACACTGCAGACAGCAATGATGCAAGAAGGGTCCTGAAAGGGTATCAGTGTCTTCCTCTTGTGCAACTGAGTGAGTGTGTGAGCATCCCAGTGAAGCCACACTTCTCCCTTCTGCCACGGCACAGGCTGACTTTGTACATACCTGCTTAATGGCATCTGACTGAACAAACTCCTCGTAAATCCTCTCTGCTTTGCCATGTAAGTGATCAGACTTGGTTTTCTTGTAATCCTCACAAGCCAGCCAGAACTCGATGTTTTCCTCACTGAACTCTGACTTCAGGAACTCCCGAAACACACCTTGACCACCTAAAGCCAACACAAATACATCATCATTTACTGTATGACATTTTTGACCCAGGAGGAGAAAATACATAGCAGGAGTTGTACTGAAATCTGATATAAAATCTTGCCAAAATACACTGTTCTTCCCTTCTTCAACATACTACAGATACTCTAATATTAAGGCTGATGGGAGTCTTCCTAATTATCTTCAGTGTTTTCAGATCTAGACCCTGGGTACCAAATTATAACAATGGATTCTAATCCTTCCTAAATGGATTGTCTTAGGGTGTAAGTGGAGAGAAAATCCAGCTTAAACTGATATATTATCCAAGGGTCGAAGACTGATCAAAATGAGCTGTTTGGGGGCTAATTGCTATACTGAAAACAGAAAAAACCCCAAAACCCAGTTTGGAAACCCAGCTGTAGCAGTGTCCATGTTACACTTGAGCCGTGAAAAACTGAGGTGCAGCTGCCCGTTGTCTGACAGTGTTTATACAGTGCTACAGCTTTGCCTGTTTGCTGAGATTAGATAAAATTTTGTCCTCAGAGTAAGAACAAAGTCATACTGAAGTAACACTTACTTTGGCTGGCCAAGAGCTTTTCCAAAGACTGTGACCACTGAATAACTTCCTCTGCAGAAAGCCTAAGGTGACAAGAAAAAGAAAATACTTTAGGCAATAAACCGTGGGGTTTGGTTGGTATGACTGAAGGAGACAAATTTTATAATTTATTATTCTATTCCAGGAATATGTGCCAGGTATTTCACAAAATTTATGGCTTTGTCATAATCTGAGATCCTGGAGACAACCCACATTGTGAAAAATAATCAGAGATGAATTATGATGCTATGTTGAATTCTGTTCCCAGGAAAAAAATTTTTTACTCTAACTATGATAAAATTATTTTGTACCTCTACCTCTGTTTCCATATTTTTGCAATAAGAATGGTAATACCCCTATTCCTCACTTAAGTGAGAAGCATTTTTTCTTGTAAAACTTTAGAGAACAGGTGCAATGTCCCTCTGATAAAAATGCATTTAACCAAAGTGTCTTCTCCCTCACTGTTTGATGCAAACATATCAAATCACTAATTAAAAATCCTTAACTCCATGAGTAGTTTCTAATCACTAATGTTCACCTTTCTTGCATTTTGGGTATTCTAGATCTTTTTACAATATTTGTTCTTCTAGAAGTAGTTTAGAAACGAAGTAATTTACTATATAGTAATCTAGCTATAATTACATTTTATAACTTGGTGTATTTCAGTACTTACATGACATTTCTAGAGTTGGATGTCTTCATCCCAGATTCAATATGTGGCACCATGCACTTCAAATAACTTTTGAGATCTGCACCACTGAAACAATGAACAAACATTTTTTTTTAATCCGTTAGAATTGCAGCTGCATTTAAATTCTATTTAAATTTTCTTCAAACTTTCAAACAGAGAGACAGCTCCATCCTATGACCAAAGTCTGGGAAGTTACATATCCAAGTAACTTTTTTTTAAAGACTGAGGCCCCCACTGTATCCAAATTCTACTTCTGATTACTTAAAACAATCAACTAATTAATTGGAATGCCTCAGCTCAAGCCTTTTTAAATGATGTTGCAGTCCTGGGCTTTGAGCAGGTTTTGTTCATTTAGCCTGAAACACAGCGCTAATTCTTAATCTCCAAGATTAGTAGAGTGTCATTTTCACTTCTAATACACTAAATTTTATACGAAGTTGTATATACTTACAAGGCCTTTTGCTTCTTTTTATGGACTTTGCCTTCTGCAAGCTTGCAATCTTCTTTTCCATTTAATTCGCTCACGTTGTTGTGGGAGAAAAAGAATCCTGGCATTTTACTGAACTTTATCGTGAAGCGCCCTTGGCCACGATAATCCTCCGAGCCCCAAGTGACAGCTCCCTGCCTCTGCCGCCGCCTTTTATTGACGCAGGCAGCCCTGCTGCTGGTGTGAACAGGGCTGTTTATCATCCGTCTTCATCACAACCTCTGGAAGTTCCCCTTTCGGTGCACAGTGACGTGAGTCTTCTTTGAGAAAGAAAACAGACAGCGTCTCGTGGTTGAGGCTAAACCAGATGAGGCTGAATTACTTTTGGGTTGTTATGTGGGACCCTGTACGTCTGCTACCAAAATAAAAAAAACAAATCCCCTCTAGAACTTTGAATTCTTGTCCCCTTTCTCATTGGAACTTGCAAGTCAGGAGTCTTTTTCGGTTTGATGAACAGAGCTGCAAATACTGCTGTTTTTTCTTGGCAAAATTCATTTGTTGCATGCCTGTGTCCTGCAATTTCATACTTTTCAATCGGTTAGGTGGGCTCAGCAGAATACAAGGAAAAGGTACTTTAAGATATCCCAGTACTAAAGTTCCATATGCAACAAGCTATTTGCAAGTCCCCTGTTGCTCTTCGAACTAGAACATTACATTAGCCAGGTTTGTTTAGACATGTGCTGTGAAAATATCTAGAAGCGGATTTCTCAGGAAGGGGTTTTGAAGCATCAAGGACTTATTTAATTTGGTTTAATTTTTCCAAGTCAGGTTATTTGGAAGCACAATGACGTATTTCAGGAATACCTCCATAATTTTCAGTGGCATGTATAAATGTTGATTAGGTTAGAGCTGTTGTTGTAAACACAATGTGAATATTGAAACCAGTTTGAGGGAGATGGAGTTGTTTGTACATACTTGAGTTCCACTGCAAAGAGGAAACCATGGATATAAAACAAGATGAAGAATTAATTGTAACTCTGTTTATCTGTCCTGGATGGTGATTTAGGTGTTGAAATACTTAGTCTGGTCCCTGAGCATCCCAATTTCTGCTTGTTCACTTGGGTTTTTGGGGTTTTTTTTCCATGATGTTTCATAGATTTTTTTTTTACTAAATAATGAGTGCAACTCTGATTATTTATAAATAGCTCATGAATGATGTGTAGAGGATGATGGTGGTATGGCATGGTGATGGCATATGATGGTGATGGCATATGATGGTGATAACTGCTGACACATGCCCAGCTTCCTAGGGAACTGTGATGCGAAGGATGGGGAGCCGAGAGCCGCCTGCAGACAGACAGATGTGCGAGGACAGACCGTCAGCACCGGGTGGCTTTAACCACAGCAGGCTGCTGGCGCCCTGGGTGCCAGCAGTGACACAAATGTGTCTGCATGGGCTGTGGGCAGGAAATATTTATCTCCATGCTATCAGGTGAACGCTGACCTTTGCGCGGGGGAAGAGGTGTTTATTAACTGCTCTCACCCCCCCGAATGAGGTGAAAAAGGAAGGAAGAGATGTTATCAGTGCTTGATTTGTTTTCGTATCTAACGTGCTGGGTTTTGACATTCTGTCCCCCTCATTGTGTTCTCTCAGTTAGGAGCTGTCCTCGGTGGGAGGTTCCATTGTTGGGAAGGTCAGAGAGATGCTACATCCAAACCCTTCTCAGAGGAGGGCAACAAAAGAGTAAAAAACAATAGGGAAAATAATTTCCCATCTCATCTCCCAGAACTCTGTAGCCTCAGGTTAAAAGCGGGGCAATGTCTTGAACTTATAGCAGCGGGTAATGATAAGTAATCCACCAGTGAAGTTCTGTGAGTGTGAAGGACAGCGTTGATCCCTTGAAGAATAGGATTGGTTTGCTTTTTGTACCTATTATCAATGCAGAGCTGTTGACAGTTCATTTACAAGATGAGGAATGTCTGTTCACCATTTAAAATGAAATTACTGTCTTTACCTTTGTGATTTGTTAAACATGCCAATGCACATAATAGGTGTTGAGTCATTCCTTCCTCTAGAAAGGAATTCTCATGCTACTGAGTGAACTTTGTGCTTCACCTTCTTGCAATAAATATTCTCTTGAGTAAAGAAAAAACAGCATTCTTGTCATTTACATCAGGGTAATACTGCTGTCCTACAGCGTTTGAATTTCTTTCTAGGTCACACAATACTTGAAATGCTTTCCAGGTCACACAGTATTTTAATTGCTTTCCAGGTGCTTTATTTGGTGCAGGAGATCAGTTGTGTCAGTATGGGATAACTTGTAGGTAACTTGTGTTGCTTGTAGAGATACCATACCACTGGACTCTAGGGGAGGTGGTAACCTTTGCTTTTGGGATCCTGGTGCTACTGAACTTGAATAAAAAAGCAAAGTAGGAACAGGTGGAATACTATACTGTGGATGAGGAAAACATTGTGGTTACCAAGCAGACCACCTGGAATTAGCTGATGTTCTTATGTTCTGCTGTTCTCATATCCTGTATTAATAGTGCTCTTGATACACTGGGGAGTCCTCCCCAGTATCCTACATCACCAAACCCCAACCTCTGCATTGCTACTGGTGCCCTTTACCCCTGGGCTAAAAACAAATCAGTGCTGCCTCTCTGGTTCACCCTAAGCCAGGTCTATCTGTAAATTGGTGTAAAGATCCATGTAAGACTGGCAAATGTAGAAAAAGACTGGGAGTTGTGAGTGTCTGATTTGGAGAACGGATGAACAGTGAATACCCAGGAAGAAGTTTGGCACGTAAATTTCTACTTTAGGGTCGTAAGAGGATATTGGTGATTTACGTTGTCTTTATACTTCCTATCTTCTTGTGAGCACTGCTCAAACCCTGCAAAACCAAAGCCTACTGCATTCAGTGGCAGACACATCAACATGAGACTACAATTATCAATCACTTTTTTCCTCCACTGTGGAAAAATCCTTTCTTCCTCTGAGTAACTCTGATCTTCAGGGCATCCTTTTTTTTCTCAACGGAATATTTCACTGACTCTGATTCACTCTTTCTGTGCAAGCCTACTCATCTTTAAGGTTTTATTTGTTGAGCCCAGTGCAAGTTTCCCAATTTCAAGACAGGGAAAAACTGTATATGAGACTTAAGTATGTGCCTAACTGAAGTGAGAGGCAAAAGAGGAACTGTAAGATTCATAGGGCTGATAAGAATTTTTTTATTGCTTGGGCAACATTCTGCTTCTGCAGACCACAGAAAACCAGGGAGACACCTGCATGGAATTTCCTAAGTTAAAAATTTTTTACTAACTATGACTTTGGTTATTGTAAGAGATTCTGCTTTGTGAAAGAGTGGGACTAGGTCCCACAGATGAACTAGATGTTGGTTCCCTACAGTTTTCGTTATTCTGTTGTCCTGAATACTCTGGCTTGGTATTTCTAGTGTCAAAAGTGCTACTTATTTTCAGCTTTAAAAAATATGATGTTTCAAACCCATATGCATTCATCCATGTTCAGGGCCACTATCCTTGTTTTGTGTAGATGGAAATGTCTGGTGGGATTTTACATGATACCATGAGGAATAGTTATGTCCTGACCCAGCAGAAAGGTTTTCACTTAACTTCTTCCCTCCTAATTTTCTGGATTTCTTTCAGTTTCATCACAGGATGGATGGTAACAGACCTGTCTTTTTCATCTCCCACAGTCTTAATCTACCTGTATAGTACTTTCCCCTATTTCATGCATGATGGCCAATTGCTGCTTGAAATACTTTCTTGCTTAATGACTATTCTTTTCCTATGATTACAGGAAAATGCAAAAAATATATTTTGAGCCTTACAGTTCGAGGGCTTATTAGAATAATCCCATTATTTGATACAAAACCCTCTTTTTCTTAAGGTTAGCATTGTCTTAGTTGATTCTGTCCAGTAAAAGGACAGAGGAGAACTCTGCAGGAACAGCAGCACAGCTGGCTGTCACCAGCTGGTTTCTGCTCTTCTCCAGATCTCTTGTAGGTTTGTGATGAGTAATTCACCCAATTTTATGTGCACAGGAGATGCTTCCAAATATTTGCTAATATTCAACCTGTTTCCATACATTGTTTTCTATTCATTCTGGTGACCACTTGGTAGAGTGTAAGAGAAAAAAATGTGAGAAAATTTCCAAGGTTACAACACTGGACAAGTTTGGTTAAAGCAGAGAGGACAGAAAGTTCCGTGAACTCCAAGTCCCATTTGCTGGTCAAAATTCTTTCAAGCTTCTCCTTCTGACTTCTGCTTTCTTTGTTTCTTTTTGGTCACTCTTGCCTGGCCTTACCCTCGTTCATTCTCCATTTCAGCCCTGTTTTGTTTCTGAATGTTTCATTTTGGCTTTGGTAAGTTGTTGTCTTCCAAACGTGGCCAATTTTCAGCTTTGCTGCGCTGTTGCTGCTGAGCATAAGCTCCTCTGGAGTTAATCTGGCCACATCTGTGCTGAGCTCGAGTGCCCGGTCACGCAGAGCTGCCCCCCTGCAGAACAGCCCCCTGCCCATCACGCAGCTGAGCATCAGCTTAGCTATGAAAACAAGTGATTTCTGTGAAATGCTGCTGTCTTTTATGTGACCTGAGGAAATCAACTACTGATAATCCATCTCTCTAGCACTTAAGGGAAATAGAAACTAGTTTCTGTGGGAGAGGAAATAGTGTGCATTAAAAAAAAAAGGGCGGTGGGTGCTTTTGAGCTGCAGTGATATTATTTTGCAACATTGAAATTTTCTCTAATATTATGTAGTCAGTCCGTAACAGTAATGGTAGACATTATAAATCATTTTTAGAACTGGTTTCTGCTACAAGCAAAAGTTTTCTGGGAAGAAATCATGACGCCATCACGATGAAAATCTTGCTACTGGTCTTAGTGGTCTCATTTTTGATGTTAGACTGATTTGATCGAGAATTGGGTTTTTTTGAGGGTTAATTGTTTTGTTTCAAAGTTAAGATGTTCCCTATGGTAGCTTTTGTTCCTGATTAATTCAATGAGTTCTAATTTTCCAACCAGTAAGACACAGCTAGGGCTGAATGGCATCAGACTTCTCAAAATACAAGAGGCCTTCTATATTTGAAAAATAATTGGAGCCTAATGCCAACCTGCATCAAGGAATGTCACAAGCTAAACTTGAGAAAGTCTTGTGGCATTGGCTCTGAGACACCTGACTCTGGAGGGCCAGCAACCAGAGCTTTCCTGAAATCTGTTTTAGCTCTTTCACTTCCTCACTATAAAATGACGTCACAGAAACATTCCCACAAAATTCCAGTTCAACCCAAAATTACACCGTCTGTCTAAAGTATCTGCAGAATGCTTTTAGGGGATTTTTTTTTAGGGTTTCCCCTAGCTTCTGCAGGCACCTTGTGGAGTTTTGGGGGTTTTTCTGTACCATGGCAGTGAAGGAGAAACCTCTAGGAGCCCTTGAAGTTGCTGTGGAGAGCACACAAATGATGTTTTCCCTGTCTTTATGAATCATATGGGGATTAAGATACAGCCCAGTCCCTGCATCCATCCTGGCAGGTCTGGCTCTGTAAAGAGGTGACAACAGGTCTGTCCTTTGTCTGTCAGCCTCTGAATGTCTCCACGGGTGCTGTGCTCTCAGCTTTTGTGACTTTAATTGTGTCCCTAACCTCTCTGACTGCTTCATGTGGCTGTTGTAAGTGACCATTAGCTACTGGAAGCCTTTGATTTGAAACTTTGCTAAATAAAATTTGTTCTTATGGTTATTATTTTCTCTATGGCATCTTTTCAAACTTTCATTACTTGACTTTACAGAGAAATACTGTCATTATTTTATGATAAATGTTGCTGGCATTAAGGGTTTTGTTTATATGACAGTCAGTGCGAGGAATTAGATGTGTATTTCCCCACCATACCGTGCACATTTCACTGACATGCACATCCAGTAATTCCCTCTTTCTTGTGACCATTTCTTAATTAGAGTGCAATAAGCTTATACAGTTTATCAGAAACATAATTCTTTTCTTTCTGGGGCTTTCCATCTGAAATAAATTAACAGTTGAATTTCTGTGAAATTGGGGGACTGTTGGTTCTCAGTCAGATTGTCTGACACCTAGATGAAGAAGTAAAGAAAAAAAAAAGGAGAAAAAACTGCAGTACAGTGACTTCTGGGTGGCGATGGTGATGCTTCCTGTATCTGCTGTTCGGTAGCGCAGGAAGCGTTCATCGCTCACCATCTGAGAAATGCACACATTTCTCATTACCTCCTCACATTTTCATGGGTCCCACACTGCACTGAACCAGCACCCTGTTTCTCATGTGTTATTAAGCAAAACAGAGTGAGAGCAGGGCCCGAGGCGCTGGGGTGTGAAGCAGAGTTTGCTGAGTTTCCACTGTTAACACGGAAATGAGATATGTGAGCACAATACAAGCCTAGCTTTCAAAGCTTGAAGGCTTCAGTTTCATCTGAATCTTAATGGAGAAAAATCAGATGCTTTTTCTCTCTTGGAGATGGTAAAATTCTGCATCCTTCAGAATTATAATAACAAATGGTTTGATTGAACACAGCAAGCTAAAACTCGTGGTATCTGTTTTAAAAATGTTTTTAAGAACTTTTAAACAGGAGAAATATTACTGAAGCTTTTAGTGGAGTTATGATGATAAAGACTTCTCTGAAGAATTGCACTTCTAAGTGTCTGTTTTATACTTGGTGTTATGAATTTCCTAGCTGAATTTTCACTTCAGTGTCAGCCCAGATACAGCTCTCTTTGACCAAAAAACCCCCTCATAGACTGGAAAAAGTTGTGAGCAATATGGTCTAAGCTCATAGCTGATCCTGCTTTTTAGAGAAGGAAACCTAGAAACCTCCTCAGTTTCTTCCCCAATTGATTTATCCTGAGATTCTATGTGTAACTGATGAATAATGGCTGGAACATAGAAGTCCAATTCAGTTAGAAGAGAACTACTGTAGGAAAAATGGTAATTGTAGAAATTAGTACAGGTTTCCAGCTTGCGTTTTTGAATGAGAACTACACACTGGAAGTGCATCATTCAAATCAGCATTTCTTCCACCTCCCTCTGAAAATACCTGCCTGGTATATACGGGAAGTAGCAGAAAGCTACTTCAAGAAATGGGAAAGTTGAAGACAGCTATGAGGTCTCGATTTAACTCTATAAAGATTTAAAAGCTACATGTTTTCTGTGATGATCTCTAAGAACCAGCTCTTCTTGTGCTGAACCAGGAAAGGAAGAAACTTTAGTTGTATTTCCTGTCATTTACTTTGAATCTCGCCAGCTAATGTCAATTCTCAGGAATTAGAATGTTTGCAACAGAAAGACTTGAATTTCCTTACATTTGTCATATTTGCAGTTTTCTGTTATGTCACAGGGACAGACCCCACCCATCCTGTTGGTCACCTCCCTCTCTTCCCTATGACCTGCACCCGATGCACCCTGAAACACTGGGACATCTGGAAATGTTCAAGCTCAGGCTGGGCAGGGCTCTGAGACACCTGATGTGGTTGAGGTTGTCCCTGCTTATGGCAGGGAGCTGGCCTAGGTGGCCTTTATGGGCCCTTCCAACCCACACCATTTTAGGATTCTGTGCAATGCCAGCAGTGGACTGGCTGCTGCTGGTGCACTGCTGGCACCTCTGGGCATTTGGGGAAATTCCAGCAGTTAGCTTGTCCTTCCTGGGAAGAATGGGGGCAAAGGCTTTATTAAAATCCAGTCTCCTGTAGTTCTTGGAAAACTGAATTCCTCCTGGAGCACACACTGTTTAGTTAAAGGCAGTTATTTGTAAGAAACAAGTGGGTTCATGTTTGACAAGACAAATGTTCCTGAATGTATTCACCCATGTCACTGGAACCTGTGTTTGAGCATTCCTGAATGCTTAACAAAGCATTTGGTGTATGGATTTGATTCAGAACAGCCTGATCCCTCACACACCTTCTCCTGGCAGGGTTAGGAGCAGAGTTTATGTGCATGCCCACAGTCTTACTAAAATGAAGATACACCTCTTTGGGTCCCTGCATATCTGTCTCCTCTCTAAAATATGTGGGAAATGACTCTGCTCTAATTTACATCTAAATTACAGGACATGGGCCCTTGTAATTCAGAACCACTGCTCAGTTCCTCATGAATGATCTATCTGGAAGCCCACAGACCTTGGCTGACGAGTACTGAATATAACCTTTGTGCAAAAGAGGAGTTGTCGTATCCTCAGAATGGATTTTCCTAATACGTGTCATTATGAGAAACCAAACTCCCATGTCCCACCAGTTCCCCACCTGTGGTGAAAACTCATCATTTCAGCTTTGTTTCTGTGACCTCCACAGACAATTCAAACTGCCATTCCTGCAGCGGGGGCTGCCAGGTTTGGGATTCCCCACCAACTGTGTGCTGTACATGTCAGGAAACCAGGTGAGCTTTGATATATGCGACCACTTCCCTTTATATTTGAAATGAATTTGAAGATGAACACACAAAAAAATTCAGTGTGCGAAGCAAGATAACCATATCTGGAGGGAAGGTTTTGTATGAGCAGCAGGAAACGGAACCCACTGAGTTTCATGACAATAATAGTTCTGCTCTGAACTGCTGAGCTTTCTTGTGCTGCTCTGAATTACATTGAGAGTCATCAAATATTGATGTATTTCTAACCTCAGCCTCAACCACGGGGCCTGGAAACCAGAGGCTAACAATCCTTTATAGTGATAGCTGTTCTGCTGGCTGGCACTGCCCAGGAAAGTGCTGAAAGGAAGCAAAAAAAGACTTTTCAAAAGACTTTTTCTTTTTTAAGAGCGTAGATGTTTGTAAAAACATGTTGAGGGTATTGGTATGTGTATATATAAACTTGACATTATCTCCAACATCCCTTTAAATGTAATATTAGAATGGCTCTTCTCTTTCCACACAGGATACACAGCACCAGAATGTTTGCAGCAGATCTGATGAATAAATACCTGTTAGGAAATATATGTGGATATTTACATGTTTAATGGTGTTCCTTGAAAGCCACTTTGTAACATCCAAGTCACAAAGGTGCCTCTCAAACACAGTTTATTCTTGGTTTTCATTTAAACAATGTCACATTTAACACTTGAGCAATGTATTGGAACACACTGTGTTCAGTGACAGACAGAAGGACAAAACCTCTTGGTGTTAGAAGATAAAATATAATTATTGTTGTTCTGTATAGAAGCATGGGTGTAATTTTCTTAGAATTGTTTAGAATTTGATTGCACCTTTTAGCTTTACCATGAACTCACATAATGTAGGAATAGCCACAGCAAGTGAAGGAAACGGAAGGTGACTTAGGTTTTCTGGTATTACATTCTCATTTTCACACATGTTAATGCTTTTGAAGTGCAAATGCTCACTGTATTTGGTTGGGGTTTTTTAAACTGAAGAATAACACCCTCAGCTATTTATTCTTAATGAAAATCCGGTTGAGTAATGATGCAGTTTGAATTAAAATCAGTGGAGCTGGACTGATTGCTGCAAAATTTCCCCTTTAATTGTGATGGTAAGAGACACTTCCCTTAGCTTGGAAGCTCTTTCTTTTTAGTTGTCACTTCCTTCCCCTCACTGCAGTTATTCAAACAGAGGAAACTCAAATTTACAGTGCATTTTTTTGCTCTGTTAAAATTTGTGTGGGAAAGACGTGTCCTAGACTTTTTTAACATACAGGTTGGGATCTCTAACCAAAATAAATAAAGACAATGATTCAGCAAATAAGAAAGCTCACTTCCTAACTGAATAATAAATAAGACTTCACTTGCCCCAGGACACAGATAAATAGTGGAAGATTAATTATAAAATTTCTCCTATCAACACAAAATGGGCTTTACCTGCTTTTTAGTTGTCTTCCTCTAGTGAATGGGCATGCTCTGACACTTATTTTTTGTGTAATAATCAGTCCCTAATTATTAGATTATTTCCAATGGGAAAAATTTTCCTGTGGTAATGTTTTTGTTTGGTTACATTTTTCTTTGAATCTTGCATGTGGCAGCTTGCCCCTCACATAAACAAATATTGCTGCTTGGAAAATGACAACATAAGGATGTTTTATGACTACTGGGTAGGGGGGAAATGTATAAAATGACATTCTGCATAACAGGGCCACTCTAACTTTGGCCCTCCAGGATAGTATAAGCAGAATACACTAAACAAAAAGCTACAATGAACCTTGATGAGCATTTAAAACATCATTTCTGTGTTCTCATGGTTCATGCAAATAACCCTGTAAAGTCAGGTCACAATAAAAGAGAGACCTGGCAACACTAACTTGCGTCATTTGACGATCAGAATACTGTTTGCATATTGTTCTCTTTTTATAACTTGCTTTGTCTGCTCCTGTAGCAAGATTTGTATTTTACAAGCCAACCTCTTTTTGACTCCTCTTACGTTCATTGAGTAACCAGCACCACTTTCACTTGTCAGCTGGTTTAGTCTCCCTGCGGGTTGCTATGGAACGTTCCAAATATTAGGGAACTGCAGAGCCTGAGGCTCCATGTGGTTTCCAGTCACAGAGCAAAACAACTGGAAAAATATGATCCCTGAACCCAACAGACTAAAACAGGCCTCAGGACACTACAACACATGGAATACATGGAATATTTTATGAAGCTTATGGTTCACGATGGAATGAGGATGCTGTTTACCTGATCTGCCAGCTGACTGGCTCAGGTCAAGACCAAACATGTTTTCAGACTATTCTGCTATTTCTGCAAATGTAATTTCTGTGAATTTTGCTTTCTTGCTTTCAGTGCCTCATGCTGACACCTGTTTCCTTTTTGTCTAACTTGTGTTATGCCTTGGACTCATAAAGAAGAAGGGACTTCTTGCCTGATTTCTCAGTACTGTATATGCTGCTTGCATTTTCAAGAAAAAAAGTGATGGTTGATGTCAAGACAAAGAAGCATAATTGCCTAAAAATTGGGTTTTTTATATATCACCTTGGACCTGTAGTTTATCTGGATTCTTTTCCCCTTAGATCATCAACTTTTGCTTTTCATTCTCTTCTTTCTATGAAGCATCTCTTCAGTGCTTGAGACAGTTCAGCTCAGCCTCTCTCTGTGGCAGTGCTGCATGTGAATGTCAAGATGATGGCAGTGTGCACAGGGGCTGTGGGGGAGGTGAGGGTGAGGGGGACTGAAACAATAAGGAAAGAAAAAGAAAGAATAAAGAAAGAAAAAAGCAAAGGATGGAAAGAGTGAGAGGGCACCTTTGCCATGCAAGCTGCTACTGTGCTGTGGAACAAGTCTCAACCCTCTACTTTCTCAAGGCAATAGAAAAACAAAAGCTCTCACACTGATTTTTCTCCCTAAATTTGATAGTAGACTTCATCTTGAAGCTTCATGTTCCATGAAAATAGCAATGAAAGCTCAGTACTGTCCCAAATGCAAAACTCGCCAAGGATGTGTGAAGTGAGGTTTTAGAATATAAAAAACCCCCTCAGTTTTAAACTCTTCTGAGCATGGCAGTGAGATCTCTCGTTACCATACACTGGCCTCAGGAGTGATACAGAAACCCCAGCCTGCAGAAACCTGTTTGTTCCAGAATTCATGGCAGAGCTTTAAGGCACTCCTCTCATGCGTGGTGCTTGACTCTCAAAAACACCTGGAGTAGCTGTGGCCACCAGAGCATCAGCAGTTGCTCTCCCCAGGGGCTGGCAAAAGGAAACCACTTCAGAACGAGTGGTTTTCCTCTGTCTGGGCAATGTTTATCAGCCTTTTGCAAAGGTAGCTGATTTCACTGCTCCAAAGGCTGACAAGGTGTGGTAGGGAGGGCATACCTGAGTTTTAGGACAAACCCAGTGCCAGGATTCTTTGGAATAAACTTGAAAATCTGTCACACACACACAGCACCTGTCTAGCAGTGTCACGTTCCCCTTCTTTACTTCCTTCTACATAAATGAGTCTGCCTGTCTCTGGTGGGATTTCTGCTGAGTATTAATTTATTGCAGAACATATTGGAGAGGCAGATGAGGAAGTTTTATGCAACATTCACAGAAATGTAGGATGCTCTGTAAGTACAGATAAATGACTGTTGTGAGCTTACCCTGACATTGAAAAAACTGATCTTATTTCAAAGGCAGATAAAAGGATATAAGAAAGATAAAAGGGTATCTAAGAAATGTGTGATAGTGCTGGAGTAGCATTAGGAAGTTTATTCATCAGTCTTAGTAGACAGACTGGGAGTTTTTCAGTGTATTTATTTTAAAAAATCTAATTTAAAATGATACTTCATTGAGTTGCACCTATATTAATGAAAAAACTCTCCCAACAAAATTTGAGATAAATCTTCTGGTTCATTATCAAAAATCCAGCTCAGTAATTCCTTAATCACTGTTGAACCTGGCTGATGGTGGTTGTTTTTCTCTTAAACATGAGCAATTTTGAGTAGATACCATGCAAGCATTCTTATTTTTTTAACATGTTATCCAACCCATTTGCCAAGGGTGTAATTTACCTAAGACAGAGTTCTGGTTAGTTGTTGGCTATTTATACAGCTGTATATCCTACATAACAGAGAACATTTATTTGTTTTTTTATTTTGCTGAAGTTTTACTCAAAAAACAAACAAAAAAAACCCCAAAACAAAAAAGTCAACCAAACAAAAAAAGCCTACCCCAAACAGACCAAAAACGCAATCACGAACAAAATTACAGCAAAGTTTGGACACTCTGTTCTGGAGCATATTGATCTTAAGTCCCAACATGCATAACAGTCTACATTTGCAATGCAAAAAGGTACATTGTGTATTAGTGGCACTACTGCTTCTTATTTCTTCGTGTAACACAGGACACTCCTGGCGCCACTGATCCAGGTTAAAAACAAACAAAGCAAACAAATTAAAAATGGTAGATGGTGCTATATTCTTTGGGCCTTGGGCCTGCAAAAGTTAAACCCATGTGCATTTTGATAGAGTTTCTCTTTAAATTGTAATCTCTTTGGAGTTTTGTGAAGAAAGCAGTGTCCAAAAGTGGAGATTCTTACAGAAACTGCCTTGTGAACCTGCCTAAATACCAGAGCACATTAAGGACATTCGGAATTGGTGACGACATGGCCTTGTGCAGATACGAGGGAAGAAAGCAGACCAGCTTGCCACCTCAAAATAAATAAATGATTTTAAACTTGTATATTTTGAATTCAAATACATTTTGTCTGGTTTTATTTGTAAGCTGAAGCTGCCTGCTCTCAGCTGGCCCCAGCTCCCCTGGCAGAGAGCACGCTGCCTGAGTGATGCTGCAGTGTCAGATTGGCAGATATGCACCTCAGAGTTCAGCGGGGCTTAATCTGTGTGCTGGTCACACATCAGCATTATTTACTGATACAGCAGCCAGAACAGGACATGACAGAGCAGGAGAAGGAAGTAGATCAACTGTTGGGTACAAAAATAGCTGAGAACTCACGCTGGAGTGATTGGAAGATAGAGCGTGGGTTTTTGGGTGTTAAAGCATGTGTAAAACAGAGGCAGCTTCTCACCACCAAAAAGGGGTGATCTGCTTACACAAGTTTCTTTGCAGCAGTACCAGAGGTCACGTAGTTCTGGGCTGAGACTTGAGTAAACTGGGTCTAATTCCTGGGTCTGTCATGGGTTTCCTGTGTGCGTTAGAGCAAAACTTGCTCTCGCTGGGTTCACATCAGTCACCAGGGCAGGGTGTCTGTGCCCATATCAGACAGAGCAGGGTGTCTGGAAAGTCTGGGCAGCACTGGCAAGTATGACCCAGCACCTGGGGCAGCCCTGTGGCCTCCTGAAGTGATGAATGAAGATCCTGTGCTACATGCGGGGGTGGCAGGTGTCAATATATCACTGTGTGGAGCCTTTTATCTTTTTTTTTTTGACACCTGTAAAATAAAGCAAGGAATAGTTGCCTCTTGTTCCATTTGATTTCTGTCCTCCCTACTGAGTTTATAAAAGAAGCTTTCCAGGAGCTATACAAGGTATAAAGGGACTGTGTGACCTGGATGTTCCAGCAGTCTTTTTCTGAGCATTCACAAAAATAATTCAGTCTCTTAAGTAATAGCAGAGAGGAAAAAAAAACAACCAGCCAACACTGTCATTGTTCATAGAGGTTTGAAAAACAGGATAGCGATGTTATATTAAGGGAAAATTAAATTTAGAGTATCAGGGTGTAAACATGGGCTGCCACTTTTTTCACTTACAGGAGGGAACTTTAAGCTCTTCAATAATCATCAATTTTTATTGGTAGCATAAAAAAGAATCAATTATTTTTCTAACTTGGCAGGTAACAATTTGCCATCCTTGGTTAATACAGAGAGAGGTTTGGCCCTGTTTCCATGAGCTTTGGGCACTGGAGGGCTCCCTTTGCAAGCATGGAACGTTTCTCGTGTGAACCATGGAGGAACTTGTCTTCCCATCTTGTGTCTGGGAATGGAGGCACAGCTCTAGATCCTGCACACCACTGCAAAGGCAGAACCTGGCATCATTTGTATACCTGAATGAAAAAGTACCAAGTACTTCCACCTGTACTGGCTATCCATAAGTGAAGGGGCAAGAGCAGAAGTTGGAAGAAAAGGATTTGTGTGGGATTCAGCAGATGTGCTGCAGGTAATAGAACAATATAGATCCAACAAAAAACTTGTTAAGGAGAAAATGTAAAATTAACCTTGGCATAGCTTCATGTAACCAAAGGTGGATTTTGGGTTTTACTATCAGAATATTTGGATCTCTGTGTTTCACATAGCCCCTGAGCTATGAGCTGGTTTTGTTCAGGATGTAGATGTCCAGCCTGGGACAGGAATGCTGAGCTCAGAAGGCTATTAATTCAACTTAATGTGGATCTGAAGTGAATTAATAAGTTTTATGAGGTTGTCAAAGGTACTTGGCCTGGGTTTGACTGGATTTTTGGAAGTGGTTTGCTCAGAGTACGAACAGCCAAAGCACACAGCTTTTTGGCAGCCTCAGACAGACAGACCCTGCATCACAGCTCACAACACACTCCCTTACCTTGATTTTGGGGAATATCTTTTAAAGTGCATTTTCTCTTTTTGCTTTATTACTCCTTAGATAATTAAAACCACAAAAGTACTCTTTTTTTCCTCCCTTGTTTCCTTTTCTACAACTTTTAGATACATACAACATGACTACAGCTATTGCTTTCCTTAATTTACACCCTCTGGTGCCTTATTTAAGAGGTGAATGTGGGGAGCCTGTGCTTCCTCCATGCTGTCGCCATGTCCCATCAGTAAAGCAGAATACCAGAGAGGTCCTGGAGCTCTTCTGCCTACACAGCTCTTTATGAACCTCACCACAAGGTTACAAACACCGAGTGCAATGAGTAAGACCAGTCCCTGGCTCATTAGTCAGCCTTTTAAAACGAAAGCAGACAACTTCCACCCAGCCCCGTTTCAGGGGAGACCAAACAGGAAAAAGGAAATTGGGGATGAGAAGTCTGAAGAAGTGCGTTCGAGGCGCCTGTCCCACATAACCACAGGCTCCTGCCAGACAGACCCCAGCCCGCGCTTACGCACCGGCTCCTCATGTGACCCAACCAGTGTTTGCTTATTGAAACTATTTATTTGTCTAACTGAATGCATCAAATCAATCAATTTATTTATTAAATAAACATTTATAAACCCCTTCCCACTTGAATAAAGTGACAGCACATGTTCGCACCATTTAATAGACCTTCATAAGACCGAAGATGTAATTTTTTTTTTTTTCAATTATGCTATAAGTCATTTTCCAAAGAGAAAAAAAACGTTCTTAGGTTTATTAACACTGTTGTGGACTGTAGTTTATGTTAGATAGTAAAGAGTGTGTATTTTCAGTTTGGGTAATTCAATTTTTAATGACTGACTTTAACAAATATTACAACAGTCAATCCTGAGAAAAAGGGTTCTAACATCTTTTAAAGACCTGGTCAAGTGAATTTCTAGTTCAGTTATTCTAGTGTTTGGATCTGAGGATGAAGTAGATTGACATTAAAAGAAAGATCTTCAGCATATTTAAATAACATTTCTTTAAGATGCATCTATTACGGTATTATGACTATGAGCCCAAGCAAATCGTGTAATTGTCATTAATAAACACGAAAGAGTTTGTCAAAGAAAGTATGACTGATCAATTTCTGGTTTAAAATCCTGTGATTCCAGTGTATGTGACATTTAGTTGTGCAGTGAGATGTAACGTGTCTGTTTAGACCATGGACAGAGAGAGGAGGTTTGGGATTGTTTACTTTGGTTTTTTTACCTGACTAATATTTGCCCAAAATAATGGTGAAGTCCCCCTAATACCACTTCAGTGTGGGGAAAAATATTTTGGAAAGTGAAATATTTTAATCAAAATAGTTAATGAAAAACCAAAGAAAATCTGTAGACAAAGGATAAAGGGGATTTTACTCCTATGACAAAATGAAGCAAATATTTGCCACTGCCCCACCAAGCCTTCCATCTACAGAGCCCCATCTTCTTCCACCTACACTTTTTTCTGGAAGAAGTGAGATCTTTTGGAGAATATTTATACAAGAGTATAAAAGGAAATATTTTAGACTGATCAATACATTTTGAGTGTCCACACAAATCAGTAATTTCAAGAAAATGATAATGAGACTAAAACACTGCAGTATCAGTTCTTGGACTTGAAAGCTAATGCCTCCCTCCTCAGTTTCTCGTGTCTCCTTCCCCAGAGAAGTATCGAAAGGTTTAAAAAATACACATTCACCAAGACACAGAGGCCTTGGAATGTCTCTCCTTTCCCTCTCTACAATGTTTGCCATGCACCAAACCCCAGGGAAGGGTATGAAGCATTTCCTGTGTGCAGACTTGCAGGAGTACCTGTGAAACATCCACCCCCAATAATACCAATGGCTGAGAAAAGATGCTCAGCACACTAAACTGATACGGGTTTTAGTCTTATGAGTGTGTGTGCAGACACAAGCAAGTTTATTAACTTTTGCCTGGGACAAGACTGCATAAAGCTTTAAAGGAAATGCCAGTCATTATTGATATTTGTGGCTTGGGGTTTTCTGTTATTTTTAAATTAGACACAGTGGGGGCAAGACTGTCCTGATTCAGAGAACTATGACTCCATTTGTAGGTGAAATTTATATGCATTCATATACATTCCCCTCCATTTTAAATGCACCATAGCCTGGTCATCTTTCTGTACTTTTATATTAACACCACAGTTTAATTTCACACTTCAGATAGTAAGGGAAAGATAAGATAAGGCCTCTAAGAAATAAAATCCCCTGGTCCTGTTCCTGTAGTTGTTCAGCCCTCAGACCTTCAACTGGGATCTGCAGAAATGTAACTCTAGGAATGCTCCCTAACCAAGGTCATTAATCACTGGCATGATTTCCATGTTCTTACAAATCCTGTTGACAGTGAAACAATACAACTGCCAGGAGTTCAAGACTGTTTCTAGCTGTTAATAGCAACCAGTGTGTATCATAGAATAAATGTCCAACAGCCAGGGTGTTCTGTGTTCTCTCTTTTTGAGCATTTTTTGATTGATGTTGGTACACTCGGCTTGCATGAAGAAAGATTTACTGAGGGGAAAACAGATGACAGGCACAATGTTGCAATTTAATGTACCTCATAAATAGCAATAAACCAGCAACTGGTTCTGCTGATTCTGAAGGCCATGTGAGGAGGTCTGAGGTTCATGGGGTTTATAGCAGACTCTATAGTGAGTCTAGATGTCAGATCACAGAAGTATTGAGAAGATTAAAGGGCTAAAAAACACATGAAAAGTAAAATTTTATAGTAGATTCAAAGGTTTTAAAGCCCTAAAAGACTTTGAGGACCTAGTTTGACATGCTGTAAAATAAAAGCTTTACAATTGTGTGCAAGTAAAACTTTCTTTAGAATGCTATCCTGCTTGGATTTAGAGCTTAGTGCTCATCTATTATGTCTTAACATGATCTTGCAATTAAGAAGTCTCTCATTCTAGTTTGAACTGGTCTTGCTTTTGTATTTCAATTTCTATTATAGGCTATGATGACGTTATTTGTTGATCTGTTCCATGACAAATTAAATAGATTTAATTTCTTTCTTTATTGGTAAGGAGATTACTGGGCCCCAATTCTGGTTCTTTTTGTAAACCTTTTAAATTTGGGAGTGATGGTTTTAACACATGGAGATCAAAACTAGGTATAGGATGGTATTTATGTCCCACTTGATATGCAAGGATGTTAATATCTCTCTGTGTGAATAATCAAAGTACAAAAATGAGCTCCCTAATCACGTTAGGCGTGCACATGTGTATGCCCTATTGCATTTGGAGATGGTCTTGTTCATTTTTCCATATTTTGAGATTTTTACAGAGTAGTTCATGTTTTTGGAAAACATTTTTAACAAAAATGTCGTGTTGAGAGTGTTTCAAAAAGGACACTCCTTATTTGCCAAGGCTGAAAAGAAGACTCCTTGATTTTCAGTAGTCCTTTAAAGGAGAAATCTCTTGTCCTGATTTTTAAGGACACAACAGTGGAGGTTTCTGTTAGTTTGTGATGGGGGAGTACATAAATGTTGTCATTCTCTGGTGATAAAGTGTCATTAAATCCTGTGGAATATGAAGTCATGGAAAAGGGCAGCTGTGATCAGAAATGACCGCACGCATTTCAAAATTCCTTCCTCATCCCAAGAACCAGAGGGTGTGAGGCAGCTGCCTAAATATAGGTGTACACTGTCACTGCAGGTGCCCTCAGACTTTGAAGGTAGAGGGTTGTCAGCTGTGACATGGAACTTGCAGTTTCTGCCCTTCTGAAATAGCAACTAAGGGCAAGTAGGAAGCCATTCAGAATGTAAAATAGCACTAAATAGCTTTATTTTTTAAAAAAATTGATCTCCTTCTGGGTACTTTGGTGAAGTAAAATAGGGTATTGTATTTCTAACCTAAGACTGAGCCTTGTGATCTGAACTCCAGGTGTTTGCTATTGTTATCTCACAGTTCTGGCTGAATCTGAGCCTGGTCCTGAAGGCAAACAGGTTTAAGAACTGAGGCTTTCAGTATCCAGATGATGCAATAGTTGTGCCAAGTGTACAGCTCAGCCACATCTCAAGACGTTTTTGCTCCTGGAGCACATTTATGTGCACTCTTGACTCGTTCTCTTTGGAAGCCTTTCCCCAAGGATATCTAAACACTGACCAGTCTCTTCTTCCAGAGCAGGGAAGCCAGTCAGTCTCTCTGCATGTATAAAGCCCTGCTGTCCTCTGCTGGTAACTAATATAAACTTTTAAATTTTTGAAAGAACCTTTAGGCTTGTCCAAGCCCACTTTTCTGTAAACAACTGTTCTTTGTGTCCCTTTAAACCTCGGTAAATTTTGTGTTTGTTTTATTTTTGTGCCTGTGCTTGAGTGACTTGGGTCACTAAGGCCTGAGTGTCTCTGACTCTCCTGCTGCTCCCGCCTTGCCAGAGGTCTGCAGGCAGCGGGGGCGAGGAGGTGTGAAGCAGAAGGGTTGTGGGTGCAAGGATGGAACCTTATGTAAGGGTGAGGTGGTAGGTGGCAGCAGGGTGAGACTTTGTGGCGCTAAGAATAGAAGGCACGGGTTTCACAGAGAAAAGAGGCTGCACTGGCTCCAGGGTTCCCACAACAGCTCCTTAAAAATGGTGCTGCGGACGCTGTAGTTAGAGATTTACTTCCAGGCTAAGAAGGAGATATCTTTGAGCAGCAAAGGGGATTGTGCCCCAGGCTGGGTCAGGATGGGCAGCTCAGGAGTGGCGAGGAGGGGAACACAGCAGGGTGAATCAGGCGTGCATAATAGCTGGGCACTCTGGCAGAAACTTTCCATGCCAGTCACCACCTTCTTTCTGTTTCTTTGAGATGGCCCTTAAACCATACAGTTGTGGAAATATCACGAGTACACATCTATATATAGATGGAGAGGCTCAAGCGTGGGCCAGAGTGCTATCTCCATCACCCTCCCCCAAGTCAGACAAACCAAAAAAAGCACATGAGGCCAAAAGTCCACCCCCAGGCTGAGTAACATTCAGCCTCTGTGGGCAGAGACGGGCGTGGGATCACATCATCAGGACCCCAAAAACCAAAGTGCTCCAAATCAAGAAAAAAGGCAAGAGGGGGCAATGGGAAGTTGGGGGACAAACGGTTTGCCTTAAAAAATACCCAAAACCAGAACTGAAACTGTGGTCACAGAGGAACCCACACCAGTCAGACAGACACCCCTTAGTCACAAGATAAGCAGTAGCTGGAGTGAGGGAGACTTGAGAAAGCTGTCCTGGGCTCTGTTGCACCTCCACACATCCCAACCTAGCTTGTAAATCACTGGATAGTTCCAAATGAGGGAGGAAATGTTGCAGTCATTAAGAAAATAATTTTATTCTTGTTCTTTCCCCTCCAACCTTATCCTGAGAAAATTTCANTTTTTTTTTTTTTAAGGAAATCTGGGGGTTCACTCATCGTTTTCCCATCAAAAAGCTTTTGTTGAAAAATCCTGGCATTGACATAGAGAAACAGACATTTTTTCAGATTGTTCATTCGTATTGCAGGATCTGAACTTATAAGAGTCTTGCTGACAAATGAGGTACAAAAAAGTTGAGAGCAGAAGATGTTCACTATTACAGGAATATCTGATGAAAGCCTCCTACAGCTCTGTGTCCCTGCCACCTTTCTGTGCCCCACTTTGCAGATGGTGTGTGCAGGGTGTTTTACAACTTCCTTATGCATCATGCTGAGACAGTACTCAACCTATTCTGTAGCACGGAAAAAAAGCCAACCCAAAAATGCTGTGTTTTCTCAAAATGTTCCCTCTCTTCCTCAGGCTTTCTCAGTGAGGACTTGCGTTTCTGCTCGCCAGCTGGGAGGTGAGCACGTGTTTAAACACGTTCAGAATTGGCTTTCTCTCCTGAGGGCAGGACATGTGACATGGTCTGTTACAAGCACAGAATGATAAATGGGTGCTCAGTGTGCAGAGGTTAAAGAAACTGTTTAAGAAAGCTTCCTTTAATTAGCTCGATATATCTTCCTTTCCTGCTGCTTCTCTTGCCGTGAGTTACGAGTTATTTAATGTAGCATCAAGGCACGGGCTTATAGCTCCCATAAATGATGGATATTTGGGAAAATCATTTGACAGGTCACAATCAACATTGCCTTATAGAGTATGCAGGAGAGTTTGGAAAACACATGTCCCAGGTACATAAGTGCCTACTTAGTGGAAAAATGTTTTACTCTATAACAGGCTGGGACACTCTGGTAACACACCAGTGTGAGCCTTTAAAGGGCAGCTTTTAAAAGTGAGAGAAAAGCATACATCTGATTATTCTGGGAGGAAGCAGTATCCATCTGAGTGCTTCAGGAGAAAGGGGGTTTACTCCTCTAATGGCCACGTTGGCACTCTTTTGTGATCTCTTTAGATCTGAGCTAGAGAGGTAACACAGGTTGGAGAGATTAGAAAGTGTGGCAGGAAGGTGCCTAGACAGAGGATGTTATTGAGAGGGTGTAAGAGCCTTTGTTCACATCTTCTCTTGCTTTGTATTTTAGCCTCGTGCTGTGCCCAAACCTGGGATCACTTTGCATTTTTGTATTTCATTGCTAACCTTAATCAGTAGCTGCAAGGCATAACACCAACGCTTCTCCCTTGGGTTCAGCTGGGAGCTGGGAAGCAAGATGCTGGAGAACCAGCCCTCACAGGCACCAAAGCCCTTGCTTCAAATTGGGTCATTCGTGCTAAATTTCTGTGCCAGCTTTTAGTCTTTTTTACACAAAACTGGTGCTTACAGTTGTGAGTGAAACAGAAGCACATCTGAGTTTAAGCTGGGATGTGGCAAGCTGCTTCATATTTGAAGCATTAATTTGAAAAAATACAGAGCTTCCTTGTACACATCATAAACAACCTGTGAACTCCTATTTTCAAACACGAGAAGTTCTCCTTCCTGCTCTGTGTTTTCAAATCAGTCAAAGCTGTAAGAGATGAATTTGTCCCTAAACTTCAATACCCTGAGACAGTCCTCAAGCAAAGCACAAAGTGTAAACAGATGGTTCCTCTTGTTTAAGGGAAGAAATCTCATTTCCTGCAGTGATGTGTAAAAGGAGGCTGAGGATGGCTGTGGGAGGGGCAACCCAAAAGGTCCTGGAAACAGTATTGTTTGTTATACTTTGGAGTCTCTAAAAAGATTCAGAAGCAGAAGAGTACAGAGGAGCTAATTTGCTACCGGCCCAGCCAGGTCAGCTAAAATGAGCTTTTCCAGTCTGATGGCTCCAGCTCACTTAGCAGCATCTGGATTTCTGTGTTTTTCTTTTCAAAAGCTCATATTTACCGTGGCAGCTCAGTTACACATCTGTTCACCTTCCAGAGCTCTCCATGCCATCCTCTAATCTAAACCATGAGAGCAGAAACTGCTGCCTTCCCTGTGTCACCCCTCTGTACCTCATACTGGCTTCCTTCTCCTGGCCAATCTGTGAGACAGCAGGGGCAACCCGGGCTCCTCTGGTGGTTCCCTCTTGTGTTGCTGATCCCTGCAGGCTCTCAGCAGCTTCCTGAGCTGTCAGTCCTACCTGACTGACCGGCCTGGTGGCTTCTCCCATCGTGGTGCCTCAAAAAGAGGCTTGTATATATCTATATACAGGATTTTAAACAGTATTGGAACATTGATATCCAGCATTCAGTGAAATACCTTTAAAATTTACTCCAAATGTCAGGTATTCTAATTGGTAGGAGGATGCAGATGGTTCAGAACACAGCTCAAAACTCTAATGAGAACAAATGCTAGCTGTTCTAATTTTACTTTAAAAAGTCATTCCGAGTCTTAATGCCAACAGAGCTATCTATAAAGTTGCCACAAGGTGGTACCACAGTATTTTATAAGATTTTGACATTTTCGTATTAAAACAACTATTTTCTTAGTAGAGGTGCAACGTAAAAGAGATGTGGATGCAAAAAGATGCCTTTGTTTGAAGATAATCCCCTTTAGTGCTGCAGAGGGGCTCTCTGCAGAACTTGGGACTGCTCCTATGAAGGCAACAGCAGCTGGGTCAGTCTGACAGCACCAATTCACAGGGCACCAATGTTTGCAATGTGTCCTCCTGCCATAATTATGCAAGATGGATTGTTTAGGTGTTGAAAGTTAAGCAAATGAAATATAATAATAATAGTAATATTAATAATAATAATATCTGCTTAAATAAGTAAATTGATTTTGATGTCTGTCTTGATTTTTCCCCTTCCTTCTCCTCTATGTCAGCCGCTTGAATATTTTCCAGTTCTTCAGTAAGGACAGCTGTGCCTGGATTGTGCAGATATTCCCCTGAAAATGCCAGGGTATTTAAGTGCCAGGGGAACAAGAAACCTGGGCAGTTTTGCTGTCTGGGAATTGTGCACCAGCTTGGTGTTCGTGTCAGGTGGGGTCAGTGTCCAGCTGGAGTACTGGCAGAAGGGAATTCCTTAGTGGTGCCAGTCCAGCAGCTGTGCCAGTGAGGATTGCAGCTCTGGTCCATATCTGAGCATCCAGTTTCATGGGAATTCTGTCCTTTCCCTTGGAATCAACACAGAAAACCTTTAAAAAGGCTCAGTCTGTATCGTGTAGCTGTGAGCCCATCACTCCAGTCCCTAGAATCACGCTCCATGTGACAAGACACATCCTGTCCTTTGGTTTTATGCTGCTTTAACATTCATGTTTCACATCTCCTCGACTGAGACACCGTATTTATGCTCTTCTCTTTAATGTTTCTTCATAAATCAAACCTCTGTAGCCCTAATTATGCAGTCATTGAGTTATCTCTCTGATAACTGAGGTGCCTCCGATTTCAAAATAAATGCCAATGTACGGAAATTTTAGATAGCAACAGTTCTCTGCCTGTTGCATGCTAATCGGGTTTTGAAAAAGAAGTGAGCCCTAAATAGTTCCAGACTGCAGCATTCTAGACATATATTGAATTCTAGGACTGTGTGGGGGTCTGTGTATTCAGATCCATCTGGACTGCTTTCGATCCTTGAAGCAAAGCTCTGGGGGTTGTTCTTAATGCAAAGCCATGCCCCTCTAATTCGATTTCTGGACTCTGCACTCTCATTGAGACCTAAAGGGGCATTGTGTGAACGTTATCTGTGGGTTCAGATGGATGGGTTTGGTGAGAGTTAATACAAATGTGAATAAACAAGTTCTTTCACCAAGGCACACAATGTCTTTCAAGAACATTGCTACGAGTGATCACCTGCCCAAGGGGCTGCATTCCAAGCTGTCTTCTCTCAGTTATATTGGCTTAACATTTATAAAGCATTATAAAGCATTTCTATTTCTCTGTCATTATCCTGCTGCCTCTGTGCAGCTTCTCTGCAATTACATTGTACCCACCTCCCTTTTTAATGCCAGTGGATTCAATTTGCATATGAATTTCCCTCGCTTTTATATAATTGAAGAATTTAAGAGATCTCTTGGGCTGTAATTCCTTCTGTCATTTCTCTTTTGTTCATATGGACTGTCAACAAAAGATCAATTCCTCGGTTAGTTTTAAATACACAATTTTTAAAAAATGGATAGTAATACAAAATAATATTGAAATGTATCACAGAAATAAGATGTAAGATACAATTTTCTTGTACAATAAACCCAGACAGTTTTGTAGCACAGACTGCAGTGCTTTGTAACGCTCTGTGAACACTTTGTGCTCTGTAAACACTTTGGTGAGCAGCAGCCCTTTGGAAATTGGAGTCCATCAGACAATTCCTATGCATAAAACCCTGCTTACACAGAGGACAATAAAGTATAAATTAATTCATATTTCCACCCATTCTGAAAGGAAACAAAACCAAACACCCCCTTTGTTTAAGAAAGAAGCAAAAGGGTTTATTTTTATAATTACTACATCCATAGGTACCATTACCCTGAAAAATGCATTTTTAGGTTATAAAGTAACAATGGTGGTAGGCATTTGTTTTCATTAATTCACTTCACAGAAACTTATGGAGAATTTTAGGGGACCAGATGAACATTTGTTTTAAACCACAATCCTCTATTTTTGCCCTCCTTTACCATTCCTCTAATTCGCATTTCAGGTCAGTATACAGACTTATTACGTCATCATGCATGACAGAAAAAAAAAAAAAAAAGAAAGTGTTAGTCGTAATAAAAATGGGAGAAGAAGCTTGGAAGATTAACATTAAAAGGCTACTGCAACCAGCAAGCATATTTTTAAAACATCAAATTATTCTGTATTTAAAATGCATGCCAAAATGCAATCTTGCTACGAAAACCAATGTCTTCCTGGCAAACAGCATTGTCACTGCAGAGAGATCCACATAACTGGTGAGAATAACTGGGAAAAGGAGTAAATATCAGGAAGTATAAGGTATGATCCAAGTACAGTTTGTTCTGGTAATTCCTGTCTCAGAAGGTGTAATTTCCAATACTGAGTCACTATCAACAATGAAAAACATTTGGGGCTGTAAAAGGTGTCAGCATTAATGAGTCTGTCTAGTTTGGAATATGTTGTACTTGCCATTTGACATGAAAAGATATCATGTCACACAAATCCCTTTTATGCCATTTAACAAGCCACACTTTTTATTTTATTCCCCTAAAAAGCTCAGCTCTGGCAAGAAATTCAATAAGTACAAGAGCTTTTCACTAGTGCCATTTTATCTCATTACAACAGGCAAAATGATTGCGTGGAGATCAAAATCCAGTCCATTTGTTCTGGAAATTAAATTCAAATCAATTTGAAACTATTCACATTGTACAGTTGCTGATGGCACTTCATGACAAAGTGATAGCACTGTGCAAATTCAAAATGGGCTTGAAGCAAGATCAGTGCCTTCATGGAGAGGAACTTGGGTAAGAGACTGGGAAGGCAGAGCACAGAATCCAGGAAAATGCTGGGATTGCAAGCACTGGTGTCCTGCTCCCAGGTAAATGCCGTGGGCTGATATCTCCTCGTTTGTGTGATGTCGCTTTACAGTGCCAAGAGCATTTCAGAGTTTCTCTGTTGTCAGCCCATTCAGCCTGCATTTGCCTATGCATCTTCTCTGTTGGATATCATGTTTTAAATAACAAACCAGTTCAGCCTTTCAAAGGAGCTTCCCTGTTCTGTGATGTGAAGAATGAGCTTTCCTGAGTTTGTGGTATTTATCCTTCTTCACATTCTTTATATCATCTATATGGAAGAACATGCCCCTTGAGCCCGGGGTATTTCCCAAGATTAGTGGCAGAAATATCTTTAACCAGCTGAGAATAACTATTAATAACATTATTTCTGTGTGGTGGTGGTTTAAAGAACTCTGTAGCCTGTAGTTAATGCCGTACAGTTATTCTGTATCTTGGAGGGATAAAAAATAATGCATTTTAATCAAAGTCTTTTTGCTGCCAGAATTTGGTTAAGAATTGAAAGGTGAATCCACTGCAGCTTAGCCTTGGGGTGATTGACCTGTGTGGGAGGCTGGCTGGGAAATCTCCCTGTATCCTGTCGTGCTGTATTCCCCATGCAGCTGGAGTCATGGAGGGGTTTCTGCAACACATTTTTTTGTCCAAAATACCAAATCATTTGACTTCATTATTTCTTTTATTCTCTCTATGAAAACATGATATTTAGGAGCACAGCATATTTGAGATTATTCAAGAAACAATATCTTTATGGATTCCCCTCCTCCTCTTCTTCCCTGGTTTATGAGCCTGTGAGTTATAACCACTGTATTAGGAAAAAAATGTTTTCCCTACAGTTTTTACTGAGTACTTGCTTTTGTTTGTCTTTCCAGGACTGTTATGCATAGTAGGGAAACTATTCATAGAAGTAAAAATAACCTCCTTGCAAACCTAAATGGAAACAGATATGGATTGAGAGACAAATCCAGCTCTACTCATTTTATATGCAAATAACCTAACCCATGCAATACAGGGAAAAAAAATTAAAAGGCAATGTCTCTTTTAGTACAGAGAAATTATGACATTGCAGCTAGAAACCATAGCAACAATATAAAAAAAAATAAAGTATGGAAGTATTTGATCTAGTATTGACTCATTTTTCTTACTAAAGATCAAAGCATCCAGGGCCTCCTTTGAAATATGTATTAATACACTAAGTCTAATTTCCAGGACCTAATATTATAGAAGTGGAAAAGCTGGGAAAAAAATTGAAAAGAAACTTTTCTGGGAGGTGTTTTCTCTCAAAATGAACAGCTTCAGAATACTTAAAGTAGAGCTTTTAGTGATAATTTTAGCACCGCTTGTCAGTTCGCCAAAACGCTTTCTGTTACTAAATAAGTATTTCAAATTAATTCAGAATTATCATATCAAACAATTACTGTTCCTAGGCAGCACACTGTTTACTGAATGAAGGTGAATATGCATGAGGATCTCTTTTTCATTACTCAATTTCATTTTTTCTTGATGAGCACAGGCTGCTTCTTGAGTTACATGAGACCTTTAATTGGTGTCAACAACTGTGACAACCCCTCTCTTCATGGTTTTTTCCCCACCTTGTTTTCCAGTAGATCAAAAGGCAGAAAACGTGCTTCAATTTCAGATCCATAATGTGCTTTAAAATTCCACCAGCACTGCAGAGTGTAATTATCATCCAGAAATAAAGATATTACAGTGATTTCATTAATTTAATTCCCCTGCCTCTTCTTTTCAGGAGTCAAATTATATATGGTAAGTTTCCCTTTCTTAGACATAGCAGCAAAGTCGAGATGTAGCAGCTGTTCTCCCCCAAAATCCAGGGAGTTTTTTAGTAAAAAAGGGCTAGTTTCGGTGTGTAGTCTTCAGAATTTCTGGAAATTTTTTATGTCTAGTTCAAGCTGGATCGTATTGTCTTGTGCCTGGTCTAACCCCCACAGAGGTGAGCAGGGGCCCTTCCACTGCCCCATGGGCCATCACTCACACGATTTCTCACCAGCATCCCTAAAGGTGTGTGGTGTAGAGGGAAGGTAAAAAACAAGAAGTCATGAGCCAGCTTTGACATGCACATGTAGGGAAGTTGTCAAATTGAATGTTTTGTGACTGCTGCTCGCTGGAATGGTTTGACCACACCGGAATCGTTCATGTTTGGACAAATTGCAGCAGTTGTTGAAGCTGTTTCTGCCTCTTTCCATGATTGAACTTCATTTCAAAAACTGCATCCTCTAAAAGAGCTGAACTGGGTCAAGAGTCACCCAGAGACATCTCACCCAGAAAGAACTTTTTATATAGAAAATAAGGGTGAGAAGGGCCTTGTTTTCCCAGAGGAGAGCTCAAGGAGGAAGAGGATGAGCAGGGGGTGGTGAGCCATGGGGACAGGGCCCGGGGCTCTGACATCAGCCCAAACACCTCAGGAGAGCCTTGCACTGAAAATGGCCCGCTGAAAATCCTCTTCACAGGTTATGTAGCTTCTTAGAGTGATGGTTGTCTCATTTAGCAGCACACACTGCTCCAGGAATTCCACCTTCTGATCTGTTTTGTTTGGATCAGGATCCAAACAAAAGCCTAAGAGGTTCTTGTGCAAAGCCTGTAATTATGTGTGTGTGCTCAAGTATGTTTTTGCATTGCAGTGTTAGCAGAGAATTTTCTGACAAAAGAGAAGATACTGAGTTTTCATCTCCAACATTTACAGAAATGCGCTGAATTTAACAAACCTTTGACAAGACATACAGAGGAGTCTCACAAAATCCTGTCTACAACTGAAAATGTGCCTGGCTGCCTTTAATTTGGGCTCCTTGGCTGCACAACAGTTCTGATATCAGTCCTGCGTTGAGGACTAATTTTGTATTTATTATCTTTATGCACATGCCTTTTATTTTTCTATGTGTATTTTATAAATATAAAATATATAAATAGAATGAAAACATAGACTATATGCCTTTAGTTTTAAATCTGGGACAGTCCTGATCTAAGCATAATGGATATGGTGGGATCTTTGAGTCTGGATGCTGTTGGAGCTTTAGGATTGGCACCAGACGAAGAAATTGGGATTTTTTTTTTTAATATGTGGTATTCACTTTGCATTTTTTATTCTCACTTCTATTTGGTAGGACTTTTTGGTAAATCTACCTTTTTGAGCTGATCAAGATTGAGTCTTTTTGGCAAAGTTCAATCTAAATCCTGTAAATCACACGTCAGTGCTTGGCCTTTTCCTAAGTCAAATTATCAGAGCTTGGATGCTAAGCTGTGACCTTTTTTTGGTGATGTAGGAGTATGAAGCAGCAGTTTTAGACCTAGTAAATAAAGAGAAATAAGGACTACTGCCTCCCATCTTTCACATCTGGGTGTTTTCAAACACTTTCTGAAACAGATCTTTTATAATGTTTAAACTATAAGTTATATTACAGAAGTTTTCAGAAATTTGATTGATAAACTCCAAACTATTTCAATATATTTTGTTTAATTGCATATGGTATAGGCAGACAGTGCCCTGAGGGTTTGAAAAATTACTTGTGAATGGCCATCAAATTACCTTTGGATATATATGAATTTATGGTGATCATTTATTTTAATTCTGCCAAGTTTCACCTCATATTTAGCATCTGGAACAGATTAATAAAAATGTTGAGAGGCTTGATCAACAGCAAAAGTTTAATTAACTTTGTCAATTAGGAGTACCAAAGTTTTCATTAAGAGGTTATGAAAGAATTAGTACTGTTAATTCACCCTTGAGTCAGGGATGCCCCCCTAAAACTGCCATTCCTTTACATTTCTCTTAAAAACATTTTAAATTAATTGAAAACACGCTAAAATAATTCATGATTTCATGATTATCTATTTATATATGCTTGTAACTTCTCCCCCAGCTGTGTTTTCAAAGGGCCAGGAAGTGGAGCTCTCTGGCAGCCGTCATTGAGGCACTTTCTGTCTCTGTCTGTGACGGGGCAAAACCAGAAGTGTGAAAATTTATAAGGGCGCAGAGAGAACTGTGAGATTTCACAACGACCCATCTGTTTTCCAGGTGCTTTTCTATCCTTAGGTCCCAAACGATCGGTAGCACAGAAATTTTGGGTTTCTACTTTGCCCTACTACGAAAGGTGGTGTGATCCCATTTCTCCCTTTACGTGGGAATTTGCCATTCTGAAAACAAGAATCAGGTTTGCAGGAAGGGCAAATGACTCGCTACACTTTTGGGTAAATGCCATAATTCCGGCACTCCTGGCTGCTGCCTGCGCTGTGCCTTCAGGCAGCAGAAATCCCCGGCTGCAGAGAGCCCCCGAGGCTGCACCGCAGGCACAAGTGGCGATTTTCCCCCGAAATGTCACTGCCAGATGCGTGGCAGCTGTGGGATGGCAGGAGGAACCACATCCTCCTTGCAGCTTAACCTCAGCCGGCGTGTTCACTTCTCTGCTCAGCACCGGTACTGGGGCAGAAAGAACAGCAAAGGAAAAGAAAGGCAGACAGCAAAAATTAAAACTAGGTGATAGACTGGGAGTTGGGTATCAAAGAAGAGATATTTTTCACCCTATCTGCTTAAGATGTGGCAGGATTTTAACCTCAGTTCACAACTGGAAGCTGTGTATTCAGGTTTTCAGGCTACTTAATATCCTTTATGGTCTAAATGAATTGGTTCCTTGACATAGTTTGATAAAATAGAAAGGATATTTTGCACAGAGGATGTGGTGGTGTGTAGAAGGTATGAGCAGAGCTCCAAACAGGGAAAGATTCCTGGAGATTTAGAGCAGCTCAAAAGCATCAAATTCAAATTGAAGACTTTTTTTTCTTCTTCTTGAAAAATCTTATTGCTGCCTCTTGTATTTAGATTTTTTTTTTCCTTAGCAAAGATTATTTCTTGCCTGTATAGTTTAAAGTATTCTTGCTTCAATACCATGACACAGCTCCTCCCTTCATCTAAATATATGCAATAAATCCTCTAAGAGCAGTGAATTTGGTCAGTGTGTGCATCTGTAGACATCTGAAATTGCAGGTTCCAATCATATCTTACTGATTTGAAAGATAACACCACGACTAAATCCTGATTTACATGTTTACTTTACAGCCTAAAACTGTTTCTTATGCCTGCTTTTCTGCTTAACTGTATTTCATTGTAATGAAATTGGTAAATGAATTTCATTGGTAACAATTAATGAAATTATTTCTTCATGAGTACATGGGGACAGTACCACTGATATATTTGGAAAAGCAAAGAAAATTAATTAATTGAAAATGCGCAAAGGAAGACTTACTTACTTGTGGTTTTTTTCCAAAATGTCTATGCAATTAATAAACGAGACTTTTCAATAAAAAATTAAATTAACACAAAGAAAATTGGAGACCTTCTTATTGAAGACAGCTGTATTATGAAACACTAATTTGCTCTGAATGCCAAGAACATTTGTTATAAAGCAGCTGCCCATTTATTAAATATTATCATAGTGTGTTATCGACCATATTTCTACTTCTCCTGGTTTGAATTAGTATAAAACATGTTTAAAAGAGGATTTCATTTTTTTTGCAAGCTACAAATAAGACGACAAATGAAAGAATAAATGTATTCAAGTTCCCTGAAAGGGATTTATTTTTGAGGCCATACTTCTAAAGAGGAATCAACAGCAAACAAGAAAACCTAAACATTCTGCTTAAAAATGTCAAGTCCCTTTGAAAAATGAAGCAAACACTGGAAAAAAATAACAATGGCAAACTTTTTTATTAGGAAGGTAGCTTGAGTGTCTAGTATATTCCATCCTGCTCCCTGAATATTTCTCTACTGCTATTAGAAAGTATCATGTGTGTTTTGTACTTAAAAACAAGCTGCCACAGGTGATTCTTGAACGTGGCTTCTGCAATCACTTTAATAGTTAATAATTATCTGCACTGAACTGCAACGGGAGACGTTATCAATTCATAAAGCCTCAGGTTTTTTCCTCACAGAAATGGGAGCCATCTCTTCTGATTTCTGTCCTGGTGCTTCTTCACCAGCTCCTTGTACATTTCTGACCTCAGAAACCTGGGGAAAGAGTCCTTTGCCATGAGACAGTAGATTGCCCTCTGAGCAGCATCAAAGCAGCTGAGCGTGGGCTCTGAGATGTTCTCAGAGATGTCGTTTTTGGTGTGGAAGTCAATATTAATCTGTAGGAAGAAAGGAGCATGAAAGCAGTGTCAGTTTGTTGGAAAGCTGAGGTCTGTTTGTGCACAGGACACAGTCTGCATTTGAATTTCCTCCCAAATAACCCAAATGATGCAAATAAACAGGAGGCTCATCCCTTCCTTTTCTAGCACACTGAATTCTTCATTTTATTTGGCTCTTAAAAAGATGGCATCACTGAAAAAAAGAAGGGAAAAACTTGGTTTTGATTATCTCATCTTTCTGCCAAACCAAATCTTATAAAGTACTGATTATCAAAGAGTAAATTAAAAGTGAAGGTACTCAGCATCATTTTAGATTTTGGCCCTATGTATTTTGTAAGGATTTTTTGTTTCTTAACAATAATAAAATATATTTCAGTCATATGTAAGACATGGGGACATTTCAAGCACTCTTGCTAGCAAAGGCAAAAACATCAGTGTAAAAGTTTGAGGTTCAGAAAGTGAATAATGATTAACAAACAATTTGTTCTTTCACAGTAAGCCTTTTTGAAATATTGATAACATTGAATTCTGTGATGGAAATTTTTGCCTTCTCATCGTGTCAAAAATATCTATACAAAAGAACAAATGCAATCATAAACCTACCAATACTCTGGTACCTAAAATACAGAAGAAATGGTGCTTAATGCATTACGAAAAATGATTAGAGAAAACAAATTATATCGAATATAAATTTCCCTAAAACTTCAGGCAGAAATTTCAGAAGGTGAGGTAAACTTCTTCCTGGTGTGAAGAATGGAAAGTGTAAACCATAATGTCTTTGCTTCACAGAGTTCCACACAATGTTTCCTACCTGGTAAATAATGGACATGAAAATGGGAGTTACAGCCAGGTGGAATTGTATTTTCTGTCATTCCTTGAGGTCTGGATCTGAACTTTCCACTTCATCCCCGTCCTCAGTTCCCAAAGCACACACAGAAAAAACTCCTTACCTCCTTTGGAGCATCAGCTTGTATAAAGTCAGCATAAATCTTTTGGGCTTTTGAGGCGATCTTGGTGGAGGATTTGGTTTTCTTGAAGTCCTCACAGGCCAGCCAGAACTCCACATTCTCCTCGCTGAACTCTGACTTCAGAAATGTCCGAAAAGCTGCCAGGCCCTCTGGGGGAAATGCAGGAGACAGTGGGTGGAGGAAAATTGAAAGAGCAGTGCAATTTATACATGTGCATACACACACACGTGTGTGTATGTGTGTATATATATATTTATGCAGTATATTTATAGTGTAACCTATGTATCTGCCACTGTTTTGCATGTCAGCCAGCAGCCAGGTTTGAGAAGCTGCTGCAGGGGAAATAAATAGGAGATGAAATTAAAATTATAGTGCTGATAAGAGGACTAGGAGAGTTTTTCGCTGAGTTGCCAGCTAAGGATTGCTCCCAACAGCTGCCTGCTGTGGTTTGGTCTCTTTAGCACTGATACATTTGTTAAAAGGGGATCCTGGAGGTTTTGGTCTTCAAGAGGATTTGTAGTGGCCGGGAAATCAGAGGTTTGAGGCTGACCCCTGGGTTAAGAAGCAAGCAGAAATGTAGGTCACCCTGTGCTGGTGTGCTCCCAACAGCTGAGGTTCCCTGCCTAAATGGTGCTTCCATCTCCTTGCAAGGAAAGATTAAGACTCGGGTAAAAGATGGACTTGTTGTTACTTCTTTGTTCCTCTTTCTATTTTTTTTTCACTTCAAAGGGGAAAAAATTAAACAAATAAAGGTTCATTTGGAAAAAAACTGATTTAAAATTAACTCAAATCACAAGCTCTGAGAAAAAAAAGCTGACAGTACCCAAATTTAATTGTGTTAGTCAAGTTAATGGAATCCAGGACAGTGTAGAGGTACCCCAGGGTCCAGGCCACAACGTTACTGCAGGGAAATGGGGCAGGGGCAAGGAAATCTCCAAGCTGCCTGTGGTTTGTGGTGTCAGGTCTGTAGAAACGGCATTTCTAGGGGAAGTGACTTCAGATATGTCATTTTTTGTTTGACTGGAAGCCACTGCACAACACGCATATTTCTTTGGAACAGGAATACCTGAGAAAACGTTTGTGGGTTTTTATGTAAAAAAATATGAAAAATGAAACCATTGCAAGGGGAATTTGGAGGTTATCTTAATAAAAACTATTTCAGAGCATTTCTGCCTGCCCCTGAGCACTGGCCAGAAAGTATATTGTGTTTGCAACTTGGACAAACCTTCCAGGACAGCAGCTCTGGTAGGTTCAGTGCATGTGGGGAGCAGTGTGAAAACCTGGCAGAAATGTTTGACAACCGGGATGACACAGGTTTCAAAAACACATCTATTTTCCCATCACTTCTTACCTTTATTGGCTAGTACTGTATCCACAGACTCAGACCAGGCCATGGTTTCCCCAGCATCTGACCTGTGGAAACAACACCTACCCTTGAAAATAGCATTGTGGTCTTTGCCCCGTGCAGCCTGGGGTGGCTGAGAGCCTACGGTGAGCCAGTCACCCTGCCCTACACACCAAAAACCAGAAATGTGGGACACTGCTGACTTGATTATTCATCCTGGAAATGCTCATAATGCCTGCAGCTGGTGCAGCTCTAAGCATAGGAGAGGTAGGAATGTTCTAGAGCGTGTGCTGAATTTCTTCTCAAGTTCAAAAGGATTAGGCATTCGTTTATGTGACACTTTTTGCTTGGAATGACTGGAATTATCTAAAATCTTATCAAGCTAACACTAGTAGGAAACATGGGCCTGATACCAGCTTCTCAGTGGTATAAATGAGTAAATTCATAGTTTTGGCTCTTCCTCTGCAACTTGCTGTAGGCTTCTGCTAGACATGAGGGCAAACACTTTGTTCTCTATAAAATACTGACAGTTTTCTTAAAAAAAACCTGACAGCAAAAAAATCCCAAGTACTCTTGAATTCTGTAAAAAATACTTGATGTTCCTAAGGGGGCTCTGAGAGCTCAGCTGTCAAAACCCTGCTCTCTGAATTATACAGGTTAATTTGGGAGCTGTGTTCCACCACCACTTCTCAACATTAGCAGAAATGGTATTTTCTTATTGCAAATTTATAAAAAGATTATGTGACAGTGTCAGGATATTACATGGCTGTAGTTATAATTATTGAGGGATAGTGGTAGCAACACCTTAAACAAGCAAGCTTTTTTGTAGCTCTCAATTTACTTGTATCCAGAGTGCAAAAATTATATTTAAACAAGAAAAAAGTTGTGCATATTTGGAAGTATGTATAAACACATACATGAGGGAAAATGGAGTACAAATATAGTAAGGCTGTGAAAACACAAATGAAAACTAAACATAGCTTTATGTTGTACTTTGTGAGACATCATGTGATGATGGAATTAGTCAGCAGGGAATTTGTTTTAGCAACAATAAGAAACTTTTATCAAATATATAACAAATTTTCAGGATTTTTATTAAATGTTTATTAGCTTTCTTGTCAAGCAAAAAAGCAAAATGAAGGGCCAGGATAAACCAGACAGTTTTGCTTCTTGTTCTTACGGGCAGTATTAGTTGTTTTAATATTTACTCATCACTCAGAGAATGATCTCACTGACCATGTGGGATTTACTTGAATGGGAATGGCAAGCAGAATTGACAACAAGGAATCAAAATAGTCATGTCCCCTTCAAAGGGGGAAGGAAAATAAAGCTGTACGGATTATTCAAACTTGGTCATCCCGTCACATAAATCTCCTACGATTAAAATAGCCATAAACAGCAACTCACTTCACTGGCATTTTTTGTTCCACTGTGTGTTTGTCTGACTGTCACAGGGAAGGCAGAGTTTCTTTTTCTGACTGATCTTCAAGCTGAAGGTAATGTGACAGCAGGAACAATACAGTTAGCACGTGAATAACCCAACAGGACAACACACATTGACAAAATGTTTTCAACATCTTTAAAATGACTTCTTTCAAACACATGGCTTATTTTTTAACAGTGCCATTCACACCTAACAGTGGCCATAACACAAAGGGACTGGGGGCAATGGCAGCACGTTCCTGCCCAGGGTCACGGGTGGGGGAGCATGTCCAGAGAAGGGCAGCAGGTGGTGGAGGGGCTGGAGCACAGGTCTGAAGAGGAGCAGCTGAGGGAGCTGGGGGTGTTTAGCCTGGAGAAAAGCCCCAGAGGGGACCCTATTGCTCTCTAGAACTGCCTGAAAAGGGATTGTAGCCAGGTCTATTTAATTTGTCTCTTGCTCTTGATAATTATTCTTTCACCCCCAGCTCTTTGCTTCCTCTGTATAACCTTGCTGTCCCTCACTCTCCTGAACGAGCAGACTTACTGATTGATTTCTTGCCTCCCTCCAAATCTTGTCCTGAGGCCAAATCCTTTACTCACATTACCCAGATTCCTGGTTCTTAATGTCTCCACTTGACATAAACTTCCAGTGGTTCAGGAACTGGGATCCCAGCTGTCCCAACTTGCAGACTAAGGGATTTTTGTCTTCTCAGTTAAAATATTTTAAACTTAGTAGAGCAGTCTTAGGAGTTCAGGTCCCATTTGAGTTTCCTCTGTGGTAGAGTCATGAACAAATCTGCCTGCTGCCTGCCTGAGAACATCTTTCTTACTTCAG
The DNA here is from genome assembly GCA_013397055.1 of Pachycephala philippinensis. Lineage (NCBI taxonomy): Eukaryota > Metazoa > Chordata > Aves > Passeriformes > Pachycephala > Pachycephala philippinensis. The sequence goes on along the minus strand of VWZT01013523.1, from coordinate 925,738 downwards.
CCACGTCTGTCTTCTAAGGTCAGAAAGAAAACCCCAAGCACCCCATGCCATGTTTCACCCTTAGCAATGGTAAGAGGTTATGCCTTATCCTTACCTTTTGTAGATCTGTAAAAGCAGTTTCAGGCCAATCTATTTGATGAACTTCACATGGGACAAAAACCCAGTGAATCTGGTCAATTGTGCTCCAGAAAGATGAAATCAGATGGACACAGATATGGAGAGGTGCATTACTGGGATGAGCAGGAGAACTGAACTGTCTTGCAGGAGAGGAATAAAACACCAGTTTGTCTCTAAGATGAATGCAGAGAGGAACTGTGATTGCCCTCTGAATACAGAGAGGTAACCCGGTGAGAAAAAATAATTATTTTAGCATAATGGTTATATTGACAAAAGACAAAGTGTATATAAACAGCCAGTGAACAAAATTCAGGCTGAAAACCAGAACAAGGCTTCAGAAAATGATGGTTTTTACTGTCTCCCAGCAGAATTTTTTGCCTTCTTTATTCCTCTGTACTTTGAAGATAGAGCCTCTTATATTTACGAGATTATTTTAAATTGTTGTCTTTGTTAGTAGAAAACTAAAAATGATGACCCAAGATAACCCTTACACTCCCACCTATTACTAAAACAGATTCCTGGCAGCAAAATCCAAATCCTCTCTGTAATTTCTTAGCTTTGCATCTGCTTGCTTCTAAACATTATAGCAGAAGAACAGAAATGTTAATTAGCACCCTGATTTTTCTGCCGTGATTCTTATTTTGCTTAATTGGTTATTTTTATCTTATTTCTAGAGCACGTACTGTGTGCCAGACAGGACCAAAAGCCTTTTGTGCATTGTGCTAGTGAGACTAACTTCAGCATCTTACAGGTGGGGAGAAAACTTTCAGTATCTGCTTTCACATCAAATCCTTTGTGCCTGTTTCAATCCCAGGTTTGAGCTTTGGTAAAAGGGAATAAACAAAATACAAAATCCAACCAATATTTATCTGAGAGCTTCTGGCCTGGCAAGGTGTAAATAGCTCCAGCCTGAATTTTCTAATTGTCATGTCAGAAAAGTCAATGTAGTTGTGAGGACAGAGGTGACACCAAATTAGGCAACTTGTAATTTTTGGCTGGCTCTATTAATTTCTCAATGTTTACCCTGTGTCTAATCCCAGACGTTCTGCTATTCATCTACCTTAGAACTGTGATGGTAAAATAAGTAATTATTTACTTAAAATAATTAAGTAAAATAACTTAATTTGGCTATGAGAGGGAGGGTTGCAGGATCTGTGCCTATCTTTTTCTCAATATCATCAGATGACATACATTTATTTGAAAACAAAATCCCAAATAGTGCCACACGTGCATTTTTTAAATTTCTATCTAATAGCCTGATATATGAATGATGCAGACATGAGTATCTCTTAAAGATTTTTCAGGACTGATGGATATTTTTCAAGTCAGTCTTAGCAGCCACAGAAGTATGCTAAACCCAGGAATATTCTATCACACACAATAACTGGATGGATGCAGTATGATTGCTTTAGCATTTTATGACTGCTCACAATCCACGAAACCACAAAGAAGCTGTGAGGGATCCTCATCACTGTACAGCATTCTGTCAGTGACTGCTCAATCTGTGCAAGCTGAAAATATTTCAGGTACACAGCAGTAAGAGAGCTGTTGTGGTATTTGTACTGGGGCAATAACAGTAAGTTCACTAACCAAAGTTAGGCACAGCCACTTCTTCCCATAGAAATCAGCTGGTTGTATTTCTCTGTACTTCCTCTGCTTGGAACTTAACAGTGTCTGGAGAGAAACTCTGATATTTCACTGAAATGTCATAAGGAGAAAAGTGATCTTAGTATTAAAACAAATGCATCAGCTGCTTGTGCAAGTGTGTTGGCTATTCATAATAAACAGTATCAAGCAAACAAGCGGAAACATGAATATGTAGTAGAGATGGGCTGGAAATTGCACATAGAATTTGTGCTAAACGTTTTGTGAATCTGGACCCAGCTGACAGTGCTGAACCCAGGTGACAGTGCTGAACCCAGGTGACAGTGCTGAACCCAGGTGACACACACAGCTGCAGCTCCAGTTCACTCATGGCTGGGACTGCACTTGCAGAGTCACTCAGGCCCTTACCTGCTCAGCTAATTGCAGGGTATTTTTCACTTTATCTGTCAGGCTTCTGTCTTAACATTTCAGTAACTCTCAGGACTGGGCTATGGATTTTTGAGTCCTTTGCCTTTGATGACATGGGAGAGCTGGAATTGTAGGAAAGGGAATGTGGATCTGAATAAACATTCCCAACTTTGCCAGTATTACTTGCTAAGGACCACTGATTTATTAAATATTTAAACCTTCAGAACTTTTAGGCTCACAGCTTGACTTTTACTCATGCTTTTATTTTTTAACTATCTTTAGGCATTAGTTTTGCTGAGTTATCTTCCTTTATGAAAAGCTGTTGGCTGTTGAGGGGTATAAGGCCTGTCATTTTTTGTTCCTCTGACCTAGATACTAACCACAATAGACAGTCTAAAGCAATAGTACATGTTCAAACCACTGGTTTACTAACCAAAAAAATCATTTCCTTTTATGTATGTTCCTAAAAGGGCTGCCTTGTACTCACCTGAGCACCGAGTGAGAAGAACTCACACTCTCCAATGGATGTGTTGGCGTTTCCCTGGATCAGGTTCAGTGTGTTAATGCTCTTCAGCACTTGGCCTCTGTTAATTCCTTTCCATGCCAAGATTTGCTTGGGTAGTGCTGTCCTGTCCAAGGTAACCTCAGCAGAACAAAAAGTCACCGTTCTGCTGCCCCGAGCAATCAAAGCCCACAGGGATTTGAGTGCATCCCTTATGTTGGGAGAAGCCAACATGATCCAAGTGCTGCTGGCATCCTAAGGACATGGAAACGCCTGTCACAGGGGATGCAAATCCACCCCAATCACAGCACTATGTAAATGCCCACCTTCCCACAGCGCTGCACAGCACGGGCAACTCACAAAATAATTGATATTTTTCCATGTGAATAACTCTGTGTTTCTCCAGTACGCCACAGAATTGTTTTGCATAAGAAAATAAGCTGTTATTTTCCACCCAAGCAAACTCTGCCCTTCAGGTGAAACGTTTTGATTTCAAGAACAATCTGTCAAAATATTTTACAGAGCTCTGGTCTCCTCATATACAGAATTTCCAAGTAGTCTACAATCACAAACCTACATTGGAAAAGAACTGGAAACAATTCACAAGAAAATATGCAACCAGGAAAAACTGGAATAGCATTAGCTGCAGAAATTTAAAATGAGACCAGGAAGCTGGGAAGAAACAAGAGTGTCTTAATTATGAGCAAATTTCATGGTGAAGAAATGAGAGTTCGGAGTTGTTCTTTTTTAGGCTTCAGCCTTATCTTCTGTCCTGTTTGAAAAATCTCAAATGGCTGCTGTGGGATTGTGTTTCTTGCTAGTTAATTTTAGTTACCTTTCACGGAGAAGGCAATGATAGAGGCTAGATTGTAAATCTTGGAGTCCAGATAACTTCCTGTAACGCATAAGGGAGAATTAGGAGGAGGTTACGCAAACAAATTCCATTTAGGAAAGGAGAGAGAAAAGCTTTGGTATAAAACCAGAGGGAGCTTTTATGAGACCAGCCCTAAGTGATCAGAGTACAACAAATGGAAGATAGCAACACATTAGCAAGGAAAAAAGTAAAAATGGAAGCAAGCTTGGGTGGTAGATAGAGGAAATACATTTTTATCTTTGGCACAGAGGCACACAGGAGCTTAAAGGGCATTTGATTGAGGCATTTGACTAAAATGCAAAGAACAGAGTGGGATCTGGGATAGGCAGCTGAGCAAGGTGTAAGTTCATGAGCATATGAATCACTGATGAGAGGAAGATGATTTTCTGCAATTTTTTTTTCTCAGTTGAGGTCTTTGGCAGCATGTGTGGAAAGGAGAGGGAACTGCATTCAAAGCAGGAGCTAATTAAGGCAGCCTGAGCAGCTGGGGACAAAAGGAGAGGAAAATTATCTGCTGTTTGTGAGTCACTTAAAAGTTGTAGCATGTAAAGGCATGTAATTGATTGCCTGCTTCACTGGAAGATGGAAATCTGTCTACTTCTTTGAGATTCTTTATCCTAGATTTCATTCTTGCTTCTTGTCAGCTGAAAAATCAATCAAGTTCTCTTTTGTTCAGTAACAAACCCACAACCTGAAGAAGATACGTGGTCATGTGTATTTCCACCTCCCTCAAGTTAAACAACAACAGCAGATTTCAGCCAATTTAAACCATCTAATTAGACTGAAGTATTGAAAAAGGAGACAAACCTTTGTGCCACACGAGTCAGCAGATTGTTTCCCTCATACTTCGTGTCTTGAGACTTCACCTTTGTAAGGCGTAAAGTCCAGTTTTTGTGTAGGGTAGATAATTTTCTTGGCAGGAGGAATATTTTGGGAGCTCTTCCTGAACACTGAATGGCACATATAAATATAAAAATCTGCTGCACAAAACAATCCCCCAATAAAAATACTTGCCCAACAGGCTTTGGATATGCATTATTTGCATTAGGGCAGCTCAACGAGACGATTTGCATAACTATGGCACTGATTCTGCCAAAACTAGAGAAGCATGACCCTGTTCTCTGGTACTACCCAAAGGTTTGTGCTGTAAATACATCTGTGCAGAGGCAGCCCTGAGTCTGATCAATGCTGCAACAGCATCACAGACTTGTACTAAATCCATGCCGAGTTCATCTTCCAGGGCTGCAGTAGAGCACTAAATACTAGAGTGCTCATTTTCTCTGACTGAAAGGAGCCTCTTCTAGAAAAAACCCTTTGCCAGATAATTATGTCATTTTGTTTTATCTTTGTGTCCTTTGCCTTCCTTTCTCTGAGTTTATCTTGACTTTCTTTTTACAGTAGTTCCCATGGCATTAGTCTGCTGTAAATTCAGCTAGGGTTCATAATTATCTTTGGAAAACACACATGCATAAATAGCTACCAGGAATACCTTATTTGTTTGTTTTCATTATAAAACTCATAAGAGGGACTAGCACTGTCAGTACCGCAGACTGATGGGTTTGAGGAAGGCCTCCCTGGAGATAAGCAAAATTTTCCATGTGTCTCTGAAATGAAATAAAGGGTGCCTGCTGACTTCTATTTATCATTGCAGACCCTTCTGACTAACAGCTGGGCTTTTGCTAGCAAGAAAAAGTCTTACTCAGGGTACTATATTTGTCATGTGGTTGGATTTTGGAACAGTATGAAATACTTGTATTTTTTCATTTCTTGCCTTCATGGCAATCCATCCAAGATAAGGATTCTCTGCTGATATGAAGGGACATAATCACACCAGGGCAGAATTTAGCTGCAAGTGTGGAGGCCTTATGTCTGTGTGGCAACAAACCCACAGTTAACTCTCAGGTGGGGCTGTTCTCAAATCTGTTCCCTTCCTCCAACAAAGATCCTAACACGTGACACGGGAACATGCACATTTTAAATACCTGAGAACCAGCATTCAGACATTGTTGGTGATATTAGAGATTCCTTCATCACAGAATCCTCAAGGCTGGAAGAGACCTTCAAGATCTAATCCAGTCATTAACCTTCCCCCACCACAATCACCCCTAAACCGTACCCCCAAGTACCACAGCCAGAGGCCTCTTGAACCCTTCCAGAGATGGTGATCCACCACCTCCCTGGGCCACTCATTCCAGTGCCTGACCATTCTTTCACTGAAAATACCCTGTGCCCAGGTTCTGGCTGCTCATGCTGTCAGAAAGAGAACGTGCCTGGTGTTTTGAGATCAGGGGAGGATGATGGAATAAACCAGCAAGGATCATAGTTACAAATGTGTTTCGTCTCTGTTCCCCAGGTAAGGAGCTTGGAGATGGTTCCTGGCCCATTGTGGCCCAGCAGCATTTCCTGGTGAGTTTGGATCTCTGTGCACAGTAACAATTTGATTCACATGGCAGTGATTACAGCTAGAATTGAACCTTAGGTGAAGTCTTCACATCTTCCTCATCAATGTACCAATGATAAATCGAATCCTGACAACTCTTTAAGCAGATCAGATTTATTGAAATTTAGTAAAGCAGACAGAGAAACCTGCAGATCCAGCAGTTCATATACATCCCAAAATAACAATGAACACAAAGTCCCATCCTCAGGAACTGCACCTCTTCTTCACCACTCACAGAAAGGGGAGGGGAAGGAAGAACACTTAAATTCCATGAGAAGAAAATTAATATACAAGTCACTGTTACAACTAAATTCTGCAACCCCTTGCTAAACTGAACCAATGTGTAAGATCTTAAGAACTGCCCCAAGCTTCAAGGGATGTCTGCATCAACTGTGAAAGAAAAGGACAGAACAACTGGGTGTGCTGACTATAAAAAAAATATGTCTGTCTTTGATAGTAAAGAAATAAAAAGGGAGATTTCTCCTTCCTCTTCATTAACCTATAGAGAGTATATTAATGAAACGTGGTATTTTCAGTAGCACTGGAAGTTACTGTACCTGAGTCCAAGAGCTGCTAATTTTCAGACACATTTTCAAAATAAAAGGCAGAAAAAAATTTAGAACAAAGTTTAGTAACAAAGCTGGTTTACCTTGACTATTTATAAATAAAAGTAGAAATATTTTATATGTATGTACATAGACATGACCTGGTATTTAAGGGTACACATTGTGTTGAAATAGCATTCTTGGCCCTTTGTTGCTGCTCATTTAGTTGCAAAAAATTAGAATACATATATTTGATGCCAAAGCTGATATATACAGCATAACTTAAAAATAGAGAACAGACATGGAATAAGAAAAATGTACCCCAAAAAAATTAAATAGGTATTTTTATGTTCATTTTAAAATAGGCAATGGCTACGTTTTAATTATACATTTAATTATGCAGTGTCTTTAGTTAAAATTCATGTAACTTTGCATTATACCTAATAATGTTCCTGTGTGTTTTACAGTATGAGAAAATACCACAAATTCTCTGTGCTTAGTGTAGGAAATATTGCAGAAACAGAAATATGTGCAAAGACTGAGTACAGAGATCCTAACTGTGAGGAAACTCCGGCATAAATGGTACAGGCCCAGAATACGCGTTGGATAATATCAAATGGCATTTTATGAGACATTTTTAAGCAGGAAATTCCAATTTTCCCCCCAAATATGGCCACAGCTTTTGCCTGAGTTTATAAAGAATTACGGTACGAAAACTTTGCATGATATGACTTGCCAATATGTTACCTGCTTTTCTATGAAAGTGAGATTCTGCCACAGAACTCTGACCTGGCGTAAGTGCATTTTATTTTGCTTTACCCCTTATTTATACCTGCTGAGGATTTGGATTTTAAAACACGCACAAGTTGCTGCAGCGGCTGGGGTTGGTGAGGGCTGACTCTGTGTTACCACACGCTGAAGTCGGGCCGTACACCCTGGAAATCATTGACGGTGAAGGAGCGCGAGCGTCTCCGGAGGGTGCCACGGGCGGGATTCCTCCCCTTCAGCAGCTTCAGGTAGGGATCGGACCTCAGGAAGCGTGGGTAGCTGTCCTGCTCCATCAGCCTGTACACCGTGCTCTGTGCCGCGTCAAAGGTGCTGGGCAGGGGCTGCCCGATATTCTGGCTCGTCACTTCTTTGGTGTGAAAGTCCAGATTCACCTGGAGAAGGAGGAAAAGTGTATTTGTTTAGTGTACATTCATGCACATCCTCTGTTATTGGCACTGATAGTGTGCACTGGTGAAAGAGTTTACTGCTGAGGGGAGCTCCAATTCCCCATACAACAGGATGTCAACACCACAGAATTCATGCTCAGTGATGGCTGTCAGAAAGACTCCACAAATGTATCATCAGTACCTGGTAAAACAGAAGATAAACTCTGATATTTGCCTAAAAGTAACATTCTAACAGTGATCGTTGTACAGTTGCAGCTTCCTGGCTTTGCAACACCAGATTGTTACAGATCCCCCCTGTTGTCATTTAGGATTAAAGCAGAACTTGTTCTAATGAGATGATACTAGTGAATATTAAAAATTTCTGGTTTGTGTGGTTTGAGTAGCAGGAAGGTGAGAAAATTCTAATAAAATTTTAAAACAAAACATTTAAATGGGTCTCTGGAGGCTTCAGATTGGAAAAGCATATCAAAATGACTATTTATTCCATGTGCTGCTGCATTCCTTCTGGGAAATATTTGATAGTATGAGAATTTTATTAAAGTGACAGGCACTGATTTAAACATGTTATTTTGGAAAAGAAGGTAGAACATATATTAAAAAAATTGACCCAGTCAAAAATGACTTCTATAATGTGCTTTTCTCTTCCTCCCTGAGAGGCACCTGTCATTTCCATACAACTGGTTAGAACAAATAGTTTAGATATAAGAGCTGAAGGGCAATTAGTGATGAGAGAAGGGTCCACTCATCCAAAATTTTATGATCCTATTGAACTGCAGGCTCAGAAATTTTTGTGTAAAAGAGTTCTGCTGGCCAAGGAGCCAGAGAAGAGCTGCAAGCCCCAGAGCTGTGTGGTCTCAGCTGTCAGCTGAAGCCAAGGGAGGACGTCACACCAAAGCCAAGTGCCCAAGGCGAACCACAGCACCCACGCTGCCTGCACCAAATTCAAGTAGGGCAAAGAAAGAAATTGCTATGTTGCTGTGACTTCCCTGCCCTGTCCCCTCCTCAGCTTTCCTCCTGCTCATCACTTTTCTTCCATCAGTCTCAAGCCCTGGCAGTGTCAGCACTTGTGACCTGTCCAGAGCTGCTTCCTCCCAAAGGCACACAGCAGGGAAAGAAATGAAGAGGGACCTAAGTCCTTGAAAGTGGGCATTTCCTAGGAAAAGCAGATCTGAATCCTAATGTAATCTATGGGAATTGCAGGTGGAAACTGCACCACTTTGAAATCCTTTCAGTAAAATGAGAATTACACCTTTTTCACCCTTGTTACAAGGAAGCTGAAGTCAGTGTTTAACTTCTGCTATTCTGGTAAATAAAAAAAATAATACAGATATTGGCAAGTGATATTTGACCTGCTCAAACGTGATACAATTACAGGAAACTGTAAGTCCAAGAGACCTATTCAAGAGGCTGCTTGTGATTTCACTGAAAAGTTCATCTCCTTCTTAGGGCAGGCAAAAAACCATTCCTTTTGTTCATTTATGAATCCTTGCTAACACACTTCAGTAAATTGAAGAAGTTGTAAATATGAGAACTTTTTTCACTCTTATGATTCTACAAAAAGGCCTTAGTGTTGGTGAGGATTGTCATAACAACATGTTTTTGTGCCAAGGATACACAATTTGAGGTGGAGGAGTGGAAAAGGGAGAGGGAGTCAATCAAGACAAGCCCATGCTCCTTCCAGAGTTTTGACTTTTATGATACTTATGTCAGGGGACTGCATGAGTAACTCTTGAACTGCTTCTGGGCAGGCACTTCTTAAAAGCAGATTTCATCAGATGAACACAATTTCCTCATTGAGTCAAACACTGTGTATGATGAAGGATGTCTTTACCTCTTTTGGAGCATCTTTCTGAATGAATGTTTCAAAAATGGTCTTGGCTTTTGGCAGAAGTTCATGTGTACTTTTGCTTTTCTTGTAATCCTCGCAGGCTATCCAGAACTCGATGTTCTCCTCACTGAACTCAGTTTTCAGGAACTTTGTGAAGGCGTCCAGCCCAGCTACAGAAGGGAAAGTTGAATTACATTAAAAAAGATATCCTTCTCAGACAGTTACTCTTTTCAAACAGTCTGTGCAAGGTAGTAAAATATGTTTTGCTCCCTTGGAATAATACCACATTACAGATAATTATCTTAAAATACATACAGGTTTTTAAATAAGTGCAGCTTTTCCATTATGATCCTGCAACTCTCATTACAGAATTCTCAGCATCAGTAAAAAAACGCTACCAAGATCTTGTAAATTTAGAAAGAGTAGTAAGCAAAACATGTGGATGCATGTGGAAGTGACTGACTTTATTCCAGCTGAATATCAATTTAGGTTGATCAAAAGACCATTTGAATCTTTGCTCATAAGTAAACTGTTCTCCAGCAGCAATTTAAAATGGATGGCTTTCAGCATCTTTATCATTTGCTTTATCCTGTTATGCTGAGGATATTTCTTTCCCAAGATACTTCATCTGTGGAAGTAATGCAATTGTGTGGATGTGAACTGTTGAGGGAACAGATTTGAAAAGCACACAGTGTCCAGCACTGCAGCAGAAACATACATGTGCCCCTCCAAATGAAGGCAGGAACATATGTGCATCGGATAATTATGGGAGCAGCAGGGCTTCTCAAATGCTGGCCAGCTTGGAGCTTGGATCCATCACCGGCTTAGAAACCAACTGTAGCAGAAGTGACAAAGTCTTTTCTTCAGCACAGAGAACATACACAGTCAGGAGTATCTGAACAATATTCAGATTAAATGCTCCTGTTTACTGAAGGAACTCTTTGCTGTCTGATATATTACTTTGTTCAATAAAACACCCAACTTAAAAATTATTTTCAATTATCTTTGCAAGTTGACAGCAAGCTATAGCCTAAGAAGATGAGGAGAACAAGAAACACATACTGCTATAAATGACCCATCATACCCAGTTTGGGTAACTGCCACATCTATGTAAGGGCATAATTGGATTTTATAACTTCCCATCCTTTACCATCCATTTTCTATCCTAACAGTCTGTGTGGAGAGAGAAAAAACTACTAACCTTTCTCAGAAAGCAGTTTGTCAAAAGACTCTCCCCATTTCACTGCTTCTTCAGGAGACACACTGCTTAAGAAACAGAAAGGAGTTTTGAAGAATTGTTCATATTGTGCATTTAGGAAGCTGTGTAACATAAGTCATCAGTTACCATTGTGGCTCAGGACTGTTTCACAAAGCCTCTGATTAGATCTCATCACTAAAGGAGATTGTTCTCTTAGGGCCTTCAGGAACATTTGCTTTAATTCTTTTCTGACATTTTTTCCTGCAGAGTTGTACTTCCTTTTTCATAAAAACATCAGAGCAGAGATTTTTCACTGTGGTATTTGTGTTGTCCTGCTAATCTTTAAGGGAATTGAGATCACGTAGCACGTAAAACTCATAAGGGAAGCAGGTCTTGTCAGCTATTTAAACTTGAGATACTCGTGCAGAGATGTGGTTTGGAATATGCTCACTCTGAGGCTGTTACCACAGTCTGCTTTTAATGAAATATGCAGAATTCTATAGCCTGAGGACAAAATTGTAGCCATATGGTTTAGGTGTCAGTCTTACAGGGCAATAGCACATGTAGTCTGGTTTGTTTACCACAAACATTTCAAATGTCACGCTATTCTGAGACACTGTGCCTCATTTATAAAACTCCTCATATTCTTCATCAAGTATGTCTAGCTGCGTGTGTTTCACCCTGATTTCAAAAATTCTGCCCTAGGAAACAGAAAAGAAAGAAAGAAAAAAACCCAAACCTCACTTCATTCGTGTAGACACAATTTTGAAGAACCTATTTTTTGGTGTTGTATACATTGAGCCTGAAAGCACACCTGGACAGTCCTTGGATTTTTAACAGACCAGAACTGGAGTAGGCAGGAGGTGAGCTGTATCGTGCTAGGACTAGGACTTAAGTTTTCAGCCTGAAGGTGAAGTCAATTTTTATCAGTTGCTTTGTGGATATGGATGTTTAGAACCATTTTCATTCCAGGGCAAATCACAGTACTCTGAAAGCATCAGTAAGCGACTGGTCCAGGATTAGTTGGTCAGATCAGCTTCTTATGGACTGAACATTTCTGGAATATGATCCCACTTCCTCGTCAAGGCTTGCTGTTCTGTCACCTGATTTACACAGCTTGGGCTCCCTTGGCAAAACCCATAGGCATGTGAAGTTTAGATGAAAGGAAATTCCAATCTCTTTGGGAAGGAATTTAAGCCAGTAATGACCCTGGGTTTGCACAGAACTCAAAAGGAGGAATTTTTGTTTCATTATTTTAATAGGTGTCACACTTTTCATAGCTGAAGTCATTGCTTGCAGGAATGAAAATTTTAACTGGGGAGGGGAAAACAGTTTGTGAGGAGAGGTACAAATGCTGGAGAAATGAAACTCAGGAAAGCAGGGGGATTCTGGAGTCGGGGAACATGAGACCTCACTCCCTTACAGAGTTCACTAGTTATGAGAATTACAAAAAGTACTCTGAACTGTGTCAACTGCAGGTTCCTGCAGCTACAGAAATTATTTTGGTCATAGTGAAAGACGAAGTCTTATGACTTCAGACCACATACTCAGTCCACAAAGGCATGGAATGCTGGAGAGGTTCTTTGCTGGGTTTGGAAAATCCTAGTGAGAGTTTCTGTTTTTCCTTCAGAATCTGCAACAACCCAGTAGCCTCACAGACACCCAACACCCGAGGGCAGCAATGAATTTGTGCAATAATAGACAGAAACCAAGATTTGTTCAGCTTTGCCACTTTCTAAATACAAGAAGAAACTAATTTAAACAAACAGATTAACATTTAAACTAAAGATTAACTTTTAAAATAACAGATTAATTAACTTTTCTACTATCACCCCAATTTCCATCTGCAGTGTTTCATTAAATGCTTTCTACTTATTTTAGTAACTGTGTGAAAAATGGAAATCATAAAAGCTAAGTAAATAATTTAATAAATTTCAAACTATTATCTCACTTTATTATTTGAAAAATAGTAATTTTCTTTTGTTTGTTTGGGGTTTCTTTTCTATTTTTGACAAATATAATTGTCACATCTCTCTAATCTATATATAAAGACCAGCAAAAATCTACAAGTTTCTCTTCCATACAAGAACAGTCAAATCTCTGTTAGTCAGGCACCAGCTGAGCGTAACATGGTAAAAGAGAGCTGGCTGAGTGAGGAAGTGATGGTTTGTTAAAAGGGGGAAATTCCTCAGAGAATTATTTGTGCTCTGGAAGTGCCTTTTCACAGGGTGTAAGAATGCGGTGAGTGGCTGTACTTTGCATTAAATACCTGGGGTATTTGAGCCACCCAACACTGGCTGCATGCAGGCAGCTCTGCTTTCTCTTCATAGGTTCAATCTCAGAATGGTTTTGCATGTCTGGAACCAGGATATCTCAAAATGTGAGCAATAAACATGGCCTGGTTATCCAGATGCACCAATGGAAGTATTTAGATACCCCCTCCCCAGCCACTTTTCCATGGGTTCTGGAAGCAGAGTTTGGGCCCTTGGGTGACTTCTACCATGCGTTCTCAATTACAAGGGCTCGTAGAAGCACCTCTGGCCAAAGCAGGCAGCTTGGTCCCAAAAGTGGGAAGTGCTGAAACAAGACAGAAGAGTCTGCTAAGCACTGAAGTGTTCTGGAGTGATCTGTGGTGGAAAGAAAGGGCCAGTAAATTTTTTTTTGCCATGGTGTTGCAGAATTTTACATGTTCCTTCTTCTCAGTCAGGACCTACAAATGCAATTCTTAATGGATCAGTGAGATCTTGGTACTCCATTGAAGTGAGGAATTAAACTCTTACTGAAGTCAGCAAACCTGAGATTTTACCCTGCATCTTTATGGTAAATACCAGGGACAATATTACCAGAGTGTATAAACATCAGAAGCTGAATTTTGGAGACAAGAGTGTTCAACCAATTACTGCAGTTACTGAGGAACCATGCATTCAGTATTTAACACACACATGGCATTTGTACATCCCAGAAATCTTTGGAAGACCTGCTTGGCAAGGAGCTGCATGATTTTCCTGCAAGCTGCATGTCTGAGTTGATTATTGCTCTATATTGTCAGTGCACTCATACAAATGCTGCTGGCACAAGGTCTAAACCTCTCTCCAAGTGTATGGGGAGCAGTGGTGTGAAAACACTACTGATTACCTTGATGTATACCAGATAATTCTGTAGTGTTTGCATGCCTGGGTTAGATTGATAACTTTTAAAAACCTTCCTCTCTGCCCAGTCTGAATGCCTACACACAGGTACAGGAAACATCCTGAGTCACACAGGCGCTTCTCAGAAGGAATCCCCAATGAACTCAGTCCTTTACAATGTTTACCTTGCTGCTTTTGTCAAGTTTCCAGGTTTGCCAAGGTGATCACCTTCATGGAATTCAGGTTTCTGCAGGAGCAGGCTCAGCCTATTTCTCTTCTGCTTAGCTCTACAACAGAATTGGAGTAGCTTTTCAAGAAACCTTGTTGAAAGTTGGTTTTTCCCTCTCAAGCATTTTCTGCTTCTGCATTATATAAGTCCCTATTTTCACTTACAGTAATGTTGGTGTTACTTCTCCTACATATATTATTCACATTAATGGGTTTTTCTTCATAGCTTAGCACAAATTTACATATGAAGCACTGGCAAAGAGAAATGGAAATCCTTTCATTTTCAGCATCCTTTTAATTTATTTTAAAGATGAAAGGGCCAAACTTCCCATTAAAGAACATAAACAGCGTCTTCTACTTTTAATGTTTCGCAAAGAAAAAAGGAAGTATTGCTTCCTGTCACTTGAAATTTTTGAAAAAACCTTTCCTGGATCATATTCAGGCTTTAGAGAAGCATTTCTCAGAACTTCTTTCTTCTGCAACCTCTCTTTCTTGGTATTTTTAGATCATTAATTTGATGTGTTTCTTGTCCTCAAAAAAGCAAGAGTTCTTTGAGATAACTCGTATTAAAGACTTAATATTTTACACATACAATTTCTAGGATTACAATTCATGAGTTCTCATATGTATGTCCAAAATAAAATCATCTGTGCCCCAAATTCATCCCCACAAGCTATGCTAGAAGAATCCTCCATGAAAACAGAATGCTCAGAGGGCCGGCATGGCCTGAACACTTACCCAGGCTTGCTTGCCTTGTGTGGCTCTTCCTTAATTGCTGATTTCATGGCTTTGTAATAGGGTTTATCCTTGGAAGCAGAAATGTTTAGCTGGGGGAATAAAAGAAGAGGGTTCTCCATGTTCCTCTGGAGAAGCTTCCGGCAAGGTTCCTTTTCCCTCCTCGCCCCTGGGTCGGTGCTGGCTCAGGCTCTCACATGCTGCCCCAGGCTGGGCTGCCCCGGCGCCGTGCCCAGGGGAGGTGGTGGCAGAAGGTGGCTCTGCCCCAGCCCAGCCCCTGCAGCTGTGCCTACACCAGGCTTTAACTCCAAACCAAGCGCAGCTCTGGTTTTAGCCCGTCATTTGGGGAAGTGAGACTGCAACTTTGCAGGGCTCACACAGGCAAACCACAGCCGAGAGCAGCGGCTGCTCCGCAGAGTTAATCTCCTGCTAGGCTCAGGGTGACACCAGCATGTGCCCCCAAACACCTGTGCATGCCTCTAAAATTAACTTTAATGACAATAACGTTGCATAAAATAATGTACAACCTTCTCTTCAGCTCTTAGAGGGGTCCCATCTTCCCTTAAGCTGCCCTCTGCAGCCTCGGTGCCATATGCTGGACACAGTTCCATCTACAGCACGCTGGCCTCAAACTCAGGGTTTCTCAGGGTCTCCTCCAGCTTCGGTTGATCAATCACTTTGCAAGCAGATATTTTAACTTTCGCACCATTCTTCAGAAATGGCAACCACCTACTTCTAATTTCCAGTTTGTCCACTAAACACCCCTGCTTTAACTTCTCTATCTATGGATTTATTTTTACGTGCAATCTCCCACCCAAGATAGAAAGTCTTTAGTTCAGAAAAAAAAATCTGTGGCTTCTAAAAAAATTTTATTTTGGTACTGAATAACCTTAAACTTCTCTTTTCAATTTGCTTAAGGTATGTATTAATGTATTAATCTTTGAGGCTGATCAGCACAAATTACCTGTTCACATACAAGTCTGATGTCACTTAAGTTTCTTGGGTTTAAATTCAGTTTCTGTTGCAGATGCCATAGGAACAATACATCTACTAGAGAAACATCTTCAGTGTTAGCTGAATGAGGCACTGGAAAAGGTTAAAATTATGCAGTAATTAATTGATTAAGAATTAAACAGTTCTCATGTTTTTAATTGCAGTGTCTCATTTTGATTACTCAGGTAAGACACTGAGCTTTGAGGAGAAG
Source organism: Pachycephala philippinensis (assembly GCA_013397055.1). Classification (NCBI taxonomy): domain Eukaryota; kingdom Metazoa; phylum Chordata; class Aves; order Passeriformes; genus Pachycephala; species Pachycephala philippinensis. The sequence goes on along the minus strand of VWZT01013523.1, from coordinate 909,751 downwards.
ACACGACCTCATTACCTCCCATAATTTTATTGAGTTTTACTTACATTACATTTACTTTACTTTCTGGTGAGAGTCCCACCATGGCCTTGTGACTTGTGGAGCTGAGGAGGATGGGAATGGGAGATACTAATATTCAAAAGAAATAAACAAAAACCCCAAAAATTTGGGATTCTGCTAGGAATCCAAATTTGTGAAACATTGAAAGAAGCAAAAGATGTTATCTATTGTGATTTTTTTGTAAGAGTGAAAAACTGAAAGAAAATTCTCATGTACTACATATGTGATACAAATTTTAAACTCAGATTGAATGGGAAATAGTGCACAACTGCCTTTTGTAACCCAAGGGACTTTAAGAAGCAGGGTTACGGTTTAAACTTCATTTTTAATTTCAGAGTTGGCTTATGTGTCATATCATGCATATTTTAAACTGGCTTTAACCACAGCTGTGTTTAATAATTTATTCTGCCTTTTACAGATAAGCAAAATAAATATAGACTGCATGATTTTATTTCACTTTTCTGCAATGTGGTGGTCACATGAGCTTTTTTTATCTGTTATGTGTTTAAAATACTGTCTGTGCTCGTCTGCCATAATTTTGTTACTTGGTGATTTCAGCTCTTGAGAAACATTGCTCATTGTAGCCTCCATAGTCCATCTAAGCCGATTTAAGAAAGATTTGGAGAATGGAACATCCCTCAGAAATGAGTTATGAGTGGCCACTGTGCCAGGCAGCTTCTAGGTGGGGATGAGCAGCTGTGTCACCTCTTTCAGCACCCACCAGGCATGGTCTGAAGGGCCTGTCCAACCCACTCTTAAATGACCCTAAATGGGTTTTATGCCTTAGACGCTTGAATTATTTCTGTACTACACTGCAGCAATCGTATCAGTCCTGACTGCAGCCGTGTGCTGTGCAGCTCCTGAGAATTCATTTGGAAAGCTGGAGGAGTGGGGAGAGGGAGGGAATAGTCACAAACAATCTTTCCCCCCCACACACACGCTTTTTTTTCCCCCATTAATAGAAAGCTAATATTAAATCTAGGCCACGAGGTAGCCAAATTGCCTCCAAGTCAGTCTGTGTTTTGTCAGCACTGCTGCTGGTGCTAATGAGCATCCCTGTTTTGCACTGTAGGCTACAGTAGTTATAGCAACAGTATTAATGACCCTGGAAATGCTTCTGGGCTGTTTTGGGTGCTGCAAGATGACGATATAGAAAACCAAATGAGTTATTTTAAAACCAGAAAAAGCAGACCCGAAATATTATGTTGATGACATGACTAGAGAACTAGAAAGCTCTAAAGAAATTTGTGATGAGAACTAAATGTCCTCATTCCCAACTGTTTCTCTAACCACTGAAATATATTCATAAATCTTTTGAGAAGGAGGCTACTGATTTTTAAGCCCTCAAACCAATATTCTCTCTGCAATGTGAGAACAATATTGAGTTAATGTTCTGTTACTTGTAGAAATACAATTTTCAAGAGCTTTCATAGTTAGGTGAATACAAAAATGTATTTTCATAACAATCTTCATGTGACACCAAGTAAAATTGAATAGACCATAAAGTGCAGGTTGATGAGGTGATGTCCAGATCCTTTGGGCCTTCCTGTTCTTTGGCTGAAAAGTATCTGCACTGGCTTCTGTTAGTGTTTGATAAGGTCCTGTCACAGCTGATGATCAGGTCGTGCTTGATTTGTATGGACACAATGGCTGCCCACTGTGAAAGAAATATTGACTGACAGCGTTAGCAACAAGGGCATTGTGTTGTACACTGAGAATGTCATGTTTCTTTTTTACAGGAGTCACTGAGAGATTCAGGCTTTCAGTGCAGCTGAATAGAAGTGCAGCCCCGATTGAGCAGTTCAGCTCAGCACAAAGAACTGGAGCACAGTGGGGAATCCTCCTTTGTTAGTAATCCCACTGCACCTCTCTCCAAGCTGTTTTCCTCACTTCCCAGGTAAGTGTAAACTTTGCCTCCTCCATTTCCATTCTCATGTTGTGGCACAGCCCAGGCTGCTCCACAGCCAAGCTCCAGCACTGTTCTTATTCAAAGCCAGTCTCACCAGTATGGCTTTTGTTGGGATAGGTTTCTGCTGAAGGGAAGCAGTACTCATCTTTATGGGAAGAAAAACAAAATACCAAAACCAATAGAGTGTTACGACTGTCCTGTGAGGAAATAAGCATAGAAAGAAACTTCACTGAAGAGCACGGGCTGAAAACATGAATTTCCATATTTCCTTTTCATGTAAAGACATTTGAAGACTTGAAAAATTAAAATTACATGTGTTGAATTAATTTGTTTTAAATAAATAACTCTGCTCTTCAGTAACTTCTCAACAATTATCACTCCTCAATATTTATGTTTATTCCTCATTGGAAACCATAACTGGACCTAAAATTTAATAACTATATGATCCAAGTTATGGTTGGTTTGTTTATCTCTTGCCCACGAAGCAAATCCAGAAAGAAAAGAGTTTTATTGGAAATGTTGAATAGAGGAGCTCGCTGCCTGCTAATTCAGTGAATTTGTTTAGTGGTGCACTTAAAAGATTCATGCCGGGGAGGGGATTAGCATTTGAGATACTTCAGTTAGATAAGGAGAATCATTGCAACACCTGCACAAACCCTCCTTTGTTGCTGCTGTTTAAAAGGAAGGAAACAAAACTGCGTTGCCTCAGATGTGGAGCACTGACAACAGGAACATAACACTTTGTGTTTGGGGTCTGCCAGCCAGGCATCTCGAAAGGGTTTTTTGAAGCCATCCCTGATGAGAACTCGAGCGTGGCGCAGGCTCGGGAATCTTTGTAGTTTCATCAGAACTTCTGCCGGGGAAAGTGTTTACATCTGTGCTAAAGTGAATTAATTTATTTTGTCTTTTGAAAGGTCAGAGTGAGAAAGTGAGTCTGCAAAGTTCTCAGCTGTGTTCATTTCCTGCCTGGCCCGTGGTCCCACGGCCGGCATCTCTGATTAGTGCTATTTACATGTGACATACATCACTGTCACCATTAATCTTCAGGAAGCCGCTTCCTCGGTTGAGCCACGCGGTGTTTACAGCCAGCTCTGACATCAGCGCTCATTAGACAACGCGTGTTAATGACCAGCTTCCGGAAGGGCTCACCTTCCACACTCACAGGCCTTTCCTAAAATGTGGTTTTGTCAGGGTGGTATTCACAGGAAATGCTGAAGGCAGGAATGTTCTCTAAATCCTGCCCAAAATATCCATCCTACTGGAGTTCTGCACTACTGGATTTATTTCTGTCTTACAGAAACCCAGAGGGACTCCTCACATGACAGCCTGGTTTTGGTTTGGTTTTTTTTTTTTTTTTGAAGAGAGAGATTTTATCAACCTGTGGCAACGGTGCAAACAGCAGCAAGTGTTGGGCTGAGAGGTTTCTGGTCCTTCTGGGAAAGGTGTGGGACTGTGTGTTAGTCATGCACAAGAGGGCTGTGACTCCTAATCCACTGGCTATTCACCATAATATTGAACTCCCTACAGCAGACAAGGGAATAAAATCTGTGTTGCATCAGCACTGAGTCTGCTATCACTGAACCACTGCGTGGTTTAATCAGAGCCAACATGCCTAATGTCAGTCATGTCCTCACTCTGCTTTTCCAGTCAGAGTATCAGGAATATCTAGGGATGCTGCAGCCCAGACTGAGCTACCAGGGCAGGCATTGTCACACATCCACAGTGCAGAACTAGGGACACTGTAAGGAGAGTTTGATATTAAAAGGGCAGCTCTGCAGAGGACAGGGCTACCCCAGGGCTGGGAGAGCACTCAAACAGGTTTTAAAGGCCACACCTTGGTGTTTAGGATAGGGCCTAGGAGCTCAGGTTCTGCTGTGAAGCTGTCTATGATGGCTGCAATGTGCTCCCACATGTGTAATTAATATGGCACTGATATAGAGACACCTCATTCTGCCCATTTAAAGCACAGCCAGGGTTTCTTCAATAATATTTTTTCAGCTTATATGTTATTATATTTGTATTATATTTTAATTATATTGTTACTTCTTCCTGATAACTCATTGTTCTCATGTCCTGATTTAGCTGAGGCAAATAGTCTTAGGGCTTACAAAGCGGTATCGTGTCTTTCTCATCAGAGCAGTAAGAAATTTTTACCCAAAAAACTTGAAAATATATAGCTAAATATCCATATGAACATGTAAATATATTCTCTTCAAAGTCTGTCAAAAGAAGACAGCATCTGAAGATATAAAAGCTACATGTCACTCTGATTTTCCTCTTCAGTAATTACCCAAAGATGTTTGTCACGAAAATTAGGTGAAAATACTAATGTTACATCACATTTCAATGAAATATTCAGAATGAATGAGAAATTTTCCAGTAAGGTTCAACTGTTTTTTGAGGATTGAAAAAAACTATATACTAAAATGTAAGCTGGGACATTTCTATTTCCTAGATTATGAAAGTTTTGCAGTAGTAGTTTTCTTTTCCTACTTGCAGGCTTAGAAGTTTAACAAGGAGGTTGGCTTCAAGGCACGGACACTCCTTGTCAGCCTTTACCAGTCAGCCATAGTCTCTCTTCCTCTTTGCTAATACCAGAATTTCCAACAAAAGCCTTCTGTTACCAGGCATCAGGGTACCAGCAGCTTTCCCAAAGCTGCCATCCAATTTCTTCTTGAGATTTGCAGGAACCCTCGGGAAAACTCGCAGGTTATCTACCACAGTGATAGGCTGAGGGCTGTGAATCTCAGCGAGCCTTCAGGGGAGCTTCAGACATAGCAGAGATAAAGCTTTGCTCCAGTGAAGTCCTTGTGCGAGTGTTTAATTCCAGTCGTGCAAGAAAACTTATCTGATTCATTCGCCGTGTTGCGTTGGAGACTGTGAGATCTGGCAAAGATCTGAGATGTTTTGGGACGCAGCAGATGTGAGCAGCAACACCAGGAACAATTGAACCCATCCTTCATTCTGCACTCCAGGCAGCAGGGTGGATTTTATGAATTCCTCGCTGTCACCCATGCTGTTATGACCATGACAAAAGACCTTGGCATTTGGGCACTATCCATTTCCTGAATTTTTCAGGCTTCTAGCCTGAGTCATGGCATGCTTCATGATTGTTGTGGGTTTGCTGATACATTTCTCAGCTTTTGCATGAGTTGTCCTTGGTGACCTCTGGTTTTCACACCAGATTCTCATCAGGCCCAAGCTGCTGCTCCTGTCTTTCTCCTCTGAGATTTTCTGCCACAGCTAGAATAACTGGAATCACAAAAATAAGTTTTGCAAAGCTTGCCAAAAATGCTTCCTCAAAACAGAGGAAACATGATACTTGCACTTGCAGTATGCACACTAGGAAGGGAGCTATTCTAGTCTCTCTGTTCAGTGAAAACAGGTGATCATTTATCAGCTTATGCTGGCAATTTGATAAACATGAAACTTTAATAAGTTTGATATTGCTGTGGTCACCAAATTTAATAAAAATGTTGCCCTTCATCTGCTGCCAATCAGCCTAGGTTGCCTGAGGACAGACTCTTGGTCTGAAATGTGTCCTTGTGGCATGTACGAAATAATTTCCATTCCCATTTGCAGTGACCACAAGCCAGTTTTTGTAATTCCTAGGGAAGGTCTGCAGATCAGGAGACCTTTTGCTTTGCTTGATCCAAGTGAAAAGATGAAAGTGCCATTCAAATCCTAATGTAGATACTGTCACTGAGGCTAAGTAAGTCTTTCTTTCTTTCACCCCAGAATGGTCTCCAAGTTTAAAATCTTCGTTTTCTGATTACCAAATTCCAGCCTCATCCTGACAGTGTAGATACACGTTGCCCTGAGGATGGATATGTGGGCATCCAGCTCTTCCAGCGCCAAAATAAGACACCTCAGGTGATGGCTGCCAGTGGCCACGGCTGTCCCGATGCTCCCTCTGTTGGAAAAGTTCTGACATGTCCTTTCTCCTTCACAAAAAGGGGACATGAACAACTCTGCTTGGGAATCAACATCCCAAAGAGCCGTGTGCATCCCTCTGCTGCTGGCACATTCCATCCTCCCCACCTCACGCTGGGGAGGGGGGCTTGGTTTGCCAGCAATGTACAGAGCAACCTTTCTTAAGGACTACAAAATAATCAGTGCAATAGTCTGATCTTTTGAAAATATTCTTCCCAGGTGCTTCCCTGGTGAAAGGAGTCAGTTGTTTGGGGTTTTCCAGGAAACACAGAGCCTGATTTCCAGCACAGGGCACATGCTGAGGCACAGCCATGGAAGGTGGGGGACTGCAGCTCCCGGTGTCGCCCTGGGCACAGTTCCTCCCTGCCCTCCCACCCTCCTCCCTTTCATTATCACACTCCATTTCTTCTCTGGAGGTGTTTTAGCCACAGCTTGCCCTGTCAGGGTTTCCCCCGAGGTTTAGAGCTCTCTGTGAGCAGGGTCAGACCTGCAGCCAGCAGAAAGAGCAGCTTTGGTACCCTTTTGGTGGATGTGTCCATCCCACACCCCCAGCAGACCCCTGCTGAGTCACACAGAATCACAGGATCAGTTTGGCTGGAAAAACCTCTGAGATCAGCGAATCCAAGCTCTGACCCAACACCACCTTGTCAACCAGACCATGGCACTGAGTGCTGTGTCCAGCCTTTCCTCAAACACCTCCAGGGGCGGTGACTCCACCACCTCCCAGGGCAGCCCATTCCAGTGTCTAATCGCCTTTTCTGTGCAGGAATTACTCCGAATGTCCAACCTAAACCTCCCCTGGCACAGTTTAAAACTGTATTCACTGGTCCTATTACAAATAGCCTGGGAGAAGAGGCTGAACCCTGCCTGGCTCCAACCTCCTTTCAGACTTCTCTGGTACCTGCAGTTTTGCTGTCTGGTTTGCACCAGCTCATCCCAGACATGTGCCATGATGTGAAGTTCCTTGTCAGCTGGACAAGGAGGGGACAAAAGGGTTGGCCCTCATGACTCTGCAAACTCAGACCATCAGCCCTCAGTTTAAAGATCATCTGTATCAGAGAACCCTTCTGTCCCTGCTGAGAATAACCTGGATGCCCTTATCACCTGCTCTCCTCTGATGGATCCCCAGTATCTAGAGCTGAGGGATCACTCACTGGTTTTCTGGTCACCCTCTTCCAATGACAGACCCATCAATAACAACTCTCCATTTGTGCTGATGGCACAGGCCCTATTTATTTCTGTTCCTCTTCCCTTTGTGGCAGGGCTGTGCAGACGTGGCCAAAGACACAACTGTTCTCTTGATGTTTGCCCCTGGAGTCATTATCTGGCAACTGAGTGCGTGCAGGAACCTGCGTAATCTCAGCTGTAAAAAACAGGTGAGCTGGGAGCTGGGGTCCTTTCCTGGCTTCTGAAGGATCATCTGGCGCTGCTTTGCCTCAGTGCTTGCTGTGCTGCGCTCATTTAGTTGGTGTGATGGTTATCTGAGCAGAACTGAGAACAGGGAACCCCAGCAAGCCCTTGGGGCAGAGCCAGAGCAGACACTTCAAAGCAAAATCCCAGGCTTGTGCCTCGGACATGTGAGGGAAAGCCTCCTGTGCACAAGTGAGCCTCTCTGAAGTCTCACTCAGGCTGCTGCAAAACGTGCTTCTCTTCAGGTGCCTTATTTATCTGCACTTTCTGCTTATCATCACTTGAGGGCAGTTAAGCTCATGACAGGTCTCGCTCTAGCCAAGCGTGATTTGATCAAATTTTACCATTTTAGCTGTTAAATTATACAAAACCCAACAAAACCAAGGAAAAAGTCATTGCTTTGGGGCTGACTGTGTCCAGATTGTGCCAGGGAAACAGTAGCTGTGAATCACCACCTTCCTGAGTGGGAGAGGATGCTCTCCGTTTGCTGATGCCCCCTAAGATCACAAATGCTACGTGTGAGGTTATCCTGCAGTATTTCTTGGCACAGTCTGACCTGTGCAGGGCTAGAATTCTTGGACAGAAGTTGCTGGCAAACGATGTTGGTCATATGAAAAAGATTGTGGTCCAGTGACCAGTGTCCATCTCTCAGTGTGTAACTGCAGATGAATGCCACAGCAATAACAGGAGGCTGAGTAAGTTCGGCCAAAATCAGTTTCTTGGAGAGGATGGAAATTTCTTATCTCTTACACCGGGTCTGAGTGACTCGGTGGCTTTGTATGGACACTGTGTGGGGTGTATGTTGGCACGGGAGAAACGAGCACCAGAGCTCTCCAGAGGGAGGGATGCAGGGTCCCAGAGGGAAGGCCAAGATGTGTTAAGGCCATGAGCCTTCAAATCCCAGTGTGGTGGAAACCAGCCTGCACCAAAGTGATGCTCAGTGGTGTCCATCTACCCTACAGCAGGCACAGAGCTGACTGCTGCCTCCTTGGTGCCCTTCTGGCAGCTGTGACAGTCCCTGGGCCATGCCTTCCCCTTCCTTATGAGACCACTGGAATTCTTCTCCTGAATTTTTCCTCTCCCTGCACTACCAGCTGTGAGTTTTGGGAACAGGGGTGTGGGTGATGGATGCACACAGCTCCTGACCCTGACCCTGGCCTTAGTGATAAACACTGGGAAAAAATGTAAGGTGAAGTGGTGCAGTGTGATCTGAACTGATACTGAAAGAATGAGCAATATTTCTGTGGCCTTGCAAAGCTCTGAGTAGGCTAATTAGCCAGGGTGATGGCATGGCTAATTGGACAAGGCTGGGTGTGGTGCTGGTACAGCTGTTTTGCTCATATATACAGGGAGGAAGCCTTCTTGATTGAAGTTAAACTGCCTCTAGGTCCTTCCTAACATTCCTGGCTGAGGTTTCCTTTTGGTGGGACCAGATGCCTGATCCATAGAAAAGATACAGCATGTCCTATCTGTCCTTGCTCTTTGTGAGTGTTGAATCAGATGGGTTCTGACTCGCTTCCAAACCTCGGTTACTCCATGAGTAGGACTTGAGAGTCTTCCCCAAAACAAACAAACAAGCCAACAAATTGCCCCTAGCAAACCAGAAAGCCATAGATCAGCAATCAGCACAAACCCCACTGATCTTTGCCTCAATCCAGCACAGCAACTGCGGAGCTGTACCTTGGACTCTCCACCAGTCTGCTGTGGGACACACGTTCCAGGGGCTGCAGGTGCCTGGTTTGGCAGGGAATGTGCACAGCTCTGACTGAACCAGGTGCCACAGATGCTGCTGCTGTGTCTGAGTAATGGGCAGAGGCTTGTGTTCCAGCGAGCAGCTGTTGAGCAGAAATCAGGGGGGCCATTTAGCTGAAGTTAAAGCAGAATCAAACAACAAATCCTCTGCCAGATCAGCTGTGCTGCTGCAGGCAGGGCTGTGCTGTGCACACCAGCAGTGGGCAGTCAAAGTCCATCCCGGTGTCCACCCCACACCCGGGGATGGGGGCAGGGAGGGGGGCTGGAGAGGTGTCCCCCACAGCCAGGAGAAGGCAGAAGTTTTGTCTTGTGTTAGATTCCCCCTTGGTCTTAGCACTGCCCTGGAAATTAGCACCTGAGAGGAGTCTGCTGGCCAGACAGGAGCTGGGAAGAAGGTTTAACGTAAGGAAGAAGGTAAAGCAGCTTTGCTTTGTTTTCTCAGATGAATGAGCTAATTTCTTCCCTCCATGTCACAGTCCCAGGCTCTTGTATTTTTCATGCTTCATTAAAAGTGTTTGTAATTATATGAGTGGCTTCAGAGGCCAATTAAGCCTTCATTTGGAGGCTGCTCTGGGTGCTGGAAGCCCTCCATTAGCCTGGGCTTCTGCCAGGGAAAAATACTACATAGTCTTTAACAACTGTACCAGCTCCTATCTGCTTAATGTTGATTTTCCTATTAAGTTCAGCTAATACTTTTCTAATTGTGTGAGCTGGGCCTGAAGCCAGGCCCAGTGACTTTTGCCAGCTGCTTTCAAGGCTGAATCAGAGATGAGCAAAACCCTCCCGAACACTTCCCTGCGCACACATTCGGCCCAATCCAAACAGCGGCTGCTCTCCCCAAAAGTGACTCAGGCTCTGATCCATGCCCCAGGTGCCATTTCCCAGGGCAAGCCCCATCCAGTCAGGAGATGTGGATGCCAGGGAGCACACTCAGCAGAGCACCAGGAGCCTGGCACTGTGTGGAGCTCACCCCACGAGGTGCCAGAAATGATGCCGTGGAATCAAAGGCCAGCCCACATCTCTGCTTGCCGGTGAGCCACAGAGCAGGAATTGCTGTGTGCGTTCTCTGAGGCAGGTGCTACAGTACAAACTGCCCAAGAGGGGATAGCTACAAATAGAAGGATATTCACAGCTCTTCCACAACGTGGAAGGGAGGATACAGACACGTTGGTGGGATAGGAGATTTCAGTCAAGGAGCTCAGGGATGCCATTCACCTGCTGAGAATCTGCTGCTCATGAGAGGATGGTATGACAAACCTTCCAGCCCAAACCATGTTATGATTCTATGAAATTTAAGCAAATGTATAAACTCATTGCTGACTAGCAATGAACTTAAGCACATCTGATTTTATTTAATAATTGAATTGCTTTCTTTAATTAAAAATGACCAGGCAATTAAATAATTTAATAAAAGAAACCTTATTTAATTTCAATTAGCTCTGATTAATGGCTATTCCTTAGAGTCAAAATATCAGTAGGATAGAAAGCACTGGTTTGAACTTTTCATTTTAGGAACATTACTGTCTTTTAACTTTAAAACCCTTGCAGCTCTAAAACAATTATTATGTGCCAGTCAAGTTTTAACGCTTTCTTACATGCTAACACTGACAAATGCAAGAGAGTCCGAGCTTGTGTTTGGAGCTGATTTGCTTCTGCAAAGCCCCATGTTTGAAACCCCTGTGGGCCGGGCTGCAGCCAGTCACTCACAGGGAGCCTGGGCTGTGTGACAGCACCTGGTGCTGGCCAGGGCCCTGGGGTGACAGCAGAGCTCACTGATGGCCACAGGACTCCCACATGCTTGGACTGTGCAGATCTTTTGGAGCATTTCTCTTTCAAGAGTTTATTCCTTTACTAAGGCAGGATTAAGATTTACATGTTTGAAATAAGAAATAAGGTCTGGAAGCCAAAATCATATTTCTTTTCTTGAGCATAAAGATTAAAATTTACAAAGCAGCCATATGACAGGTTCAAAACCTAATTCATCATGGAATTTCTGGCAGCAAAACATGGCTCCTGTGTAAGGTGTTTGGTACACAGGGAGGGAAATGTAGAGAGCTTGTAATTCACTGCAACACAGCACTAGACATCCGAGGAAGTCATTACTGTAGATGGTTTCCTGGTAGCATAAAGAAGCAGGAGGGAGCTGGGCCTGTTTCAGAGCAAAGTTGAAAACACTAATTGACTTTTACTCACTGGGAAAGAAGATGTAGCATGACAAATGGCTTTGTGGTTTGAATCATTAAAGACCGAGAAGAGGGTTGCTGGCTAATGGGGCTGTACTGGGCAGAAATGGCCGTGTTAGAATTGCTGTGAGCAATTTGCAAGATGTGCTCATAAAGCACAGGAGGAGTCAGCAGGACCCTGGCTGGCAGCGCTGGCCAGGCGAGAAGAGAGGCTGGAAAGGATCAGAGAGGATCCTGCCAGCACCTGATGGCTGCCATGGCCTGTGGGAAGAGCACGGCCCCTCACACGGAGGGCAGAGGTGGCTCAGAGTGCAGATCAGTGTGTCAGAGCCCCTGAGGGCACCAACAGGCCTCAGCTGCCCCAGCCAGCCCCACCTGGCCCTCACCCACACCCTCTGCTCATGGACCAGGGCTCTGTTTAAACTCAGGCCTTGGGGTGTGTTGGGGGTTAGTCTGCCTCCAGCCCCATCTCCTGCTAGGCCTCCCTGAATGTCCCCTGATCCATCCCAGGCTGCTCAGGTGCTGTGGGACAGTGCCCTCAGCGAGGACACAGCCTGTGCTGGGGCCATCCTCAGCTCCTGGCCTGTCCTGCTTTATGGAGCATCTCCCCTTCTGCTGCCTCCTTACACAGCACATTTTGCAGAACACTCTCCTGAGAAGGTCACTGGAAGTCTGCTGAGCTGCAGAGAGGTCACCAGACAAGCTCTGGGATGAAGGGGCTGCTCTGTCTTTGGCCTGTCACCTGGAGGAGAGGTGCCTTCTCCCTACAGCAGTCAAAGACATTTCTTTGCTGTAATAATAAGGTATGAGTCCAGTGCTCCTTATTTCACATCATACACATCAGGGTTTATTCTAGCTCTTGGAAGAAGTGAGCTCAGAAATGATCCAAGGGTCGGTTTTCTAACATTAGGCTGGAATTGTCTTTATTTACTTTTACAAACTTGGCCAAAGCTCAAGGCACTCTAATGCTATGTATCCTTCAGTAAACACAATTAACTGGAAACTCAGAAACACTGATATCATCTTTTCCCTTGGGACCGGTCATTGTGAACTGCAATCACCAGCCAGAAAATCAACTTCCTTTTCCCCCAGGGTTGCAGAGTAGCTGGAAATCCATTTAGCAAAAAAACAAAATAAAAGTGAACCATTTTGATGATGCAGCCTAGCCTGGCTTATGGCAGTGCTCAAAGGGTAACAAAGCTGGGGAAGGTGTTCAACAAGAGCTGGGTGTTCACCCCTGAAGCAGCCAGGTGGGACTGTCAGGAGCAGGAAACACCATGCACCCAACGTTCAGCCACAAATCTCCACAAGTGTGGAGCTCAAAGCTGGACTTTAAACTCCTGTTTTAGCATCTCCCCAATAAACCCTCTCTGAAGGACTGCAGAAAGGCAATCTAGAGCTTCACCAAATGCCAAGGCAGAGGCAGATAAATTGCATTTTTAGAGGGAGCTCTTCAATGTGGTGTTATAAGCCCTTGTCCAGGTGAACCAATCTAGTACTTCACGATCTTACAGCTGGAAAAATCTTGTCTGCTGCCTAATCTAATCCTTACTTGCTGTAATTGAGGACAAACATTTCTTGTCCTTACCCAGCACGGACACACTAACAATTTATCATCTTCCTCTGTAACTGCAGCCTTTTATGGCTGTGATGTTTAGGTACTCCATGTATATTACCCTGTGTCCCTTTGGTCTGCAGGACTTCTAGATTGAACAAACTCTTATTCTTCCATCTTACCTTATAGGTCTGCAATCTGGACTCTTTCCAGTTGGTCTACAGCCCTCTTGAGGAGCAATACCCATCTTCCAACCTCTTGCTGAATGTCTGAAGGAGGCACAGCACAATGATTATCCCAGATGGAGGTGTGTAAGAGATTTGTAGCAGAAATATTAAGGTTGAAGTGAAGCCTGAATTGTAGTGCATGTAAATAGAGGGGAAAAAACAACAGGGTGAGGATTAAAAGGTACTGATAAGGTGGAGCACTGCTCCGAGAACTGGGTTTCTAGGATGCCATTCCTGGTTGTAAAAGTGAAGAATGTGTTTATGGCATGACCAAAAGACCTGCACTCTGGTCAGGTCACAGCACAGACAAGGCATCACAAGACACCACATCCTGCCCAGAGAATGGCACGGAGGTTGCAGCAATTCACATACCACTGCTTTTCCTGATGGGCCACCAGGAAAGCAAACCTGTCCAGACTAGGAGAAGCAGAGAACTGTAAAATCTGAAGAGTTTAGCCTGTGCTGTTGGTGGCAGGAAGGGCTCCGTGTACAGCTTAAGGCTCCCTTTCTGCACACTGTCCTGTGCTCTTGGCAGCACGGTCCCAGCATGGTGGCCTTTTACCTCCTGGGAAAAAACTTTGTCTGCCTAGCCATGTAGCTGATTGAAAGCTTCTGTGTCTCATCCATTCATCCTGCACTGACCTTCAGCAGCCTGTCTGTGTGCATGGCACACTCTGCTCTCCCTCCCCTTGTTCCCTGGGCAGGATTGCTCATGTTCTAGTTCTCTGTGCTTTTCCTCTTTACCAGTCTGTAGTTACACTGCTTCTAAGCCCTGCACATGCTAGGTTCAACACTGCCCTTCCATGGTTGAATATCTGGGGATTCTGGACTGATTAGGAAGGGTGAGGGTGTCTCCAGACAAGCTTCCAGAGGTTTGATCTGATGTACTTGCTGCTCAACCAAGTATTTGCTTCACTGAATTGCAAACCCTGGATAATTAGGCCAGTTAGTTCATCAGTGGAGGCTGGTTGAGATAGTCATGTTTCATGTCCTGAAACAGGTTCACTGAAAATGCATTAGCAGCTGCAGAACACAGAATAGCTGGATAAAAATCTGATGGACTTTTGGCTGGGAATAATTTCCATGTCCTTATATAATAATACCTGATTTTGGGGTTCAGGGTCTGTTACTCTTTTGTTGTGATACCAAGCAGACATTGTTAGAGTGAATTATTTGCTGCAAGACTTTGTTGGTCTAGGGCTGAGGGCAGCATATCCTGCCCCTGCCCTCTTATGAACAACTCTAGGCAATACATGAGAGGGAAATTGAAGTGGGGATAAAAACATCCTGCTTTTAGAGCTGTCCCCATTCCCCTTCCAGTATGTACTGCACATTACCCTGTGTGACTCATACAGAACAAAGACAACCAGGATTTTAGAGATAATTTCTTCAAAATTTGAGCCTACTTTGGTCTCTGTTGCTGTCAGAGTCCAGCCTGCCTCCTATACTGTACTGATGGGGTTTGGACCAAGCATGCACATACTGGAGAATTCAAAAAGCATAGTGGGGTTCAGCCTCTATTACCCAGGAGCTGTAAGAAAAGGCAATCCACAGCTGGATGCAGGAAAATGGAGAAAAACAGAAGCAAACCCACTCTTGTCAGCACCAGATTTCATGCAGCAGAGCAGCTCTGTGAAGCTCAGCAAGATCGCAGTGATGTACCTTGGACATGAAAGCACACAAAGTGGGTGGCATCTGTTGACAGAGCCTGTTCCCTCCCAGTAAGAGCATCGTGGTGGCGAGTCCTTTTCGAGGACCAGCCCTGGGGATGTGGCACCAGGCTGAAGATGCTACAGTGGAACATGCTGGCTCCAGGGCAGTGGGCTCTTGAGTGGGAGCAGTCTGAGCCTTCATGGGAAATGCCTTGAGCCACGCATTCAGGGGTTAGGGCACTGCTGGAGCAGGTCATGCCCTTGGCCACACTCCTGTGACTTTAACCTTTTGTGATGGGGATGCAGCTGGCAAGATGGGTGGCCTCTGTGCCTCCTGGCTGCCCTCCTTCACATCTCATGGATCAGAGTCTGCTTCAAGAGGTGCTCATTAACCCTCAAAGAGAAAAGTCCCGTTTGAGCACAGTTTTTGCTTGGTACAGAAAGTACCTCAGTCCTCACTGGGAAGCTGCAGCAGAACAGCTCTGCAGACCAATGAAAGCGTGCTCAGGATGGTGCCTTCAGATCACTGTAGCACAAGGATCTGAGCACCAGCGATTAGCAGGGAAACCAGGTGGCTCCAGGGCTTGTTTTGATTTCTGCTCCATCCTTCCAGTCTAACACACTTAGCACACATCAGGGAGCAGGGCAAGGAGACGCTCTGTTCTCGTATCTTGCGAAGTCAATCAGTTGCATAATATGAAACACAGAGGCAGCAGGAACGTGATCAAGCGCAGAGAAGGCACACATCAAGCACTTTATTGTGGCTCTGGGAGGGGTGGGCCAGGCCTCTCTCTACCCAAATTATCTTTTCCAAAGTGCTTTTTGAGCCTGTTTTGCATCAGCTGCCTGTCACTCTAAATACAGCTCGGATTTCAAGGTAGCTTCCCTGGAGCCCTTGTCTACTAGAACGGGAGAGTTAAGCATCCCCTGAAGCCCTCGGAGCAATTCAGAGAGTTTAAATGAGCCACTTCCTCTGCATTATACTCACAGCGGGGCAGGGATTGCTCAGGGGCTGTGCAGGGCTGTGGGGAGAGCCAGCATGTGTGTGAGACAGGTGAGAGACAGCACCAGGGCAGGGGGTCGTCCTGTTCAAAGGGCTCAACGAAAGGAGGGAAATGGCCTTTTTCTTAAGATAAGGCTTAAACTCAGAGCTCCTGCAGCTTTTGAGAGGTGTCTAGGCAGCTAATCTGGTGAGGTGTAAGTAGATTTTTTTTCTATGCGTGTGTGTCCTCCTGCAGCCAGGAGTGCCTTTATGCACCATCTGAAGGAGTGTGAGCACCAGGGATTGGGGTATCACGGCAGCCTGAACTCTTGGCTGTTTCTGCTCTTGAGCCTTCTGCTTGTCTCTCATCAACAAGTGCTTAAAGATTTTACAGCTCCGTGGTGCTTATTCAGGATCGAGCTGCAGATGCACAAGCCCACATCAGAAGGGACAGACCCTCCTCCCTCCGCACGTGGCAGAAATTGCAGCACCCTGAGGATGAGCCTGAAAAAAGACAGGGAGAATTGCCTCGTGATGCTGACTTAGGAAATGGCAGATGCCCATTCTGCTCTGTCCCAGTGAAAGGTTTGGTGTGATGGTTTACCAGATGCTCTGCACACCTGCTGGCAGCTCAGCCCCATGTATTTCAGTTGAAGGAAGCAGGGTTAAAAGATGAACAGCAACAAGATACGCTGAAGGAAGAGGGGGCAAAAAGAAATCACTCCAATATGAAGCCTTCCAGGCATCTGCCACGGTCACAGGCAATTTGCTTCTTTGCCTCACAAACAGCAAGAGCATTTGCTGTTCAAAGCATGTCTGAAAGCTGTGGGAGTATATAATGACAGAGAGGGGCTTCTGGGTTTTCTTGCTCCATTTTGAAATTCATCTCTCATCCTTGTTATATTAGCGCTATTTTTAGCTGCTCCTACTCAGAATAAAAGTGATTCTCCATGATGCATCTCAAGCATAAGACGACAGTAAAGACAACTGGGTATTGCCAAGCTGAAGAATCATTCTGGATCCCATGTCTGGCACAATTCTCTCAGAGATCCTAGTGCACTGTCCTGAAGCACTGGAGTGCTGTTTTCAGCCCACCGTGACCTCCCCTGCAGGTCAGCAAGGCCACTCAGCTCATGCACATGCTCCCTCCAGAGACAGCTGAATGTCCCTGGAGATCCTTGGCTGCTGGACAGTGTTCCCAAGGATTCTCTTGTCCAGATGCTGTGGGACATGTCCTCCTCCTTCCCATGGCCCATCTCTGGGGCCTCTCCTCACAGAGCTTCCTGCCCCTTCCGTACACCACTGGCTATTCTTTCCCTTTGCCGCTCTCATGACCCCAGCCTTTCCCATTCCTAGCCAGCATGTCTCCATCCCATCTCTCAGCCTGGCCTTCCCTTCACAGGCACCCCGAGACGCTGGTGCTCACAGGACAGGGGGAATACAGCTGGTGTGTGGTGGCAGCACAAGGGCAGGACACGTCCCACGGAGCAGAGGTGAATGCACAGGGCAGCGTGGCTGTGGTGTGAGGCTGTCCCCATGACACAGGGAGAGGACAAGCAATGCCCAGGCAGGATTTGCTGGCTGATGGGATATTGGGCTTTTTTTTAGGGTCATCTAGTGCTCTGTGCAACAAACCAGGGTCTATGTCTGGCAGTCCTTTCCAGGTGGGACAAGTCCATTAGGCAAATTAAGCTGAGTGGCAATCTCACATTAGATTTTGGTGGGTGAGGTTTAGCTGGACTGACTGGGACTGCAGCATTATTTCACGAGGTGGGGAAACACAATTTGTCACAAACTGCAGTTTCTTGTGATGAACAAATAAGATAAACACTCTGTACTTATGGAATATAAAACCCTTTGTGCATGATGGCAGTCAGTTTATACCACGATAATACTGAGCATTGCTACTCCTTTCAGTGTGATGCATGTCTTTAGAGCTGCCTTGCCTCTCCGGTGATCAGAGACAGTGTCCTGGAGCTGAACATACTCGATCCGAGGAAGTCCAGCTCCATAATGCACTTTGTGGCTCCATTTACAAGGTTATCCAATGGAACATCTCCTTTGATTGTTTGCATTACGTCCCTGGGACCACAAGTCCTCTGTGGATGACAGTTTAGGACTGTTGCAGTAAGTGTTGGTCAGATTCTTGTGTGATCCAAATGATCCTGTGTTAGATGAGCCACTTATGGACATACTGGAGGCTTGATTTCAAAACACGTGTAGAAGCCCATTTTTTTTTCCCTTTTGTGTTAAAACTCATTTCTAGATGAAAGACCAAAGCATGAATGTGCTTTGGGATAGCAGCTTACCGTAGACTCACCTGCTGAGCCAGTAATTGCAGTCTTTAGCATCCAGCCTGCATCTGGAGTACCAGAAAGACTGGTTTCAGAAGAGACACTAAAATCTCAGTCACTTGCATCCTGCTGAGATGTTCTGAAGGATAAAATGTAACAATGTGAAGCAATTATTCCCTTTTTTTAAAAAAAGCAGAAATTTCTAAACGACAAAGCATTAAATGTTGTCACTGAGCATCAGCTGCAGGGCACAGCCATGTACCATGTGCCATAGATTTTGCTCACAGCTCTTTCTGTATCTTTTTTTTTTTTTTATTCTTCCTCAGTGGCACAGTGAAACTCAGGTCTGCTTGGATTTTCAGCACTCCTGCAACATATGTTTTAAATAGCGAGGCATCCTGACAAAACAGGGCTCAGCAAACAGTGGCTGGTTTCCAGTAGCCTCTGCATGTCTGCTACACACGGTATGCAGTCCCGTGCAACCAGCCTCTGCAGCAATTCACATTTTCCCGGTGTAGTAATCCCACGTTTTTGCTGCATTGGATGATTGCCACTTGCAATTTCATTTGTCCAAGTCACCTCCAAGACACAGGTCAGGAAACTTCAGGCAAGGATCAACTGTTGTCAGCGTTTCGTCTGCTCCCTGTTTGTGAGTTTTAAACTAGCTGCACATCAGGGCTGACTGATGCGTGTGATACCTGGCACCTTTTAGAATTGCCCCTCAGGCTGGGGCCACATGAAGACCTTTTATTTCTTCTCAAGTCAGCCCAGCCATTGTATGCAGCATGCTCGCATCACGCGGTGCCTTTGAAAAGATGCTGTCTCTCTGCTGCAGCTGCTTCTCCCTGCTTTTGTGTTTCTTTAGCCTGCAATCGTGACTCTTGCCACCCCATTCACAGGCTTGTCAGACGTCACCTTTTAAATCACAGGCATACCCTTGAGACAGGCATTGACAGATGCTCGCTGCTTCCAAGCTGCCTTTTGTGAGTGGGCTTAGAGCCCTCAACTAAATTGTGACCGGAGCAGCCAGCAACGTGCTTGGGAAACAGAGCCATGACCTCACTGACAAAACGTCCCCTGGGCTTTGCACTAATCAATAAAGCTCTAGCTTTTGTTCCCTGGTATGGGCCTTGTGGTACGGCACCTCTAATCCTGCTAAGCTGCCACTGCAAAGATAAGAAGGAAGGGAAGAAGAAAGGTCCATCTGAGGTTAAGACAGTAGATCCCACTAGATCTGCAGTGATGAAAGATTTAGCCTTGTAGCTTGTAACTTCTCATGCTCCAGCACTCGTCTAGGCAGAAGATAGCTCACTCGCATTGAAAGGCTGGGCTTTTCAAAGCTGGAGAACAGGAGCCGCTGCACAGCTGGGTTGCTAGGGTGCAGAAGGCATGAGAAGTGGTTTTGTTGCACACTGTACATAAAGACGTCTTAATTTCTGACGCACCAACCCTCTTCCTGCCTTCCTTTATGCCTCCTCCTCTATACCTTAGGGTGAAGCAATCTGCCCACGAGTGAGAGGTGTGTGCCAGCCACTGGCTGTAAGCAAATGTGGTGATTGATGGGCCCACAGGGTCACTCTGAGCAGTCCCACCCAGCTCATCACCCAGCTCCTGGCTCAACAGGGGACTTCCCAGTCAGCCTCAAGCAGTAAGTGCAAACAGCTCGTGAAGAGCAGGAAGGAACACA
The DNA here is from genome assembly GCA_013397055.1 of Pachycephala philippinensis. Classification (NCBI taxonomy): domain Eukaryota; kingdom Metazoa; phylum Chordata; class Aves; order Passeriformes; genus Pachycephala; species Pachycephala philippinensis. The sequence goes on along the minus strand of VWZT01013523.1, from coordinate 890,110 downwards.
GAATTGTGTATTTAAATAAACAGCAGCTCAGTGTTCATTGCAAAGACAGCAAGCGTCTCCCTGCCTGGGGCTACACGGCCCGTGGTGATGATCCGCACGGTCTTATATCAACTATGTGCTACTGGCTTGCACTGAGATTCTTGGAAGAATAGGCCAAAGAGCTCTCAGGACAAAGAGTGGTTCTTTTTCATTCATTTTAAAATGAAAAAAGACTGGAAATAAGCCGTGCTTTCTGATTTTCCCCACAGCATTTTCCTGGAGAAGCTGGAAAGCCACGGCTTGGGCTGGTGCACTTTTTGCTGGGTTAAGGACTGGCTGGATGGGCAGACCCAGAGAGTGGTCGTGACTGGAGTTACACCCAGTTGGTGGTCGGTCAGCAGTGAGTTCCCCAGGGCTCACTGTTGAGGCCAGTCCTGTTTAATATCTTTATCAATTATGTGGAAGAGGTGATCGAGTGCACCCTCAGCAAGATCACAGACACCAAGCTGGGTGGGAGTGTTGATCTGCTGGAGGGCAGGAAGGCTCTGCAGAGGGATCTGGACAGGATGAGTCCGTGGGCCGAGGCCAACTGTATGAGGCTCAACAAGGCCAAGAGCTGGCTCCTGCCTTTGGGTCACAACACATTACATTCCATGTAATGCTCCAGGCTGGGGCAGAGGGGCTGGGAAGCTGCCCAGTGGAAACGGACCTGGAGGTGCGGATCAGGAGTGGGGGAACAAGAGCCAGCTGTGCCCAGGTGGGCAAGAAGGCCAAGGGCATCCTGGCCTGGATCAGGAGCAGTGTGGCAGCAGGACCAAGGCAGGGATTGTTCCCCTGTACTGGGCACTGGTCAGGCCACACCTGGAGTGCTGTGTCCAGTTCTGGGCCCCTCACTACAAGAAAGACACTGAGGTGCTGGAGCAAGTCCAGAGAAGGACAATGAAGGTGGTGAAGGCTCTGGAGAGCACAAGTCCTATGAGGAGCGGCTGAGGGAGCTGTGGGTGTTGAGCCTGGAGAAAAGGAGGCTCAGGGCAGACCTTATCACTTGCTACAACTGCCTGAAAGGAGGTTGTAGCCAGGTGGGGGTCAGTCTCTTCTCCCAGGCAACCAGCAACAAGATGAGAGGAAATGGCCTCAAGCTCCGCCAGGGGATGTTCAGTTTGGACATCAGGGAGAATTTCTTCACTGAAAGGGTGGTTAAGGATCAGAACAGGCTGCCCAGGGAACTGGTGAAGTCACCATCACTGGAGATGTTCAAGAAATGACTGGACATGGCACTCAGTGCTGTGGTTTAGTTGGCATAGAGGTGCTTGGTGAAAGGTTGGACTTGCTGCTGATCTTGGAGGTCTTTTTCAACCTTAATGATTCTTCATGATTAGTCTTCATGATTAATGTGGTTCCCTAAGAGGGGGTCCAGTCACAGAGCTGTTAACCTGCTGATCAGTGCAGGAGCACTATTAGTACAGACACTAGCAGGCCCCTTGGAAAAGGTGGTGATGTCATTGATACCAGCTGACATGATTTAATGGAAAAATAGACCTTTTCTAATGAGCTTAATAGTTTTTTCACGAGGGAGTTATGGTGGTGAAATAGATTTATAAGTGAATATGATGTGCTATCAATATTTGGCTTAAAGTGTCATAAAATCCATACTAAGTGGACTAAAAGTGGCTAAATGAGACATTTCAAAGTGGTTTTTGTATTGAGAAAGCATCAGTGAACAGCCATATGTTGATTTGGTTTGTGGTTCAGTGTTGTTCAAACTGTCTTAGTGACTAGCAGGAAATGTTTAAGGGGCTGTTAATCAAAATGGATGAGGAGACAGAGATTCGGGAAATTGGAAGGAAAGTTACTCAAATAATAGATTTTCCTGTGGTCTGATGGCCATGAAGAAAGAACAATAGCCAGGCAAAAAACCAACAAACAAAACCCAAAAAACCACACCACACCAAAAAACAACTCCTATTTCATTAGCAAATCCAAACCAGGAGAGGAAAAAACCCATCCATTTGGGCTGAACAAAATTCTTGCTTTGATACAATTTGAAATATTTTCTTCTGGGTAGTAACAGGACAAGTAGGCAGCCCAAAACCTTGGGGTTGAAGCAAAGAAAAATACGACTTCCACCACCCCTCAGAATGATTAGGAAATTCCAAGCCCTTAGAAATGACAAAAGGCCACTGATGCTGTAGGTGCACATATAAGTAGGAAACAACTGAGAGCACGGGAAAATTGGATGGATTGAATGTTTGGTTGTATGAACTGAGTGAAGCTGGAGCTAAGGAAGGTTCCAAATGAACGTGCTAACGTGAACAGAGCATCACTTCAGAGAAGAGCAGGCTCATCAAGAAGCCACGACAGCAAACTAAAGCTGCTTTGCCTTTAAGAGTTCAATTCTGCCTTGTGCATGCAAAGCAGAAAGTGGACTGGGTCAGCCTGGAGGTACATCCATGCACTAGAAAGTTTCCGTGTGAGCGGCAAATTACCCATATTGCAGAGTGGTGACTCACCGCTCCCGTCAGTCAGCGCTCATCTCGGAGGAGACGCCGCTCCTCGGCCGCCTCCGGGGGCTGCTTGCGAGAGCCATGGCTGTGGTCACGCGTGCAGGCACTGCGGAGCCATGGGAAAGGACAATTCCCTCAGACTCTGCTGTGGGACAGTGTTTCTGGGAATCCCAGAGCCGGCTGTGGGACCCTGTGGGGACAAGCGTGGCCTCTCCATGTGTCTCAGGGAGGTCAGGCCGCAGTCAGTGCCCTGGGACAGGAAATGTGGCTGCACGCAGTGTCAGGCACAGACACGTGCTGAGTTCATTCATCCAAGCTCAGGCCCAAATGGTCCTTCCAGGGTTCTCTGCTCCCAGCTCATTAGCTGTAACTCACTGAAACCATGCGCCTGTGTGGGTAAGATGCAGCCCTCAGTGCTGGAGGGAAACCCACCTGCTATCAGGTGTACAGGAGAAAAAATCAGTGGTGGGTGGTTGCACCAGAAGGATTTTTGTGCAAAGAGCGCCTGGGGCTATGGGGGAAGCAAATCAAGGAGATCAGCAGTCCAGGTCACATCCCCACAGCAGGGCTCAGCACTGGGGCCACTCGCCTGGGCAGAAATGTCACCAGAGAGCTGCTCATGCAGGGCTTCTGCAGCCTGGGGCCTTGGGCACCAGTGCCACCCCGGCTGGTGCTTCCCAGTTGTGTGGGAGCTGCTCCAGTTCCTCACCAATGCTGTCTGCTGGACACATATTGGATGTGGATGCCCATGGGAAAGATGTGCAGTGCCCTGCCCAGTGTCCCCCTGTGCACCCAGGCATTTGCTCGCGCGGTCCCAAGGTGCCTGGCTGGCCCTGTGAGATGTGAGTGAAGAGCAGGAGTGGGTCACAGCCCCTGCAGGGCGGGCTGGGGAAGGCAGCCGAGACAGGAGAGGCTCTGGCCCAGCAGCACATCCTCACAGCTCCCATGTCGTGCCCTCCCGGCTCCCAGTGACGCAAAGCAGCAGTGTGTTCCTCAGCGCTCCCATCCCACAGCACTGCTCCGGGATGGGGAGGGAAGGGGCTGGGGCGGGAGGGCAACAGCCTGGGGTAGCTCAGCTCTGAGCAATGACCAGGGAAGCAGGAGCACTCCTCGTGCTCCCCGCCTCCTCCCACGGGCTCCTCTGGGCTGCAGTGGAGCCAGGGGACACATCCCACACGCACTGGTGTGCGGGGGTGAGCACACGTGTGTGACGTTCTTCCCTGGCACAGGTGGGAGGGAAAGCTCCCATTCAGAGCCTTGTCTCCAGCTGCTCAGGATGCGGCAGGGATGAGGCGGGGGGGCAAGGGAGGCCACAGTGGGTACCACAGACGTTTATGATTGTGCTGTGAGCCCCTGGGTGCCCCCGAAGCACTGCACAGCCAAAGGATGGCCCAGCCCCACGCCCAGCCCTGCCTCCCAGCCCATCCTCACTGCCGAGCTCCCCATGAGCAGGTGAAGCGAGCCAGGGATGACGTGCCAGGCGTAAAACGTGGCATGAGCTGCCGCTTCACTGACTGGCAGAGAGGAGGAGGAGGAGATTTTGGTGTTGAGCACAGCACGGTCTGTACCCTGGGAGAAGAGGCCTGCCTGAGCTGGTGAGAGACGGAAGGGGATACTTTAGATTGGAGACCAGCTGGAGCAGCTGAGAGGATATTAAACTGCAACAGCTGGGAAACACAGCTTAGAGGAGAAACAGTCCACAAACCCCAACTCCTCTCGTGGGGGCCAGGCTGAACCAGTCAGTGTTAATGAACTGCAAAAAGGGAAATCTCAACTGCAGCACTTCTAGGAGTCTGCATGCCCAGTCCAGGGAGGATGGTCTTAATTGCAAAGCCCTTTAGGCTGGCTGTTGTGATGGCAGTGTCAGAAATTCCTGATTACAGCCTGCTCACACGGAAATTGGGGAATGCAGAAGGTGACCTGATGTTGACAGCACCAGCATCTGAGTGCCATTAGAGACACGCAGCAAACGTGCTTGCAATCCACAGAGAAGTGTGACATTCCTAAATCTGGCTATACAACAATTTTCAGACAAACTTCAGAATTTTTGTGTTCTGCACAGAAGTTCCTTGCCCTAGCAAGCAGCCTTTGGGACCTGCCTGAGCCAGAGCTTTAACCTTGCCAGCAAGAGGGGCAAGGTTAGAGCTTGCAGACACCTTGATTGTGTCAGCCAGATGAGCTCTTGAATTCCTTGAATGAAAATGCTGCATTTGACACATAACCAGCAGTAACATTGCATAAGTTTGATATTCAAATTAAATTAATTAGATATTTAGTAAATAATTAGTTAAGTTTTTTCCTGTTGGCTGTATTCTGCCCTTTGACTTCTCCCCAAACAGAAGACACCACAGAGCTTTGGCACCAACTCTGTCAGTGCTCAGTTGCTTCCTACAGATCCACTCAAGTGCTGTCAACTCACCGACACTAAAAGGATGAGGGCATTCAATCAGGTAAAGTTTTACACTGCCCTGAGCTGGAGCTGATTTTTAGTCAAACAGGGCAGGGCTTGCAGGCACATTGCCTCAGATTTGGCAGCAGGACAGCCACACTCCTACAAAAGCATTTTACAGTTAATTAGAGCATTGCCTTTCAGCACAATTAATGATCTGAGAGGATGCAGTATGCCAAGGCAGGTAAGCTCATCTGGGATTTGGACTCTCTGTGCTGCTGGCTGTAGGCTCTAGAGACACAGGAGGGAAAAGTTCATCCTGCAACTTCTGCAGATTGTGGGCAAAGTACTGCAAGGTTTCTGGGAGAGGGGCTGCAGCAGTGGGCAGTGTGGGCAGGCAGCCTGCTGCTAATCAGAACTGCTTTATTTCACAGCGGGAGCAGGACTTGAAGTGCAGCAGCCCATATGCACGTCCGTCTGCCCAAAGCCTGCCCCTCTGTGATAATGATGGTACGGGCTGTACTGAGCTGCATCTCGATAAATATCAGCCAATTCTCTCTCTCCAGAGGGGTAACTGCCTTCTGCACCATCCAAGGGCTGAGGACAAGCAGTGTAGCTGGAGTCATTCTGTTCTCCTTGGGACTACAGCAGAGCCAGGGCAGTGCAGGCACCCCCACAGGTGTCTTACGGGTTCATTCTTTAGCACAAAGTACCCTCAGAACTGCTTCAAAGACTTTTCTGGGCAGGCACAGTTAAGCCTTTTATTTTAATTAACCACCTTTCCTTGGGGATACCAGGGTCCCAAGGTCTGGCTTTTGATTTTGCAAATGCAAATGGAGAAGGTGTTGCAGTGATACCCATATCTAAGGCAGATGTGTTGCCAGCCTCCTAAATTCCTTTTTTCCATGCATGTACGTGAGCTGTCCTCAACTCCGTGTTCCAAGACATGCACATTTTATATTCCAAAAGTGATTTTCACCCCCCTGAGCTTTTGTTGCAGCCTCACCAAAAATATATATTCACATGACTCTAGAATAAAACAGGAAAGTCTCATTTGCCTGGGTAGTTCTCTGGTGAATTTACATTCTTCTTTCCCTAAGAGCTCTATTTTCTGCATTTGTTGGGATTACGGTAACCTTTTCTGTTTAAAATTCTTGTCCCTTTCTTGATCCAGGTTACTTTAAATAGAAGAGGAAAGGAAATTAACAGAGGAACCAGCAAAGCTCATCTCACTTCTCAGAATTGATTCTCTGACCTTTTTTACTATCTGTGTCCCCCCCCCCTCGAAAATCTGCTTTTCATCTGCACCATTCCAACCTCCTGCAATAGAGGAAGTCCCCGAAGCTTCTTCAGCCCTTTTAAAAGAATCCACCTCTGCAGCCAGACACCGAGCTTCGTTTCTGGTAAGGTTTTCAATCTCTCTCACCCCTTTGTCTGGGTTTATACGTCACCCTCTTCCTCTTGGGTGGGCAAAAAGGGGACGGGTGCTGCTGCTGTGCTGACTCCTGACTGGGTCACCCAGTGCTGCTGGGCTGTCTGGGCTAGGCTATAAAACAGAGCCAAGGCAGCGCAGCTGGCTCACAGACCAGACTGAATCCTGCAGTCGGCGCAGACCCGTGCGCAGCCTCTGCCGCCTCCTGCGTTGTTGTTTTTCCTGGAATACTGATCCGACCTCGGGAGCAAGATGTGCAAGGGACTCGCTGCACTGCCAGCCACTTGCTTAAAAAGGTACTGTTTATTTCTGAGCATCTGGTAATGGTCTTATTAGCCCGGAGACACGCTGATGCATTGCGCTTTGTGTCCGAGGCAGGAGGACAGATTTGGCTCTGATTATTTTGTAAGATTAGATACAAATGATTGCTTAGAGGCTTTTGGGGTTTTTTTCAGCTAGAAGCAGAATTGCAGAAAGGTTTCGTACTGAGCTGTGGGAGCTCTTAAGTCTTCCTTCCCATCATCAAAAGCAGCAGCTTTTAGCATTGCGATATTTTGATATTCCTGTCAGCTGCTTCTGCTGCAATCTTTGCACCCCTTTTCTCCTTTGACTCCTCTCTCTGCTGAATTTTCTTGATTTTTTTGACGTGGAAGCAAGGCAGAGAGGATAAAAATTAAGGATTATCTCCCGAATTGCATTTCAAATGCAGAAACCCAGCCTGGCAGGGGCAGAGACCCATCTGCCAGCAAGCAGGGATGCGGGGCACGGTGGATCTGGATGCGGCACCAGCTGGTGTGGGGTCAGCCCGAGTTCCCTGGGTGATGGTGAGGGGCCAGATCAGGCTGCACCCCAGGGCACAGCACTGTGGAGCTGGTGTGGGGCTCATCACAGCCCTGCTGTGTGGTGCCAGTAGGGATGGGCTGAGCTGTAGCCCTGCCATGAGCGCAGGATCTGGCTGCACCCCGGTGTGTGGGGTCAGCAGAGCAGAGCCCGCACAGCCCCAAACGTGCCCTCAGCAGCATGGCCTGCCCCATAGCCCAGCATGAGGGGTCTCTATGCCTGCATGAGCCTTCCTGGAGGGGTGTTACTCCTTTTCAGGTGCTCTGGGGCCTGGAGACCCCCAGGAGGGAGGCACAGTGCTCCCTTCTCATTCAGCCCATCCAAACTTGTGCAGGTCTCTGATGGTGCAGCGCTGCCTTTCTGGCCACTCGTGCCTTCAGCAGCACTCCTGAGGCTGCTTCCCAGCAGCTGTGCAAGGGGTTGGGAAATGCGAACAGAGACTCAGCTGGCTTCCATGTGGAGGATAAAGCTTTCTGCTCATGGTTGGATTTGAAAACAAGTGCTGAAAATGCAAGGAAAAAGTGTTGATGCTTACAANAAAAAAAAAAAAAACTATTGAAAAAATGCAAGGAAAAATAGTTCACATTTTTTAACCACCTCTGTCCAGGATTCCCAACAAAATCCCTCTCTCTCAGAAAGCTGTGGGACTCACTGCAAGCAGCAGTGTCTTGTTTCCTACTGCTGCCACCCTCCTGCAGATCTGAGCAGTCTCCTTCTCCTGGGCAAGGAGCACGACAGCACTAGGCAGCCCCAGAATCCCCATATGTGCCTGGGCAGAGCCTGGATGTTGGTGTTGGCCACAGGCACCCTGCTCTAAAGCAGCTGAGAGTTCCCTTTGCTCTCCCCGAGTGCTGGAGCTGTTAAGGAAACATTTCTGAGGCAAGCAGTGAGAGATAAGGCATGGCCAGAATGCCTGACAGGGTGCTACATCTGGAGCAGAGAGCAGTGCTGGGAGGCTGAGCAGCTACCAGAGCTCAGCCCTGTGGCACAGCCTCTTGCTCTTTTCCAGGCTCAGATCTGAGGAGAAGGAGAAGAATTTCCTGCTTTACGCTATCACTGCACCTTGGGGCAGGCCAGGGCTTGCGCCCCTGAGCAAGCAGGAATGATTTACCCACCCCTCATTCTCAAACCAGAAGGGATCCCAGAGAGGCACCAAGGCCAGTATCAGCTGCATATCTAGAAGCTGCTGTGAGGAAGTGATTGTCCTGAGCATGCTGGAAGGTGGAACAAATTAAGGATGAATCTTCAGAGGAGCTTGCTGTGAAGCAAGGGAGTAGCTTGCAGTCAGAGTGGGCTGCTTGTGGTGAAGCTCTTGGCTCATCCCATGATCTCACCCCACAGTCTTGCTCCAAGCCATTGACTTCTTCCCTTTCCTGTGTGTCGTGGGCTTGGTGGGGTGGCCTGGCATGGCCATGCTGTTCCTGGAGCTGGGTGATGAGGTGGGGAAATGGCAAGGGCTGCAGGAAAGGGTTAGTAAGGGTATAGGAACCACACATTGGCAGCTGGGCAAATCAGCTCAAGGAGAGGTGACACGCACAGCTGGGTGATGCTTTTCTCTCACAATATTTTAACTGTAAACAGTAGGAACATAGCAGCTTCTCTCCCTTTGCTACCTGCTTCCAGGCTGATGACCTTCTCGGAAAGAAGCTGTTGAACATGAAAAATGACTCCTTTGACACTGTTGTATTTGTCTAGAAACAAAAATGTGCATTATGCAACGAGTGAAAAATCAGCACAGGAGTCGCTCTCAGTGACCTGCATTTGTGTCACTGAGTAATGCTGGAGGAGCCTGTGCACTGAGGGGGCTGCAGAGGGAGTGCAATGCATCGTCTTCATCTCCTCCTTTATTTTTTTCTTTCAGTGCCAAAGACATGAAGCACCGTCTGGGCTTCTTGCTGCAGAAGTCAGATTCCTGTGACTACAGCTCTTCTCAGGGCAAGAAGGAGAAGATATCTTCCAGCCAGAGGTAAGAGCAGATGCTGTCACATAGTTAATCCCAGACTGGCTGCAACATGTTGCTTACTCCTTCACCAAGCTGGACCCCATCAGTGTCACTGCCCAATTCCTCCTGAACATCTGTGCTTAAATCTAGTGTGGCAATAGTCCTCAGGTGTTGATAGTCCTGTCAGCTGCCTATCAACACCTGAGGGCTTCAATTTCCACAAAGAATGCTGAACTTCCTGCCACCACTTCCATGATTCAATATGGATGTGCACAGGGGAGGGCGTGTGCAGTCTCCTGCACGGGAGAATGACTCCATCCCACACCCAGTGCAACTGGACACATTGCAGAATCAGCACCGCTGCCTCTTGGAGCTGGATTTGTGCAATGGTCCACTCAGCTGCACAGAGGTGTCGGCATAGAAAACAGCCAGTGGCCTGTCAGGGCATCACTGCTCTCCCCGAGGTGCAAGGAGGCAGTGTTCTCTCCAAAGAGATCTCCAAAAGCCAAGGTTTGCTCCTGGAATAGATGAGCCCTAGGATGTTCTAGTATGGTGGGGGGAATGAATGCAGGATGTGCTTCCCATGTGTTTCTAGTTCCCACATTCCTCTCTCTTCCACATAGCTACTGTTCCCCTGACGGGTTAAAGGAATCAGCCCTTTGGACTTCACTGATATGGCCTCTAAGAGTGATTTCAGGTCTGTGCTCCAGCAAGAGATGCTGCCAGGCACAAAATAAATATAAATTCCACAACAATTTTTCCAGGAAAATTCCTTTCTCACCCATGGCTGGTGATGAGGATTGCAACCCAAAATTTCTGTAGGTTAGATCTGGGATCCCTGCGGGTATCTGTAAAACAAGCTGATATTTCGTTCTCAGCCTCTTGTGTATGCCCTTACGGCAATCAGGGAAAAAGATTTTCTAGTGGTGCTGAGAAACAAACCAAATTTGTCCCTTCTGTTCTCTCTTTAACTCATCCCTGTGTTTCTCCCTTTGTCTCCTTTTAGGCTCAGCCAGGAGGAAGTCAGAAAATGGGCAGACTCTTTGGAAAATTTGATCCATCATGACAGTAAGTGAAGAGGGCTCTTATGCTGCCTGCAGAGCATGTGTGCTGTGAGCAGTGCTGGGAGGGGACACGGGACATTATCTTGTGTCTCCCAGGGGCACACGGGAGCTCCTTTGGCCACGCAGACCTCTGGGAGGGGTGGGGAAGGGGCCTCTTGCTCAGATCCAAGGCAAGGGTCACCCCAATGCATCATAAGTGTGGTTTTGCCCTACTGCTGAGCTGTCTCTCTTGTGAAGGCAACTGGTTTGGCCCTTGTGCAAGGGGAAGGCAAGGAAGGGGCACACAGTTAATGTGGGTTAAACAAGAGCCAAAAAGTGGAGATATTGTTTGCAGCTGAGCCCATGGGAGACTTTGTCTTCCCATCAGTTGTGGGCTACGCTGATGTCCTTGAGGTTTCCTTCACATTGTTCCCATGGTCTGAGACTCTGTGGAGCATGCTGGCTGTCTCCTCGAGGCCTCCTGGGAGCACACGAGTTGCTTGTGTTCCCCTGGCAGGGACACTGAAGGTCACAGTGGGGGAACAGGCAGCTGGGGCCCCACGTGTGACATCCCCGTGGGGCCTGTCTGAATTCCAGCCTCCCTCGGCATGCACGAGCTGTCCCCACTGCCAGCCCCAGGGGAGCTCCTCATTCTGCTCTGGGAAGGAGAAGCCACAGTCACTGTTTGCTGGGATTCAGGGGTACGACTGTCCGGGGACCAACACTCTTACCTGACCTGGTTTTCCTCTAAACAATCCATAGGAGGACTGGCTGCTTTCCGTGCTTTTCTCAAATCTGAGTACAGCGAGGAAAACATCGAGTTCTGGGTCAGTTGTGAGGAGTACAAGAAAACCAAGTCACCAGCCAAGCTCAGCCCCAAGGCCAGGAAGATCTATGATGAGTTCATCTCAGTGCAGGCCACAAAAGAGGTATGTGCACAGAACATTCCTTGGGCAAAGGCACCACCCTAAATTCTGAACCAGCAGCACAGGCAAGCAGAGATCAGTAGTTTCACCAGAGATGAAGGCTTCTGCTTCTCTGCTAGTTAGCAAGGACAGGGTGTCTTTTTTATCGATTTTGTATTAAACTTGGATAGAGAGAAAGTGTGTTTAGTTACAAGCACATGGCCGTTCCATGTGCACACTCAAAATGGGAGAAGCTCAAGAAGACTCTGATTCCCAGCGTTCCAGCTGCTCCCATGCAGTTGGAGTTTCCTGGCTGGCTGCATCCCAGAGGGATGTGTGCCAGTCTCCCCTGGCAGTTCTGGTAGCAGGGATCATTGGTATCCCGCTGTGGAGCCAGCACGCTCCACAGATTCTGCTGAGGCTACCGGGTGTCAAACAGCCATTTCAGACAGCTGCTCACCAAGCACACATAGTACAGACACACTTGGATTTTCCCTTTCCTACACCACTTCTGGGACAGGTTCTACTTACACTGTCCCTTTGGCCCACAGGTGAACTTGGATTCATGCACACGGGAGAAGACGAGCCACAATATGCTGGAGCCTACACTGTCCTGCTTTGATGAGGCTCAGAGAAAAATATTCACCCTCATGGAAAAGGATTCTTACCGCCGGTTCCTCAAGTCCCCTTACTACCTGGACTTGGTCAGCCCACCTGGTGCTGGCTGTGGGCCTGAAAACTGCAAAAGAAACCACACTCACACCTTAGACTGCAACTCCAACATCATCTCTCAGTGCGCCTGAACCTGCAGCGAGGCAGGGGCAGGGCGGGCTCTCACAAGAGTATACGGCAGCAAAAGCATTCATTGGCATGAAGCAACAGAGCTGTCTCCAATAGCTGTCTAATGTCCCAGTTGTATCCCATGTCATGCAACAGCCAGCATTCGTAACCCAATCCAGGCTCAGTTTGTGTAGCAAACCCTCCTCTGACTCGGTCGGTGTAGGAGCGCTGGGGTCTGTGTCTGACAGGAGAGCTGGGGGCGGTCACTGCAGGGGTGCCGGGGCTCTGCCGAGCCCTGCGAGCCCAGGAGGGTGCTGGGGAGCTCGAGCCAGCCCTGGCTTTGCCCACGGAGGGACCAGAGTGGCGAGGTCACCGTGAGACACCCAGCGAGGTGCAGGGCAAAGAGGAAGCCGAGGGAAGCGCTGGGGACTGTGATCTCCCCTTTCTAATCTGCAAAAGCTTAGGTGAGAAGGACTGGCTCTGGTCCTTAGCTGTTCACAGCTCCCAAACGTCTAGGCTGTCAGGAGTGTTTGCTCAGAGCTCAGGCTGTGCTGCATTGCAGTATCAGGCACAGGAAGAGCTCCTACTCTTTCTTGAAGGGAGACCAAAACTTTTTGAACAGCCTCCCTCAACCTTCACAGCCACAGCCACAGGGAAGCTCAGCCTCCCTCGGTCATACAGGGAAGCTGTTCCCTCTGGCCGCTGCTCCCTCTGTAGCACCACGTTTATGCTGGCCAAGGACCTTTCCTAGGGCTGTGCAGAGCTGTCACTTTGGGGGAGGCTCGTTATTTCCTATATTACTAATTGTGACCTTCACTCTCCCAGGTTAAATATGCTCGAGGAGCAGAACAGAAACCTGTTCCTTCTCTCCCAGACTGACAGGTGTATATTCCTGAATCTGGGAGTGCCATTTGGGTTCGGGTTTGCCTGTCCTGGCTTGTAAGGAGCAGTTTGTGAGTGAATAGGACCACAACATCCGGGGAGGAAAGGCCCTGCTTGGGAGTACTTGAAAATACTGGAGTTTTTATGGTATTATTTATGTATTTCAGTAGTAGCATGGCTCACTTTTCCTGAAGATGGTAGGAGGAATGTGTCTGTCTCATTACTGCTCCGGGGCTTAGCCAGAAGGCAGCTTACTTTTTAATTGCTGTGGTTAGGCACGGCCTTTGCTGTGGGCTTTGGCACTGACCTGCAGCTGGAAGCACGGGAGGCAGCTGCAGAACCAGGTATCTCACTGTCCCCCAGCCCTTGGTCTCTCCCTCATTAGATATTGCTGCTCTGGCGACTGTGTGTTCTGCGCTCTGCATCCCAGTCCAGACAACAGCTCTCACACCGGGGTTTTGGCATGGCAGGAGGAGGCTGTGGCTCTCCAGGCCCATAGAGAACCTTCTTTTTTAACATGTGCTTTATTTTGTATTTATTCAATGTACTAACACCTATCACCATGCATGTTCAGCTAAGAGATGGAGAGGCTTGCTAAAGTGCTGAACATAGCCAAGCATGTGGCTATGTTTTATTTTCCCCTGGTACTGGGAACTCTTGATAACTATTGCAAAAACTGTATCAATATTTAAATAATGATGAATGCATTCTAAATAAAAATGTTTGCGTTAGTCCCTTCTAAAATGCCATTATGTGAACAAAAGAAAATGCATGGAGATCCAATTCACTGGACGAGGTTGCTCTAAAAAGTTATGTTACAAGTGGCTTCACTCAGAGATTGTTTTAAGTCACAGAAAGATGAAACAGCTGCTGAAACAACAATTCTATCCTTCAGACACCTTCAGGACCTGGGGGATATGGGGTTTTATGGGTCTATGCCTTGCCTGACCATCAGCTCAGCATGGGGATTACCCATCCTTGACAAGGGTCTGGAGTGAGTGTGAGGCCGCCCTTGACAGCTTTGGAGTGGGGGACACCAAGGAGCCCCTCCTTGCTGCAGATGCTTTGCAACCCCAAGCTCCAGAGGAGAACACATTTTATCTCAAAGCTGAGCCTGTCCCTGGGCTGAGCCCTTGCTCAGCCCCAGCCCCTGTGGCACCACAGCTGCTACTGCTGGAGCATGAGCTGACCCTGGGAGCCAAAGGCAGCAGTGGGGCTGGGGGTGCCTGTGCTGCACTGGCCTTGGGGTGTTTCCCCTGGATCAGCTCCCGGGGGTGATTCCCTTTCCAGTTTGCTGAGAAACCACTGCATCATGGCTGCAGAAGCTCACAGAGGCTTTTGGTCTTCCCAGGGCTTTTGGGCACAAGTTTTGGGAGTGCCCCGTAGTGGGTATGAAAACACTGCACCTTCAGTGCAAAGAGACAAAATGACCAGTCCAGTGAGACAGGAGCAGAAATACATGTTTATGTGTGGATTACTGAGTGGTACATGAATATGGGTTAACACAACTCCTCGGTGCACACCAGCACCTCACATCTTCCCCACATGAAGATCTCTAGTGGAAATCCCATAGAGAACTTCAGACTGTAAACCTGCACCTCACGGGTGTGAGGGGCTGATGCACCCTCCTGACCTTGCTCCAGCCCTTGGCCACAGCGTGCAGCACCCTCCTGGGAGTGACCAGGGCCTGAGAGGAGCCTGGACGAGCTCTGGGACACCCTCAGCCACTGGGCTTTGGCAGTCCCCAAGGCTGGGACTGGGCAGCATTGGCAGAGTCCAGCCTCAGCCCACAGGGCAAGAGCTGGGTGGTTCACCCTGTGACTGATGAGGTGTGAGGCTCTGGGTCGCTGAAGTCACCTTAAAACACACAGCAAACCATCCCCCGGTGCTCATCTGAGGTGTTCAGCTGCAGGAAGCCCTTTTCCACATGTGCCCGTGGCAGGGAGTGGGCACCAGGGCGGCGTGGAGGCAGTGCCTGGTGCCCCATGCCCCTGGCTGCAGCGTGGGGTTGCCTTGCCCCACGGCAGAGATTGGGGTCCCTCGGGGAGCACGAGACCTGCCTCCTGCAGCAGCCCAGGTGCCAGGATGGCACACAGCAGCCACAGGCACAGGGTGATTCCAAAGGATATTTTGGAAGATGCACCTTTGTGTTCACTCAGGTGGATGGCCAAGGTTTCTCTCAACAGGATCTGGGACCATGCTAAACGCACACACCCTCATCCCTCTGATGGACCCCAAGCACCACATCCAGAAACTGCTTTTTGGCTCTCTGACTCTCAGGGGATCCAGATGCCCTCATTACCAGTATGTATACGAGTGTATGTGTATATACGACTACAGGAATACAGATGTACATGTTGTGTATATATGGTGCTATATATGCCAAATTTCACGAGAGCTAGAGTGGTAAAATACATGAAATATTTCCTACCAGAATATGGTGGTTGGCATCAGCCCAAGAGTAAATACCTGTGGGCCTGTGGAAAGCTGGGCCATGGGGTTGGTATAGGTGTTGCCACCTTTCTGGGCAAGCCTGCCCAAGTAATTAGCCAAATGACCGTTCTACACAAACACAACTTCCCAAGAGCTCCAAAACGCTTCAGTGGCCACATTTTATGGCCACCCAGTAGATCGCTGGCAGCCCCCAAAGAAGACTTCCAGCATTAAGCAGAAATTGAGCCAGGGAGGGATTTCCAATAGAGCTGTTTCTCTCCTGAATCCAGCCTGCACCTTTCTTCTCAGCACATACATACCTAGACACCTTCTCCCCGCCCCACGTGCCGCTGCTGCAGCAGTGACGTCTCAGGGTTTGATGGTGCGTAGCAAGACAGCCTCCAGCAGCATCCCGACCTTATGGTGGTGGTGGTGGCGGCATTTAACTGCGAAACATGTGAGGGAATCTGGAAATAGCTGCCAAAGGATTAAGTAGAAATGAAAGATCCAGGTCTTTCTGCAGGGAAGCCTGTTCGGTTTTGCATTTCTGAGTCACGCTGTAAATGAGGAGCTTGAACATGCTGAACCCACTTGTATTGACACCAGTTCATGGAGACGTTGGGAGGGTGCAGGGAGCGAGTGCAGGCAGAGGTGGGGGGAGCACCCTGCAGCAGAGGGGCTGGCCAAGCCCCCCATCCCACACCCAGCCCTGCTTCTGCATCCCCCTTGTTGCCCAGCTGAATGGTGGGCACTGCCGGGGGGTCCTGTGCCCTTTTGATGGGATCCTCCTGCTGCTGATGGGCTCCCTCGGGCTCTTTAGGGCCACCCAAGCCACCCTCTGCATTCACCCCAGGGGAATGCCTGTGAGCATCACCCCTGCTGCTCCAGCACCGACTTTCCCAGGCCTTTTGCTCCAGAGCTTAAAAAAAGAGTCACGTTTGAGACTGCCTCCATTCTTCCCCTGCCTCCCCGCTCCTGCCTGGAAAACACAGCCCATTTCCTGCAGTTCGGGATGTATTTTTCTTCATCGCCATAGTGACAGTGTGTAAATATTTGGGGCGGGTGGGGTTTTGATCAGATTTTGAAAGAGGCTGGCAAATCCATTGTTTATGTTACTGCATTTTGCATGGAGTCCCATGACTTGCAGTGAGGCTGAGCAGCCTGGGGAAGGGGACTGGTGGGGGATGCCTGTGGGCAGCATGGCCATGGATGTTTTGCTGGCACCTGTCAGGTTGCAAGCCATGGCCCTGTGGATGATGCACCAGGAAACCAACCATCCAGGCCCCGTGGAGCAGGGGTTTATCACATTTCCCTCAAGGCTGAAATGAGACCCGGCTGCTTTTCATGTACGCCCTTGCCCCATCCTCAGGTGTGATTTATTCTGTTAGCAGAGGGCTGGCTTTGAACCATTAGAAAACAGCTGGTCCTTTTAGAGACAGCCTGTGGAAACACATGTCCTGGGCAGATAGGAGGAGACAGGAGAGAGAGATGCAGGCTACACAAACTCAGCAAAGTCTGCACTCTGTTCTAGCAGCCAGGGGGTTATTTTTCATGTTTCCAATGATGGGTTTGAGTTTGCGTTTGGTTTTTTGGGTTTGGTTTGGGTTTTCCAAATTGGGTCTGAACAGCCGGAATTTCAGCTTTCTTTCCCCCCAGCATGGCTTTCCTCCCTCCTGTGCTTGACGCCCCTCTGTTGCGTTTGTGTAGAAGTACTGCTTTGGCATGCCTACTGCAGAGAGAAGCGACTGGAGCAGGAGAGCCCTGCAGCAGCCCCCGAAGCTGCCATCCCAGCACAGCACGAGGGCTGCGACCAGCGCTGGGATTTGACACGGGATGTGCGCTGGGAGCTCAGGGCGTCACGCAAAGGTTGGAGCGAGCAGGAGTTCTGGGTTGCTAAACAGTCCCAGTGTTTTGGACCAACAGGTCTCGTTTTATCCTCTTTTTTTGTATTTAGAGTGAAGCAAACAGGCTGGTTCCGAGTGGAACCGCTGGGGGAGCGGTGCCACAGGCTCGCTCTGCTCACCCCTGGTGCCAGCCAGGCGCAGCCCGCAGCACCTGGTTCTGCCGTACAGCGGTCCCTGCCATCCTTGTCACAGTGCCATCCTTGCTGTACGGTGTCACTGCTGTCCCCGCTGTGCCCCTGTCCCTGGACAGCTGTCCCTGTGCCCTCTGACTGGCTGCTTTCTGCAGACAAGGGCATGCCAACCAGGCAGTGGACATGCCTCGCCTGCACCTCGGCCAGGGAGGGGAGCACCTGCAGGGTGCCTGTGCAGTGTCAGCAGCGCCCCGGGGAGCTGGGAGGAGGGAGCGAGCCTGGGCCAAACCAGCAATATGGGCAACACTGGGAGGAAAATTGTCGTGTTCTAAGGAGTCCTAAGAAGGCAGAGTTGGCACCTCAGAGCCTCCAGCTGATGCCAAGCTCTGCAGCACTAGGGATGCACCATCTGGGCAAGTGGCTCCTGGTCACTGCAGAGCTGGGGCTGCTCCCTCAACCTTCTGGGTCCCAGCTCCAGGGAGTTTCTGCAAATTGGTCTTTTGTTGGAGAGGAAAGAGATGGTGAGAGAGGAAACACCAGGACATCTGACAGTCCAAAGCGCGGGGGGAGGTGTTTAGCAACACCCCTGGGTGCTCTTCTAGGGTGGTATTGAGAAAGCAAAGCGGCTGCAGGAGAAGGGGCAGGTGTTTAGACAGAAGCAGTGGGGACGCCTCGCATAGCCCTGCTGCATTGCTACTTGATTAACTCATGATAAAACTCCGACCGCACAAATCTGGGCAGGGAGTCTTTTTCCATCAGGGCAAAGATCCTCTTCTGGGCCATGTCAAAGCTGGTTGGTGACGGCTCCACCAGGTTCTTCATGGTCACAGCCTTGGTGAAGTGGTCGATGTTCACCTGTGATGGGAGTGTCAGAGGGGTGGGAGCCTGCCTTTGGAGGGCTGAGTGATGGCACCTCCCCTTGCCTGATCTGTCCCACCAACAATCACACAAAGGGCAAGGGGAGGGACTGAAGCAGGTTCATTTCTCTGGAAAAATTACTGGTGGCAAAGCTGTCAGGATGAGCTCTGTCCTGCTGCAAAGCTAACTTGGGGAGGAGGATTACTGTACACTGTCATCCCTTACGATTAATGTCACGCCTCTGCGGGGGTGGGGGGCACAGGCATGTGTTGGGGGTGCCCATGGCTAGAGACAGCCCAGCAGAGGCTGAGCGTGCAAACAGGGGCTCCAGGGCTGTGAAGGATGGGAGTGCAGTGGGGATGGGGCTGCCCCCTGACAAGGGTACAGCCCTCCAAGCCCCTCAGCCACGGCACAAGGTGCCCTGCAGCCATCACTCTCCTTTGGGATGGAGGCTGGCAGGGCAGCAGCCTCACCCTTCCCAGAACTGTCTCCTGCCCCATGGCCACTGACCTCTTTGGGTGCCTCGGTCTGGATGAACTCCTCATAGATCTTTTTGGCCTTCTCTGCCATCTTCACAGGGGACTTGGTTTTCTTGTAGTCCTCGCAGGCCACCCAGAACTCGGCGTTCTCCTCGCTGAACTCGGAGCGCAGGAAGCTGCGAAAGCTGGCGAGCCCATCTGGGGGGAAAGGGGGTGAGCCCTCGCTGACCACTGGTGGTGCAAGGGGGGCCAAGCCCTCGCTGAGCACCCCAGGGGATGTGGAAAGAGGGGAGGTGACCAACCACGGGGGGATGTGAACTTACAGGGGTTTTGCAGGAGTTTCTCCAAGGAATCGCGCCACTGCAGAGCCTCCTCCGGAGATGGCCTGAGGAGAGTAGAGAAAGCCCAGGTGGGTCCATGATTACCCCATAGCCCCAGTCTGGGCTGCAGGTTTTTAAATAATTCCTTTAAAACCGGGGAGAAAAGGAGTAACAAGTTGCAGAGACTCGCAGAGCGGAGGCAGTGGCCTGGGGATGGAATAGGGATGCTGCTGCATCACAGCACAGATGCTCTTCTCCTGGGGACAGCCGAGCGCCAGTGAGGGTGAGGATGGGGCGGGGAGAGAGAACCCCCGTGCTTGAGCAGAGGGATGTGGCTGCCCTGCAGAGCGAGTCCCCTCTGCAGGCACAGCTCTCCTCCCCACCGCAGAGCCCGTACACGGGAGGGCAGCGCAGGGGCTCTGCAGGCGGCTGGGAAGCATCCCTGCGTGTTCCTGCCGGGCTGGGGGAAGATGCTCCCGGCTGGCGGGGCCACAGGGGCTCGGTGAGTGCGGCCGTGCGCTGCTGGGGCCGGGGTCAGCGCCCTCCGCTCGCACTGCCCGCCCGCCCCGTTCCCACGCCCTGCGGCCGGGCGGGTCACTGCCCTCGGCGCCCTTCCCAGTGGAAACCTCCAGTGTTTTCCATCTGCACGGTTTTCCCTTTTTTTTTTTTTTCCCTTACAATGCGATGTTTGCAGTGAGACTAAAGAGTTTTGTGGTGTTTTTTTGTTTGTATCTTTTTTGTTGTTTTATTTAAGCCCCGGGGAGTTTGACCAAGCTGCCCTGGGCTCACAGCTCCTTCCCTGCATCCCTGCCAGTGTTGGCTGGGGGGCAGGGGGAGCCCCCCTGCTCGGCACTGAGCGCTGGGCTGGCTGTGGACCATCTCCACTCCTTGCAGGCAGTGCTGCACTCTCTTGTTTTGCTGCTGCAGGGGGCACACGTAGGGGCTGAAACCCCCTGGGTGAGCAGAGCATCCCTGGGGCCGGGGAGACAGCACAGGCAGGACAGCCTGTCCGGGTTTTGGGGGCCCAGGAGCTTCAGCAGTGGGTCTGGGGAAAGCGCAGGCACTGCCCAGGTGGCTCCAGCAGGGAGAGCAGCAGGAATGCCAGGCTTGCTCAGGGTGGGTACCAGCCCTCACTTGTCACCAAACCACCAGCACCCAGCAGCAGGGACCACGACAGCGGCTTCTGATCCTTCACTTTCTGGACCTCGAATTGCGTTTGCACTTCTGTCAAGGATCAAAGCTCTCCCTGCCCCCATGTCCCTGTCAGGTGACTTCTCACCCCAGTGACGAGGAGCATCACTGCAGCAACCTAACACAATCCAGATTTCCTGGAAACCACCAAATTCACTTTCCCATTATCTGAATGTCCCAGGGATGATATTAACTGTGAGTGAGATACTGACAGGTGAGTGATGCCAGGGCTGCGCAGCGATGCAGCGTAGGAGAAAACAACTCCTCCAGACAGCGGCGAGTGCAGATGTTCTCTGGCTTTCTGCGGGGATGGCTAATGGAGACAAATGTGTCTCTGTCACAGAGGCATCTGGGGCACGGCGGCGATGGAGTGAGAACCACACAACCCACTGGGCTCTGCCAGCCCTGCTTGGCACGGGCAGCTCTCGCCAGGCAGTGCTGTGGCGGGCAGGCACCATGCTGCCAAATGTGCCCCTGCATATCACCCCTGCACCCTGGATTAGCAGGCAAAATAATTAATGTTTCACGTGTTTTGAATAATGTTGATAAGCCAATATTATACACCAGCCCAGTGCTGGAGAGCAGTGGTGGAGCCAAAGGCCATAAGGTGAGGAGGTGCCATCATCACAAAGCTGCCCAGAGCCAGGCACTGTGCCATGAGGTCGTGCACCCAGCTCCGGGACACGCTGCCACCCCAAAGCCAGATGGCTGCGGAAGGCTGGCACCTCTGGGCTGAGGCAGGTGACTCAGAGAAGTCCAAGTGCCATATGCCTCTGGGAAAACCTTTATCGAATAACATGAAATCTCATCAAAAGTAAATTGAGTTTCCATGGGAAATCTAGTTTCCATAGAGCTGTATTGCCTGACATGTCTCATGCTGCCCTGACATAACTTCCTGAGCCTGCACCTAGCAGGCAGGTCACGAGGAGCATGCCACAAGCTGCCTGCCACATAGAGCCTGCTGTGCCAGCCCACAGCAGGGCTTCAGCTCCTCTGCATCCCAAAAGGGCTTGTATCCACCCCACTGGCTGGGCACAGGTACCAGTGCAGCCCAGCCCAGTGCAGTACTCACTTCTGGGCCTTGGGTGGCTTCTCCGGCTTCTCCGGGTAAGGGATGATGAAGTCAATGGTCGAGTCAGGCTTCTGGAGCAGTGTGCCCAGCTTTGTCTTGATCTCCTTGGCCCTGCAGCAGGGGAGGAGCAGAGACAGGTCAGGCAGAGGAACGGGGCAGTGGGACACTCACAGTCCCTGCCCTGCACCCACTCTAATTAATTCCAGATGAACAAATGGACCCTGATGCTGTAAAGGCCGTGCCTGTCTGCGGCGTTTCAAAACAGGCGCTGCGCATTAGCGGCAGCTCTTGATCTTGATCTCCTCACTCTGTCCCCATCTGTGGCCAGGATAATTGTATCAGCAGAGCTGTCAGGCTGCTCTGGGGCTGCATTAGGGACGTGTGTGCAGCACTCAGTCTCTACAGGGATGAGC
Organism: Pachycephala philippinensis; assembly: GCA_013397055.1. NCBI lineage: Eukaryota > Metazoa > Chordata > Aves > Passeriformes > Pachycephala > Pachycephala philippinensis. The sequence continues at coordinate 868,613 of VWZT01013523.1, read as the reverse complement.
TTGAAGAAGTGCTGGTGAGGAGGTGAAGGAGCTGCCTTCGGAGGAGAGGCTGTGCGGGTGCTGTGCTGGGTGGTGCCTGCCCCATGCCGTGCCCACCAGCCCCACGCTGCTCACAGCACTTGGAGCCCATACAGATATAGATATATATCGTGTTTATCACTAACATATAAGCCTTATATCTGCAATGGTAAGGGTCCCATAAACAGGCACCTCCTGGGCGCTGCCTTCTCTGGGCAGAGGGGGAAGAAAGGTTTCAGGAGCTGAAGACTGCCAAAGGCTGAGAGCCAGTTCCCATTGCACCGAGGCCACGCTCCAGACCTGCATTTGGAGAATGCAAAGAAGGGGTCCTGGGGCTTCACAGCAGGCCCATCTGTCTCCCAGAACATTCCCTTTCATGCGAAATAATTTGTAATTAGGTCCTGAGCACCCAAAACTGCCAAGGAGGGTCCCCTCCACTGCAGCTCAGGGGTGGTAGAAAGAGCAAGCTGAGCTTTTGCAGGGAACACTCAGGTGTGCTGCATGAGGCTGAAGAAATAAGGGGTGAAAACAGACCCCCCCCAACCCCATCTTTGCAGGGCAGGACTTTTCCCTGGCACAGCAACATTTGGTGGCTTCCAGGTCATCTTGCTGGCACGGGACATGAAGGAGAGGAGACAGACTGCTCCTCACAGGCCGACTGGGCTGAGCTTTCAGCATGGCTGGCAAAGCCGGGCTGCAGCTCCCTGTCTTCAGGGCTCCCTGCAATTTTCCTCTCTGCTGTTTATTTTCACAAGCCCTCTGTGGATGATCGCTCCCTTGCTATGTCTGCTATTTCATTTCAATTCCTTTGATTTTTTCCCTCCTTGTAAAACTCTCTCTCTGTGTTTTGGTTTCCACCCGCCAGTCCCCATGGGTGACATTTGGAGACTCGGTGCAGGGGTGTCTGCTCTGCTCCGTGCCAGCTGCCCCCTACTTCTGCTGCAGAAACCTGCCTCTGACCAGCCACCCTGGCATGGACAGGAGCAGCAGGAGCAGGCAGAGAGAGCAGCCCAGCCTGGGGCTGCACGGACCGCCCGCCGTGGGTGTACGGCACGGGGCAGCGCACACCCAGAAACCCAACTGTTCATGGCCAGCGTCAGCAGCCACAGGGACAGTTTCCATTGCTAGTACTTCTGAGAAAACTTGAACCTTGGAAAGCCCAGGACCTCAGGAAAAGGGTGACAAGGTCGCCACGCTCCCACACGGAGGTGTCTGGGGCAGGGATGCTGCCCTTCGTCCCACTGTAAGTAAGTAAAATGCAGATAAGTGTTCCGAGCCAGAGCTGGTTCCTGATGTCCTGGGGCTGGCTCTCCAGCAAGCCTCAGTTGCCCCTTGGCACCTCACTGGCCAGCACTGCTATACTGGGACCCCCTGGCATGGCCCTGACCCGTGGGGATGGCACAGCTGCAGAGGTGGGGAGCAGGTGAAGTGGGCAGGAGCTGCAGCCCCTTTAGCACCGAAGCAATGGGTGGCTGCAGTGGGTGCCATAGGAAAGCTGAGGAGACAGGATGGCCTCTCCCTTGGCTCTGCTTTCCCACACATCTGTGCTTGTGGCCACGGGTTCCTGTGGGGAAGGGGACACATGGGCTCAGGGAGCATCTCTCAGGAGGGGCTGAGCAGAAATGCTGGGTGCCACCTTGTCCCTCTCCCTGCCACGGCCCAACGCTCGGGAGGGAGGAGTGGGGACATTGCCATGGTCAAGCCCCAGCCAGGGCCAGGTGCTGTGCAGCAGGGACAGTCCCTTCCCAGCAACTGGACCATGTGCCAGAGCATGGGGGTTCATCTGGCAGGAGCAGGGGGGAGGAGCAAGGGGCGAGGGGGCTGCCCACCTCTGAAACAAGGACAGTGGATACCAGGAGTTCCTGAGCAGGCAGAGGGATAACACAAGCTGTGCTGGGAGCAGGGGCACCGAGAGCCAAACGTAGCCCATGATGACCCAAGGAGGTGGGAACACAGGGCCAGGACTCTGCTGCTGTCTCAGCAGCACCTGGGGACCCCCTGCCCTGGTGTGGATGAGGCCAGGACAGGCACAAGGTCTGGATGCAATTGATGGTGGCTTCCCACAACAAGTGCTCAGGCTGGTTCAAAACCTTGCTCTCTGATTCCCATCCTCTGACAGTGACTTATGGCCAACAGCTGTCAGGCTCCAAGGGCACTGAGGCCCTGAGCAGCCCCAGCTGAGCTCCACACCCTGCTCACAGCTAGGGGGGCTTCATTTAAGCCCAGCCCCTCCCTTAAGCTGTGCTGGCCCTGTCTTGCAGCCCCACTGCCTGCTGCTCCCAACAGGACACTTCGGATGGCCCCATCCTGTGCCATCCCATGGTGCTGGCATTGGACCTCCAGTGGCTGCCCACCCTGCTGGAGCCCTGCAGGTGTGAGGAAAGCAGCAAGAGCCTCCCCCTGCACCAGAGCAATTCCCTGGCAGTGGGACCTTCATGAAATCTGTGGAGACAGCAGAGATAAGGACGGCTGTTAAAAGGAAGCGAGGAAGGACAGGAGCAGGCTGAAAGCCTGCAGGCTGAGAGAGGGAAGGGCTATTTAAAGACACCATCCTGGCATCCTCCAGGAGACAGATTACAAGCTTTCAAGCAAGGCTAAACAGCAGGGAAAAAAAGGCAGCTATAAACAAAAAAGGCATCTTTTAAAAAAAAAACTCAGCTATGGCCGAGTGAGAAAAAGCAAGAGGACTGTAAACGGTGGAAGGTTAACTGTGAGAACACATGGGAGCAAGCCAAGAAAAAGTCTGAGAAATAGCTTCCAAGAAGCATTAATAGAAAATATGGGCTCTGTCAAACATATCAAGAGCAAGAAGGGCTGCTGGGGAGGGCCAGGAGAGGCTCCAGCTTTAAAAACAAAACAAAAATAGAAGCTCAAAGGAGTTTAAAGCCATAGCTGAAAGCTAAAGGTGATGCTGTGCCCGAGGGCAGGGAGGTGCCAGAGGAAGTGCCCCTTGACTGGAAAAAGGCTCCAGAGGGGATTTGAGGAGCCATAAAGCTGCAAGTGTGATGCTGTGTGGGCATGTCAGTGGCAGCCGTGTCAGACCCGTGGTGGACACATGGACAAATATGGTCTATTGGAGAGGAGTCAAGGCAGCTCTGGCCGTAGGAAGAGATTCCTCTCAACCTATCATCCCTCTCTGAAGAGGCCAGCAAACACGTGCTGTGGGGAGAGTCGGGGAGTACCAGCCCCTTGGGTCTGCAGGGGACCTTGGATGGGCTCTCCAGCCCCCAGGCAGCTGCAGGGGGAAGGTCAGTTCATGGAGGACAGCGTGGGAAAGGTGGCACACAGCTGTGGGGATGGTGCTGGGGGAATGCAGGCTGGGATTGTGCTGTCCAATGTCACACAGTGGGAGGAGGGGTCAGTGGCCGAGCAGCAGATATGCAGTCCCTGGGTATAGCACTTGGGGACGAGTGGTGAGGAGCTGCAGGAGGGTCTCGTGACACTGGCAGTGGAGCAGCTGGAAAGCCTCGTAGAGCAATACAAGGTGAGCCACATGGGACAAAGTGTAAATGAAGCCTTCCAGAGTCAGGATTTGAGGGCAGAGCAGATGAAAACATCAGCATAGCAGCAGTAGGAGAAAATCTCTTTTAAGAAAATTTAGTATTAGAAAGTGTCAGAAGAGTGACAACAAGCGTGATAGCAGAGCAGAAATATGTGGATCAGCCACAACTGGAAGAGCACCCTTGGGTGTCTGTGGCAAGGTGAGGATGGATTCATGAGGATGGCTGAAAGACAAGTTTCCAATGAAGAAACTGTCACAGACCTGCGCTCCTGTTCGTGCCTGTGATGAGAATTTGCCTTTTGGGCAAGCAGCATCAGCCCCCAGTGGCACAACTTCAGCGGGAATGTCTCTGGAACTCCCCTCAGGGCAGTGAATTTCCCACTGTCACTCTCATCCAAAAACCAGTGCTAAGGCATTTGCAGGCAGGAGGGAATCCTCATTGAGGTATTCACTCGAGTCCTTTCCTAAGTTTCCTCCTTAGGTGAAGCATCGAGTGCCCTGCTGCTGCAGTGAGACCCCACATGCTCTGCACCTCTGCTTCTCACTGGACCCCCTCCAAAGCCCGTGGGAGCCAAGGAGAGGGCAGGTTCCAATCAGCATGGAAATGGCCAGGGGCTGGAACCTGCCTGGGCTCCCAGGGGCTGAGAGGAGCCTCTGCCACTACCAGCGCAGGTTTTGGGACGAGCACCAGGGTAGATAGGGCTGAAGATGAGGATGGGTCCCACAAGGGGGGGCAGAGCTGGTGCTCTGCACAGAGCTGAGCCTCATGAGAGGGGCCAGGTCTGGCTATTCCACGTGTGAGTGACACGCAGGCAACTTAGAGGATTTTGAGGCACTTTGCAGAGAGGGCTGTTTTCACCTCAGAGAGGCAAAACCTTTGTCCTGACTTTTTCCTCCTCTCCTCCTCTGTGCTTTGCAGAAATTAAGATCTGAAGATAAAGCACTCCTGCTCAGAACAGTGGAGGGGTGGGTTTGGAGCAGCCCAGACTCACCCAGCAGACAGATTGCCAGGGCAGAGTGGGGACTTTGGGACTGAATCAGCACTCATGCCACCAAGGATCCCAGCCACTGGCAGCACCCACCGAGCCACCCCCAGCAAGCCTCCCCTCCCTCCGCGTTCAGAGCTGGATAATCCCAGTCCCCATAAGAGATGCCCATCAGGGGGTATGCTGCAGGAAGAGCCCCTGTGCCCCCAGCCACCCGGCAGAGCCCTGTGTGGAGGCAGCGCTTGGCATCCCACACATCCCGGCCACTCTCACCTCTCCAGGCACGTGTGGGGCAGCGCTGCTAATCCCTTGCACATCTTGGCAGGCTGTAGTTTCCTCGGCCGTGAGAAGAGTGTGAGTGATGGCTAAAGCAGGCAGCAGAGGCTCCGTCTGCAGCCCAGCTCCCTCCCTCGTTCCTATATAGCGCCGGGAGCTGGACCCCCGCCAGCCCTGTATCCAATGCCGGCCGGCCTGCTGCAGCTGGCCCCGGCCCCGGCGGCTTCTGGATTTTGTTTTCTTCTCTCTAAGCTCACACTGGGGGGAAAAAAATGTGGATTCTCTGGGGTGAGGTCAGGTAATCGAATTGGAAGGGCTAAGCTGATGTTTGGGGGGATTCAGGAAGCCTACAGCATTTCTTTTAATGGTGTATCAGGCTCCAGGTCAGTATTTAGAAGAGCCAGGTAGAAATGCTTCATTCAAGTGAGATTTTTCCAGCGAAAAATAGTACCTCAGAAAAATAAAAGTACTTATGAGAAGTCTTGCTGTTAATGTCAAGACTGTGGCTAATGTCAAAATATCCACTGCTTCAACAGTGGTTATTGGCTGGTGGGTGACCGTGACTTTTGTTTCAGACCTTGGCTCCTGGGTGCCGATGAAAGTGTGCATCTGTGTGCCTTGTTTAACACTGGGAGATGGGAATAGGGACTTTGCTCCCATCCTGGCTGTCCACACCCAGGTGCACTAACAACCATCATTTCTCTGACCAGCTCCACCTGCCCCCAGTGCAGGGTTACATTTCAGATCAGCCCTTGGCCCCCTTTCTATTCTTGTGCTGTGGCAGAGCTGTGCCTGCCTGACTCTGGCTCCTGGCTGGATTTTGGACCTGTTGTGAGATTATGCAGCAGGACAGTGTCGGCGTTCAGGCATCTGAGTGCAGTAAGTGAAAGCTGGAATTCTGCTGGAAACTGTGCCTCCCTGGAGAGCTTGGGCTGCCTTTGTACTGGAAACTGAATGAAAAAAGTACAGCCTACAATTTCAGAAGATGAGATGCTCGGATGATAGTGGCTTGGGCTGATTAGAGCCCCCAAGATGCACCCAGGCATGGGTGCTAGGCCTGGGGTCTGGTGGGCTGCCCCTTCCCACTGCTGGCGTTGAGGTGCCTACCAGCCTCCCTTGTGTCTCACAGAGTGGGGAAGGGAACAGCAGCAACCATGGAGGACGGAGGTCCTTTACTCTTCCAGGCTGCTCTCATTCTGCCTTGTTCCCAGAGGACTCAGAGGGAGCTTCTCTTTCAGCTTGGAGGGGCCTCACCCCAATCACGCATAGCGCAGAGCTCAGCGGCCCCATCTCCCAGAGCCCCTGCTCTCTGAAGGAGAGCCTTGCAAACTCTGCACCTTAGCTGGGCTGTGCATTTGCTAGCAGGGATGTCACCAGGATGTCACTGAGTGCCAGGTTAGTGCCTGCCAGCTCAGAGGCTGCTTTGAAAAGCTCCTTTGAAGCATGGTGCTGTTTGCAGGAGGCTTTGCCAGCAGTTCAGGCACCCCCTTCTCAGAGGGAAGCCGGTGGCAGCATGGGCTGGGCAAGAGGGGCAGGCCGTTCTCACAGCTCTGGGCTGGGAAGGACAGCGGGGCCATGGGACCTCCTGGGAAACCCCCACTGCTGAGCCCCTGGGAATGCAGCTATCCTTTTATCATTAATCCTCAGTAATAAAGTCAGCGTCAGAATCCCAGGAGGACTCGGGTCTGTGGGACCAGGTGGTTTGTGTGAATGCTGTCCAGCAGACTCTGAGCACCCTTCCGTGCTCTCCTCCCAGCTGCAGCCAGGGCTGCGTGCCCTTGGAGCACAGAGAGCCCCTGCAGGCATGCCAAGGACACGGCTCCATCTCTGCGGACTCCTGATGCTCAGGGGAACCTGGAGCTTTGCCCAGTGAGACCCCCCTGCAGGGATGCGGTCTGTTCCCTAAAGGCTTTTATCTCTGTTACCTCCTTCAACTCTAGGTGGGCAATTCCCCTCTGTAGCTCAGTGACTGACCCTCTAAAATCTCTTCCAAAGCTCTGGGGTGGGGTTTAAAGAGGGCACAGAGCAAACTGGGGAACTGAGGTCCAAAATGTGTGAGGAAACTCGGTGTGGGAGGGTAAGGAAGTTGTACTGTGTGCTGGCATTGCAGCTGTGCATTTGAACACAGATTTATCTGAAACACTGAAAAAGAAACTGTCACCACTGAGCAGAAACAAGGGTTACACAGAAATAGCTTGCGTTTTCCACAGACCTTTGTCCAGCAAGAAATGTTTGTTTTGTGTGTTTCAAGGCTTTGGAGTGCTAAGAAAATATTTCCAATAAGAAACTACACAGACCTTCCTTTTCTTCCCACGACAGCTTAATTTCTTTAAGAGCCCTTCTGGGAGAGCTTTTTGGAGATCTGAGTGCACTCTGAGGAGCAGATTGTCTTGTGTACACAAGGGCTGGTTTCCTCCAAGAGCGCTCCAGGCTTGTGCCTTGCAACTGCCCCCTCAAAAGCCACGTGGAATCTCCCATTACACCCGATTTATCCTGGGCCCCGTTATTTCCAGACTTTATTATCCTTTCTAGCAACGTGCCTTTTATAGAAGGCAGCCTAGCCGCTTTTCAGTTTCCTGGTTCCCACTGGAACTTTTTAAGAACTAGCATCATATTTAACAATGTTGACCTTTTGGTAAAGGGATCGCTGCAATTCTCACCCAGGAGAGTATTTGGCAGTTCATCTGAGTGCTCCTTCTGGCAGACTTTTAACCACATGTTCTAAAAATGGGGTTAAAAATATTTTTTTTTCCCCTGCATGCTTTGGGACAGTCATGCAAATGTGTGTCCCCTAAGGAATGACGGCAGTGTGAGCTCCCTAACAGCAAAGGGCAATGCGAGTAACTCACCGAGGCTTTCTGTGATGGCTCTTTCCTTCCTATAGAGCCTGGTCACATCCTGTCCTTGAGCCTCCCAGGAGACCTTTCTGCTTCTCACATAGTCATAATTGATGTTTATGCCTATGATGTTCATGCTTTCCTCATGTCTTCTATGGCTTGTCTCTCACCTGTAGCTTTCCAGAGCATGAATTCTCTCTTTTTAATTCTCTCACCTCAATTTTCACTTCTTTTAAGGTCTTACCACTTCAGGTGTTCCACTCCCATGTATAAGCACAAGCCCCCTTTAAAAAACCTCTGAGCGTTGAGTGCACTGTGCCTGTTTAACCCAGTGCTGCAGGTGTGACCAGCCTTTGTGCTCCTCACACTTGTGTGACACTGACCAGCCTACCTCCCATTTCCCTTTGACCGTTAAATACTACTCTAAAGGGATTGTTTTGCTCTCACTGGGAGTCTTATCCATAGCTGTGGCTCTGTGGCCCCTCTGAACTGAGCCCCACACATGGCTGAGGAGTTGTCTAGGTGCAGGCCTTACACCATGTCACTGCCTCCACCAACCTTCTGAGGTCCAACCTGACGACTGAAATGCTTGTGTAGAAGGAGGAGATGAGATCCAGGCTCCCTCCATTTGCCACATCCAAGTCACTGACACAGGAGCCGTGGGTGAGGTCAGAGAAAATCCTGGAAAGCAGTGTTACCCGGAGCACTGGGACTCTGGCCAGCAGGGAATTTGGGAGTCACGTATGTTCTGCATCCCATCTGTGGAGCCACCAAGTTCCTCGACCCCGAGCACGAGGCCTGAGAACAGCCGGGGCTGCGCCTGGGACACTGCACTGCTCCTCGTGCCTGCTCCACGCCCACAGAAGGAACCTGCTCCCCTTCTGGCACCTGGGCAGGAGCAAGCCCCCTCCGAGGTGTGCACAGGGCTGGCCTCAGCTGTTGCACATGCAGAGCACTCCCGGGAACACGGGGCTGGGCTCAGGCTCGTTTGTGCTCAGAAGGAAAGCCCAGTGGGACAGGCATTTCCACGTCAACGCAAGTATTTGCATGGTGTTTATCTGACTACAGGTACCAAGTGGCAGCCCAGGTGTGCACAGCAGTGTCCCTAGAGCAGTCTCTTTGCACCCTGAGCAGATGAGGACAGGAGTGTTGGCAGAGACCTGCTGCAGGCAGAGCCACCGCTCCCAGCGCCTCAGCTGCTGCTAGGCACCCAGGAGCTCTGCTATCCTAGCAGCACTGGTGCCACCGTGTGCTCTGTGAGGTGCAGCCTCCACACAGGCAGCTGTGCCTTGTCTCTGCTTTCCTGTGTCTGCCACCTGCCTGCCAGCATTCCCTGAAGTGACACAATCCGAGCAGACGAGGCTGGGTTGTTGATGTGTGGGTGACAGACATTATTTCAACACAAAGCCGGCACAACCAGATCAGTCATAGCGTTTTATTCAAGGCCTGGGTTACACCATCTTTACCCGTATTAGTGTTATGGACCCAGGCAGCAGAGTACATTGTTTATCAGCAGCCAGCACCTGTACTTTTGATCCCTTGACAGAATCAGCCACAGTGCAAAGAAGAGGATGTACCTCTGGCTCCACGCTAGCCATGCAAGCACCCCACACCTCTCCAAGCGTGCATTCATCCTCAGCCCAAAGAGCATCTCAACGGTGAATCAAGCTCCTGCCTGCCATCCCTTTTGCTCTATGTGCCCTGCTGTGGCACTGCCTTTCCCAGCTCATGGATGGCCCCATTCTCCAGCACCTTCACCTTCCCCTCGCCTGGCTGCAGCACACAGGCCACCATAGCCCTGGCCACCGTTTCCACAGGCACCGAGTAGGCGGTGGGGAAGACCCGAGCCACAACACCCAAGAACTGCTGGGCTATCCACTCAGTGGGCCGGGACTCCTGGCGCTTGCACAGCAGCACCCTGCAGAGCAAGGAGGTAAGGTGGGTCAGCCTGAAACAATCCCTGGGGGAAGGCTAGAGACTCACACAGAATTCTCCAGCAGCACCAAGGCCCACACCAGCTCCCAAAACCCACATGGGCTTTGGGGCTTTGGCAGGATCATAAAACATGACAGAGCTGAGCCCTTGGACACTAAACTCTTTTCCCCACTGTGCTGCCAAAAGCAGAATGCCAGTTCTCCTAGGCAGCAAGGGCACAGTACAGCTATAAGGTCACAGGTGAGTGTTCCCTCTGCGTAAGGTCAAGGTCCATCTGGAGTTAAGCTCTGACCTATGTGCCCCAACCTGTGCTTTCAGCCCATGCCTCCTGTCCTTGCATGGCACATGGCACTAGCATTGGGATGGGCCAGGGGAAACCTCAGAGCTTGCTCATCCATGAGCTGCATCTGCAGCTAGTGGCATTCTCCACTCCCCTCCCCAGCCCTGCCCTCGTGTATCCATCCTTTCTCTTCCTCCATGTCCCAGCCAGCTGCCCTGCCAACCCTCCACCCGAGCCCTGTGCCCTCCCTCCTCCACCACTACTCACGCTGGCCGGAGAATGGTACAGCGATCAAAACCAACAGCCTGGACCAGGTTCTCCACTTCTCCCTGTCAGAGCAGCCCGGCAGGATGAAAGGAGACAAGGATGACTGCAAGCACCATCCTTGCCACCCCACGAAAGGGCAGGAGAGAGCTGCTGAGCCGTGGGCAGGACGGCACTAATGCCAATGCGAAGCTGGAACAGGCCAGGCAGGGATCAGCTCTCCAGGCCAGGCAGCTGGGGTGAGTGCCCACGGTGGACACAGACTGTAGGTCAGCAGCGCACCCTTGCAACCATCACGCTAAACTGCAACAGGCTGCTCCGGAGAGCATCTGGACTCGGCATCCAGCCTGAGGATGGATCCAGCCGGCACAAGATGCTGGCAAAGCAGCTGTGAGTCCAGCAGGTGGTGGGAGCTGCAGCACACAACATACGGGGAAAAACGCTTTTGCGACAGATGTGGTCCTACCTGGGGAGCCTGTGGGCTTTCCATCACTGGATAGTTCGTGTCTCACCTGGACACAGCCCTGAGCCTCCCCACACAGCTGTGAAGCCATGCCAGCTTGAGGCTAGGGAGCTGGGGTTGGGCTAAAAACCTCAGTGGGTCTTTCTAGGGTTTGAGGAGGGAGACAGCCGCTGCATGCTGCTTCAGAAGAAGCCAGTTGCATAGCTGTCCAGCCAGCCCCTTCCCTTATCCCACAGCATCAGGAGGACCCCCAGAGCCGTTTGCATCTCAAGACCTCAGCTCCTGCTTCCTTCCCGAGCATCCCAGCATCCGGCAGATTCCTGCAGAGCACCAGGAGCCCACCCCAGCTGCCCCCTCACCTTCACGCGGAGGTAGAGGAAGCGGCTCTGCGCGTTTGCCCCCCGGGAGGACTGCAGGACAAAGTGTTTGCAGCCCCCTGCCCGCGCCAGCTCTGCTGCCTGCGCCACGTAGTCCCGGTCCACACGGACAAAGCCGTCCTGCGGGGCGAGAGGAGGGTCAGCGAGGCAGGGAGCGGGCAGGCAAGGGAGGGGACAAGCGGGACCCCTTCTCTCCCGGGGACAGGGGAGTCCCCACTCACTGCGCCAGCCTTGGCCCTGGTGGTGCCCAGGCAGCAGAAGCCCACGTCGTGTCCCTGGAAGGCGGCGGCGTGCTCGCCCAGCCGCTCGAAGTCCACCACCGCCTGCTCCTGCGGGGAGACCGAGGGTCAGCGCCGCCGCCCCGGTCCCCGCCACACGGCCACCCCTGTCCCGGCCCGCGCACCACGGCCGCCTCCGCCTCCTCGCCCAGGCTCAGCCGGCGCCGCCCGNCCGCCGCCATGCCGAGAGCTGCGGGCGCGGCCGGGGCGGGGCCCGGCACAGGGCAGGCCCGGGCGGGAGCGGCTGCGCCGCCGCGCTGCGGCCTCCGCGGCTGTGGCGTTCCGTGCCCGGGGAGCCGCAGCCGAACGCAAGACGGGGCTGTGCCCGGGGCAGGGCGGGGCTGCCCGGAGCAGGGCGGGGCTGTTCCCGGGAAAGGGCGGGTCTCTGCCCCCCGAGCCGGGGGCAGCCCCAGGGACCCCAGCTCAGCCCGGCCACTGCGCCCAGCGCGCAGGGAAGGTGTCTCCTGGCCTGTCCTCGCCTGGTGTCCCTGCAGTGGCAGAGCCGAGCGCCCTCCGAGGATCCCCGTGCCCGCCTCGCTCAGGCGGAGGGGAAGGGCCCCGGAGGGATGCTCGGAGGAGTCTGTCCGGCGGCTCCTCTCCAAACCCCACTGGGTTCAGTGTGTGCTGCCGACGGGGGTGCCCGGCAGCTGTGTCCCCTGGGCAGGAGGTGGGTCACCCCCGCGCCGGGCAGCCTTGCAGTGACGCCAGTGTGAAGCAGTCACTGGTGCCTGAGGAGCAAGGGGATGAAGCCCACTTCCTAGGGAACTCTGGCTGAGCAGGTCCTGGGGTGTGCTGGCAAGCATAGACCCCTGTTCCGGGTCCCTGCCTGTGCGTTGTTCCTCTGACAGGGACGGTGCCAATCATCACCGGGGTGGTCCAGGTCCCACCAGGACGTGGCTCGGGAGCAGGCATGTGGGCACCCCGCGGCTCTGCACAGACACTCCCATGGGTAGCATCAAGGGGCCCCGCGGCACCTCGATCCCGTTTGTCCTGATTCCTGGGGAGGGAGGTGCCGAGACCTGAATGGCTGCTGTCGGGATCAGCCAGGCGGTTTTCCAGCCTGGTGTGTCTGTCAAGTGCTCTCCGTGGCCGAGGGCTGAGGATGAATCGCAGGTGCACGTGCCATTTGCGAGGCAGGACGCGCGTCATGACTGTCACCGGGTTAATGGCTGGCATCCGGCTCCACCTGCCAGTGTGCCGCCGGCACCCACGGCCGCACGGCCTGTCCGTCGGGCTCTGCTCCGCAGCCAGAGGCAAACACAGGTGGGTGAACGAGGGGGAGGCTGGGACGTACCAGGGCTTGGGGGTACTGGGATGAATGCGTGGGAGTGGGAGGGGAAGAGTACAGTGCGACAGAAGACTGTCAGCACTACTGGCAGCAGTATATGGGCCATGTGATATGTTATAGGGTATGGTATGCTCTAGGGTTTCATGGCATGGTGGGGATACCACTGGGGAGGGTAGGATCGGGACGCACGGGGGCCGTGCTCCCACCGCTCATGGTCTGCTTCTCCTCCTGGCAGGGCTCCGGGGGGCCAGCTAGGTGCCGGGGTGCCCGCTCCCCCGGTGGCATGGAGACATGGTCCCGGCGCAGCGCTGGCTTCGACTGCGTGCCCCAGCCGGCAGCCTGCTGCCCTGACTGGATGGCGGAGCTCCCCGACGCCCTGCCCCTCTCCCGCCTCTCCATCCCTGGCACCCACGACTCCCTCAGCCTGTTCGGCGGCCGGCGCCTGCGGTGCCAGAGCTGGGGCCTGGAGGCCCAGCTGGCGGCCGGCATCCGCTTCCTCGATGTGCGCTGCAAGCTGTCGCGGGGTGAGCTCCGCATCTACCACCTGTGCACCTTCCAGCGGGCCAGCCTGCGCGGCGTCCTGCGCCGCACGCTGCGCTTCCTTCGCGCCCACCCCGGCGAGGCCGTGCTTATGCGCATCAAGGAGGAGCTGCCCATCTTCTCCCGGCCTGGCTTCGCTGCCCAGCTGCACCGCTGCCTGCTGGAGGAGGGACAGGGCTGCGTGTGGTGCCGGGAGGAGGTGCCGACGCTGGGCCAGGTTCGCGGGAAGATCGTGGTGCTGGAGGCGCTGGCGCGGGAGGTGCTGGGCATCCCCTACGAGCAGCTGAGCATCAGCGACGCCTGGAACGTGCTCTCGCTGGAGCGCAAGTGGGCCCGGGTGCGGCGGCACCTGGAGAAGGCGGCCGGCGGAGACCCCGCCACCATGTACCTCACCTTCTGCTCTGGCAATGGGCTCTTCACCTGCCCCGAGGAGGTGGCCCGCTTTGTGAACCCCCGCTGCTGCCAGCACCTGCGGCGCCGGGGCGGCCAGCCCGTGCGCTGGGGGGTGGTCATCATGGACTTCCCTGGCGCAGGCCTTGTCCGGCTCATCGTGGACAGCAACGGCCCGCGGGCCGATGGACACGGCACAGCGGCCCCCGGCACCCCCACGGTACCGGCCCGGCACCCCCGCGGCAAAGGGGACAGACGCCGCAGCCGGCACAGCTCCGCTCGCTGCCCGCGCCGCTCTCCCTCGGGAAGGACGCTGCTCCCGGCCCCGCGCCTCGGCCGAAGGACGTCAATGCCTGGAGGGCAAAAGCGGGTTTCTAGGGCTTGCAGAGCACCGGGAAGCCTTCGTGTGACAACGGTGTGACAGCCGCGGAGGCAGCAGAGGAGGGCCGGCTGTGGTCGGAGCCGGGCAGCCCGGGGAGCTGCGCCCTGCCCCGAGGAGCCAGGTACGGTGCCGGTGCGGGGCTGGGCCACCTGAGTCCCACAGGGCAGCAGGGGTGGGTGGGGTAGAACGTCCTGCCTCACCTCCTGTCGAGCCAGTGAGTCCTCCCGAAATGCCTCTCTGCAAAACAGTCCTTTTCCTTTCCAGGGTAAATGAAAATAAAAAGAAGCTAGGAAAGCACTGCCTATGTTGCCTTGCCATTTCCTATCAGAAAAGTGCAGAAAAGACCTTTTGCTTTTGCTGCTTAGATGTGAAGGAGCCTGTACCCCTCTGCCCATGGATAAAGCACAGTTCGATTGGTGTCTGTGATCATCTTGCTCTTAAAGCACAGCTGCAAGGCGTCAGAGGACTAAGAATTAATTTCAAAGGTGACAACAAGTCGTTAGGAAAGTCGTTCCCCTCCTTATTTTAGCTTTTGTTTTTTTCTTGCAGGGGCTTGCCCCAGAAGTCAGGACTCTTAGGGAGAGCCAGCTTCAGCAAGTGCCACCCACCTTGTGCATGGAGAGCTGGATGGCCCTGGGGTCACACACCCAGGGGATGCTGCACTGGGCAGAGCTCAGTAGTTTGTACCAGCAGGGGCAGCGTGGACGGGGCAGTTTGTAGATCCACAAAAGCAAAGTGGTTGAGGCATAAAAAAGACTTTAAAACACGTTGTGCCTGTGCCTGCAGATAATAGATCAGTAATTTAAATAGACAACACAATAGCTCCTTGGAGCAGAAAGGTAACCAAGATCCCAGGGGAGAAATCATCACCCAGGAGGGTGCCTGCTGTATCACTGGCAGCAGCCAAGCTGGACAAGCTGTGTGCTGAAACAGGGAGGTGAGAAGGAGAGAGGAACTTTTAGAAGAGAAAAGCTCAGCCCTGGCTTGCCAGAAGGTGAAGAATGTCCTCAGAGTTGCTTCTGTGTCGGGTGAAACACAGCTGGGCACAGTGCCTGCTGGAGGGGATGCCCCAGGATTTCCTGGCCAGAGGAGCAGATGTCTTTTGCTCTGCAGGGGCTGGCCTTGGCAGGAGACATGGCTCTTAGTGCCGAGCATGTTCGTCTGCTGCCCAGGGAGGGGAGCAGGCAATAGTACACAGTGGTTGACAGACAGAGAAATCTGGCTCCAGGCTCGCTATGTGAGACGGGAGAAGGTTGAAATCTCTGCATTAAACCAGACATGTGACAAAAGCACTGGTGATGTCCAGGGTGAGGGTGGCCTGCTCCATCAGCTGCTGGTGCCCCCACACCAAGCCAGTGTGACTGGTACCACTCTCCTGCCGAGAAGATGGGTTCTACTGCGGCAGGGCCAGGTGCCTCGGCGGCCTGTCCCAGCATTCCAGGGATGCACAGTGCCATGGAGAGCCCTGCAGGGCACAAGCAGAGCAATCACAGTTCCCAGGAGCTGCAGGCTGGTTTTGCTGTCACTTAGGGCAAGGACTGCCTGCCTGGCTGCAGGGCTGCCCCTAGACGTGGCACATCCCTGTAGCTGCACCCCAGCACCCCGTACCCACGCTGTGCCCCAGCTCGCTGGCAGGGCAGAGGCGCTGCCTGGGATTCCCCGGGTGGGCAGAGTCACTTGTTTATGCCCTACCACTCAAGCAGTGAGATAATGTCAGTGTTATCTATGCCCCAGGCATCCTGTTTGGCAAACCCTTATCTGTGCCACGCATGTGTGGCTGCTGCCAGGTGCCAGGGAGCTGGCAGGCAGCATGGGCAGGGGTACCCATGTGGCAGTAATGCCCAGCGAAAAGGCTCTCCATCACCAGCTTGGCAGTGAAAGGCAGGAGGCAGAGAGCTCTCCTACAGCTGAGGTCAAAGAAACATCTCTGAGAGGGTCTGGATGGGGTGGGCAGGAGTGATTTCCCAAAACTACCCCGATATTCCGTAGCCAGGGCTGTCCCAGTGCCACAAGGTCCCTGTGGGTGGGGGGTGCAGGGTACCTGCCCCTGGACTTCTGGTCCTGGCTAATCCTTGCAACTATCTCAGTCTGTCCAAACCCGGGTGGCATTCAAACGCGTCTCCCACTGTCCAAACACTTTCAAATCGTGAGAATGATTTTATCAGGTGCTGCCTGAGGCGGGGCAGCAGCTGATAAGAGGGTGGAGGAGGAGGCTCCGGCAGCTGGAGCTGTGCGCTGGGAGACTTGCCCAAGGGCACCCCGCAGCTCAGGGACACCCTCTGGGTCAAGCACTTCCTGGGGACCTGTGGTGGGAGGGAATCTCCTGCCCGTGCTCAGGAGATGCCTCTAAAGCCTCAGGGAGAGCCGCCCGTGTCCCCAGGGAGGAATGGAGGGATGGCAGCAGCGGGGCAGCAGCGGGGCAGCACCCAGGCGTGTGTGTCCTCGCCGGTACCACCCTACAGCCCTGATGCGGTGCCATCGGGTGCCTTCTTGCTCCTGTGGGCTGCGGAGCCCTCCCGGGGGCGAGCGGGGAGCCCAGGAAGGTGCCCGCTGTATCGCCGGCAGCAGCCGAGCCGGACGGGCCGTGTCGGGGTGACTCGGTTCCTCTGCGGTTTGCGGGGACATTGCACAAGGGGGGAACAGGCTGTGCCACCCGGGCCGGGAGCTCTGCCGTAAACAGCGCCCAGCCGGGCAGAGCCTGGGCAGGGCTCTACGGCACACACAGCATCGCCTCGACTGTTTCTCAGCACCGGGGCACAGCAGAGGAGGCACTTCTCCATTCCAGGTGCCTGGGTCCAGAGGGACAGTGAGCAGCTGACACAGGAGAGTGTCTTTGTACCTGCTCCCTTGAGCCCGTGCTGAGCAAAGCCCTGGCTGGCAGCTTGCGCTGTGCCCTCGGAGGGGTGGCTGGGGCACAGGATGCACCATCCTGGCACCTGGGAAATCCCTGCACTGCTCAGGCAGGGACAGGCATTTCCTTGGTGAGCAGGGCAGCAGGAATCCAGCAGGAGCATGTGCCCTGCAGCATCCATAATCCCTTCCAGAGAAGCCAACCTTGGAACCCACCTGAGATGTGATTAACCAGCTCCCAGCAGGGCTGATTTGGGTCGTCTCTCCCTCCTACCATGTGTACCTTTCCCCACTACCTGCAAAGCAAGCCTCAGTATCTGTCCTGCCATGTAGGACCCCCTCTCTGAGCCCAGACATGGGGCACCTGCCCCCACAAAGAGCTTGAATTTGGTCATGTACTGTCTTTGCAGCAGCAACAGCCTCTGAGTCTCAGCCACCTTGATTCCGTTTTTAAAGCAATACCAAAAGCTATTTGTAGTTACAAAAATAAAGGTGGGAGTATTTTTTTTCTACTGCTCTGCCCTACCTTGTTGGGTTTCAGCAGAAGTGAAACTGGCAGGGGCACAGCCTGCTCTGCCCTGGGGCCGTGTACCCGTGAACATCCCTCTGAGTCCCAGCGGTGTCTCACCAGTGGGAGAGGCAGCTCTCGCCCCACCCAGGTGACCCTCAACATCTGGAGCTGCTCTCCTGCCCCAGCAGCTGCCCCTCAGCCTCTCTGTCTGCCTGGCTGCTTCTTCCCTTTCCGTAACTGACCACTCTGGGCAGATGGACTGCTAGAAAGCGAGTGCTCCTGAATTACTGGATGTATAGACTCAGCAATTCCATAAAAATAGACAACTGCAGTAAAACATATTTCGAGGAAGATATCCAGAGACAGGAAACAAGGTTCATTTATACTGGCCAACGATAAAGTAATTGTAGTGGGTTATGGCTCTTGTGGGATGGGTTCCTCCTTTTGTCTAGAATGAGTCCTGGTGGAGCAGTGTCAATTTCTTGGGAACTGGAAAATACATGTAACCTGCATGGCTCTTGTTTGGCTTTAGCTGGAAGTGGGCAGAGTAATTTCTGCAGAAAACCTGGCCAAGGCAATTCTACTTACGAGCAGGACAGGATAAGAAAAGATTTATAATGATTATAATGATCCAAGCAGTGGTGGACACAATTAGACCTGTTCCTGAAACACTGGTGGAAATTCCTAAAGGATGTTAATAAGTAAGGGGAAGTTCCTCTGGCATATTCTTGGACCTTTCTCATAAAGACTTAAAAGGTAAACACAGAAAAATACATTGTGTAAGTAACTGTTTATAAACGGTATATGAAGTTTCACAGCCAGAGCAAAACGCCTGCATGCGAGGAGAGCATCTGGCACAGGAGCTGAGAGGCTGTGAGCACGCTCCCACTCACCCACGAGGGAC
The DNA here is from genome assembly GCA_013397055.1 of Pachycephala philippinensis. Taxonomy (NCBI): domain Eukaryota; kingdom Metazoa; phylum Chordata; class Aves; order Passeriformes; genus Pachycephala; species Pachycephala philippinensis. Next base: position 850,532 of record VWZT01013523.1, on the reverse strand, counting down.
CTCATCACACCTCAGCCCTCCTCTGTCCTCCACCAGCGTAGGCACTGCCACATGGACACGGTGGGTCAGAGAGGTCTCGGTGCTCTGGGCACCACGCAGTGGGGCTGGACGCTTCCTGGAGGACCTTTCTCCACCGCCTGGGGTGCTCGGGCAAGCCTGGCTCATTGCGGGTCATCTCCTGTGGCTGTCTTGTCCCCAAGGCAGCGTGGGAATGCACCAGCTCCCATGCCATGGGGCTGCTGCCGAGCTAGGTCCCATCAGGACCGTGGCCAGTGCTGACCCCGATGTTCCCCTCCAGCCCCGGGCTGAGAGGAGAGTTTTTCGGGGCTGGAGAGCTCTGTGGTGGGGGAGGCGGGGGTGTGGGGCAGGATGTGGGCTGGCAGCGGGGCTGGGATGGGAGGGGAAGAGGCCAGGGGCAGGGAGCGATGCGCTGCCTGAGGAAGCACTCTGAGGAAGCACTGCCCACCGAGGGACAGCTGCCGCTGGCTGGGCACGGTGCGTCTGCGGCGCCGGCATGGTAAGTCCTGCTCCTTTCCTTGGGGATGGCTCAGGGTCTGCCTAGAAAAAGGGATTAGGGGGGCGCAGGGCTGTGGGCTGGCACTGACAGGAGCCAGTGCCGCTGCTGGGGGCTGTGGGACACACAGCCTGTCCCGGAGACTCCTTGCCCGAGCGACCCCAGGCTCACAGGACACTGCCAGGCACACAGGGCACTGCTACCGCAGAGGCAGATGCCAGCCCTGGCTGGGCAGGAAGGGGCTCAGGGGGCACAGGACACGCCCTGGCCTTAGGGGCTCCCCAGGAGTGAAGTGCATTGCTGCAGTGTCTCCCCACTGTCCAGCTGGGCTGTAGGCACAGCTCCCCCGAAGTGCCTCACTGGAAGGGGCCCTTCCTGCAGCAGAGCCATACGTGGCTGGGAGCACCATGTATGCCTGTGTGCGAGTGCCACTAGCCACTGCCCCTGTGTGTGCCAGGAGTGCCTGGCAGTGTGTGGGTGCATGTGTGAGCTCCTTGGGATGTGCATGCTCATGTCTCCCTCCCTGTCAGGGCTCTGCTGCGGGACTGCGATCTGCTGGGAGGACACGGACTCTGGGCTCTCCTGGCATCTACCTGGGCATCGCTGCCATCACCTGGGGTAAGCCACCCATCACCCGCTCAGTAAGCCCAGTGTGACCCTGCTGCCAAGCAGTCTGCAGGTCTGGGAAACTGGAGAAAGGCAGCATTGTTATTTTGGGGGTTCATCAGTCACACCCCCCAGGGCTGGATCCCCCTGGGCTGGGAGGGGGCTGGCTGCTCCTGCTCGTGCCAGCTCCCTCCAGGCAAACCATGCTCCCCCAGGGAGGGCCAGGCCATGCCTGGGGTCCCTGCAGGATGTTTGGTTCCCCAAATGCAGCGTGGCAGCTGGTGCACTGTCCTGTGAACTGGGGAAAGGCAGCTCTACCCCCTACCTACACCCATGCCCGTGTTGGGGACTTGGGCATGGACATAGTCACAGGACCCATAGGTGTAAGGGTTCAGAGCACAGCTGGGGCAGCACCAGGCAGAGCTAGAGCTGCTAATTGACATCAGGAATATAGAAGCTAATCTGGTTCTGCTGCCTGTAGGATATTTCCTCCACATGCTGGCATTGCACAGAGCAAAACCTACTGGTGCCTGCTCTGTCTCTGGAAATCTTCTGGGAGCTGAATTATTGTCCTAAGAACCTTAGTGACTGAGCTAAGGAACAGAAATGAGGCAAGTGCAGCAAGTGTCAGGAGGAGGCTGAGATTTAGCTCTGAGAGGAAAACAAAATGGCAAAGGCACCCCAAGTGTGAAAGGTGCTGAGCACCACCTTTGAAAGAGGTATCGGGGTGTCAAAACACAGGAAAACAGCACCCACTTGGGACTCAGCACCAGGTGGGGCAGTGAGAGGTAGCATAAGACAGGGCAGATGAGCTGTGCCATGGAGGGGGTGTTACTGGTGGAGCTGGAGGAAAGAGGTAGGAGAGCATGTGGAGGATGGATATGGAGAAGGTGGGCCTCTTTGTGTGAGGTGTGTGAGGGTAGCAGGCAGCTGCCCTGAGCTGTGTTGGGGAGCAGCAAGGGCCAGGAGCAGGGTGTTGGGAGCTGAGGGTGGGGCAGGCTCCCAAAGGTGCCCTGAGTTCCTGTTGTGCAGCCCCGCATTCCCAAAAGGTAAAGAGGGAGCTGCATTTTCCTCAGCTTCAGTTCTGTTGAACAAAGAGAATAGTTTGCTCTTTCACAAGGAAAACCAGAAAAATTGCAGAAAATTACTTAGAAAAATGTATAATAATTGACCAAACTACAGTCCTAATTAGACTTTGGAAGACCTGTATTTGCATCTTATCTGTAATGCCCAGATCTTTGTCTGCATAACTGCAGTGTGATAGTGCGCTGCTGAGATACAGGGTAAGGCCAGGCTGTTTGTTTGGAGCAGACTTTGATCCCCATCTCACTTTCTGCACAGATGGAGATATGATACCCCAAATCACTTTCTGCAGTTGTGGAGATAGAAGCTTCCTCCATTTTCCCCAGAAGCAGCTTTCTGTGGCTAAAACCCTTTGATTGCATAAAGTTGTGGTGTGAAATGCTGTAAATAAGAGCAGGGTTTCAACAAAGTGCCCTTCACTTCTGGGTGTGGGTTCCAGTTACTTTCTGGCTTTGCCCTGCCTGATGGACATGACCACGATGTGAGCTTAACTTTTGTAAGACCTTGTTTTGCAACACTGAGTTTTACAAGACTCTTTAGGCCATCTCTGGCTCAGATGAGCAGGTTGGGGTCCAAGTGCTTTTGGGGGTGAGGGCATACTGGCTGCTCTGCCTTGCTGCAGTCTGACTCTCCTGTAGCAGGGTAAAGCAAGAAAACTGAAGTGGTACACATCTGCACTCAAGGAAGGAACTGTGTTTACAGAACCATCTTGAAGTGGGGCTTTCCCCTTAGGGAAGCCTTTGTGAGCAGGGGAACAGGGCCACGGGGCTGAGCTTCCAATCCTTATACTGGAGAAGGGGTTGGCACCACTGCTTGGGGCTCTTCTGCCTCCTGTGCTCTGCCTGCCCCATCCTGTGCTGCCCCGTCTCAGCCTTCACCCTGTCACCTCCACCTCCCTCATCCCTGTGCCATCCCCCTCTGTCCTCAGCTCCTTCTGCCGTGCCTGATCCACCCAGGTCTTTGTGTACCCATGGTGCCCCATTCTCATCCACACTCGTCCCTTCATCCAATCCCTTCACCCAGCTGGTCACTGGCATCTCTTGGCCATGATGCCAGGCTTAGCCCACCCTCACATGCCAAGGGCTCCCATCCCTGACCCGGCTCCCATCCTTTCTGCATCAGTCCCAGACCTCATCCTCTCTCACAGGCATGGTGCTATGGGTGGAGGTGGGTGCCTGGACGTACCACTACAGTGACCAAGGGGACTACACGTGGGAGCAGGCCAGGAATTACTGCCAGACCTTCTTTACCGACCTGGTGGCAATCCAGAACCAGCAGGAGATCGAGTATCTCAACAGGAGCCTGCCCTACCACTCACGCTACTACTGGATTGGCATCCGCAAGCTGGGTGGCATCTGGACCTGGGTGGGCACCAGGAAGGCGCTGACCAAGGAGGCAGAGAACTGGGCACTCGGGGAGCCCAACAACCGCCGCTCCAACCAGGACTGCGTGGAGATCTACATCCAGCGGCCACAGCAGTCCGGCAAGTGGAACGACGAGCCCTGCAACCGGAAGAAAAAGGCACTGTGCTACAGGGGTGAGTGGGGGGCTGTGGGCCAGAGCTGGATTGGGTAGGCTGGGGACCTTGGCAGGGTGGCTGGCAGCTCCTGATGACCGTCCCCTGTGTGTGCAGCCTCCTGCCAGCCCTTCCCGTGCAGCCAGCACGGCGACTGCGTGGAGACCATTGGGAGCTACCGCTGTGAGTGCTATCCCGGCTTCCACGGCCCTGAGTGCGAGGAGGGTGAGACATGCATCCCCATCCCTCCCTCCCTCCCTCCCTGCTGGACAGCCCAAACCCTGGTGACAAAGCAGGGTTCCTGTGCCCCTAATGGGCTGTGATACCGTGTCTGTCCCAGTTGTGCAGTGTGCCAAGCTGGAGCCCAAGGGAGTGCACATGGACTGCAGCCATCCCTACGGAGACTTCAGCTACAACTCCACCTGCGAGTTCGGGTGCCAGGAGGGGTTTGAGCAGCAAGGGGCAGGCCTGCTGCGGTGCCTGCCTTCCCAGGAGTGGTCAGCAAACATCCCCACCTGCACAGGTAGGGCCTGGCAGGGGCTGGGGGCCTCAGGGATGCGGCATTGATGCTTTGGGGGGACCAGCCCTTTGTGCCCAACGCTGCTCAGGCAAGCCTTGCTGTGCCCTTACCTATTGTGGAAGCACCTCCTGGTGCTGCATGTGGGGTGCTGCTCTTGCCCTGAGGAGGCTGCAATGGGCAGAGCAGCTCTGAGCTCTGGATAAGCTCCATGCTCTGCCTGGCTGTCCCAGTGCCTTTGCTCTCTGTCCTGAATTCCACTCAGACGTCAGCACGCTGTGTGCACCAAGTGCAGGGTAAGGACGGTGTCTTGGCTCCTCTGTCAACCCCATGGCACTGTCTCTTACCTCCCAAAGCCCACCCTGATCTGCTTTGGGAAGGTGTTTGGCATCTTGGGAAAAAGAGGGGCTGCTGTCCCACAGCCAGGGAAAGGGTCTATCCTGGCTAGGGTGGGCCACCTTGAACAGGGATAAGGATTCATGAAATGAGGTTATATATAAGTTGGGAGGGACAGAACATGGCAGGAAACCACAAAGGAGAAAAAACTGTGGTATGTTATACTGCAGGGGCAGAGAAAGTCTTCCTGTCAGTGGCTTGAGGGTTTGCAGCCAGGCACCAGGCATCCCAGAGAAGTGCTGAGCTTTTTTGGGGGTGCAGGAGCCTTGCTCCACTTTTCCTGTGCTGCTGTGTGGGACACCTGTAGCCTTGCACAAGGATAGGGTGAGTCAAGGACTGGAGCAGACATGGGACACAACTGAGGACCCTCTGTATTGGGAGGGGTTGGGGGGGGCAGTTTGTATGGATATTCTTTTTAAAAGAAGCTTGCCTTGAAGTTAGTGCTGCTGCTGCCTGTGTGGGGTGAGCCTGTGGTCCAACCCAGGACTTGCCTTAGGCAGCTGAGACCAGCAAGATTTTCTGCAGTTAAGGGGAACAGGCAGGGAGATGTGACATGACTGTTCTGTAACCAGCATCCCCAGCAGGGGCAGGAGCTGGCTCCCAATTTGTGAAAATCCCCACAGGCGAGCTGGGCTGAGCCTGGGTGCTCCAGGCTTTTCAGGTTCCCAAGGGCTTGCTTTCCCGGTTTGTTGTTTTCTTCCTTCTGGCTGCAATATGAATGATCTTTGTTTTATTGCAAACAATCAGAGGAGTCAGTGGGTCGCCTGTGCTGATAACGAAGTGGTGTTAGCAAGCATCGCCAGCTGGGCTTGCTCCAAAAATGAGCAGAGCAAGGCTGCAAGCAAGGCTGATGGTGCTGCAAGGACTGTGAGGGACGAGGCTGCCTGCCCTGCCTCAAACTCTGCCCCATGCCTGCCTGCAGCCACTGCGTGCCCATTGCTGGCTGGCCCAAAAGGGGCTGGGTCAGCTGCTCCCACCCGCACAGCAAGTTCACCAACAGACACCTCTGGCGATTCTCTGGGAAAGCAGAATGCCTGTAAAATAGCTGTGAAAGGAAAAGCCTACCTAGGAAAGTGCTTGGTGTCAGTCGGAAAGCAGAGGGTGCAGCGAATGGAGTCTGTCTCAGCTGGGCTGGGTGATGTTAATGCCCTGCTGGCACTGACCTGTGGGGGTCCCGCAGGCAGCAGAGCCACTCACCCCAGCAAACCCTGGGTGCTGCCGTGGCATGCAGCAAAGCTCACCCTGGGCCCGGGCTGGGGAGGCTGGCACAAAACCCCTGTGGCCACTGCAGTCCTTTACAGTCCCAAAGCCATCCTCCTGCCACCGTGACAAGGATGGAGGCTGGTCTCTGCTCCAGTAAAGGGAAGGAGGTGAGTAGGACTGCAGCAGCTGTGGTCCTTCCTCCCAAGGGCTTTGGCCCAGGATAGTGCAAGGGATAAACACAGCTCTGGGAGAGCAGCAGCTGCATCCCTGCCCAGAAATCACTTGCAGGGCAGAAAAATAATTGTACCAACTACAGTTTTGAAGAGATGAGTCTGGGTAAGATTTGATTTGGATTCAGCCTGAATCGTTCAATTTAACCTATCTATTCTATGTCTGAGATCTGCTTTCCCATTGCAGCCATCACCTGCCCAGTGCTCAGTGCTCCAGACCAGGGAGAGATGCACTGCTCCCATCTCCACGGAGACTTCACCTTTGGCTCCACGTGTGCCTTCTCCTGCCAGATGGGGTTTGCCCTGATGGGGCCGGAGAGCCGTGAGTGCACAGCCACAGGGACCTGGACAGGGGATGTCCCACGCTGTGAAGGTAGAGCTGCTGCTGGAGTGCAGGCTGTCACTAGCCTTGGGGTGACACTGTGGTGTTCCCCAGCCCCTTGGTCCCAGAATTTTAGTCTCCCAGTTCCCAAACTCCTGCTTGACGTGTACCTCTTCACTCTGCAGCCATTGTCTGTCCAACGCTCAGTGCTCCAGACCAGGGAGAGCTGAATTGCTCCCACCTCCATGGGAACTTCACCTTTGGCTCCATATGTGGCTTCTCCTGCCAGAAGGGNTATTCTATGTCTGAGATCTGCTTTCCCATTGCAGCCATCACCTGCCCAGTGCTCAGTGCTCCAGACCAGGGAGAGATGCACTGCTCCCATCTCCACGGAGACTTCACCTTTGGCTCCACGTGTGCCTTCTCCTGCCAGATGGGGTTTGCCCTGATGGGGCCGGAGAGCCGTGAGTGCACAGCCACAGGGACCTGGACAGGGGATGTCCCACGCTGTGAAGGTAGAGCTGCTGCTGGAGTGCAGGCTGTCACTAGCCTTGGGGTGACACTGTGGTGTTCCCCAGCCCCTTGGTCCCAGAATTTTAGTCTCCCAGTTCCCAAACTCCTGCTTGACGTGTACCTCTTCACTCTGCAGCCATTGTCTGTCCAACGCTCAGTGCTCCAGACCAGGGAGAGCTGAATTGCTCCCACCTCCATGGGAACTTCACCTTTGGCTCCATATGTGCCTTCTCCTGCCAGAAGGGGTTTGTGCTAATGGGGCCGGAGAGCCGTGAGTGCTCAGCCTCGGGGACCTGGACTGGAGACACCCCACACTGTGAAGGTAGAGCTGCTGCTCGAGGTGTCACAGGCCTCTGGTTGACCCTGGAATGTTCTCCAGTGTCTTGGTCCTTTAATTCCAACAGTTTAGGCTTGTAGTCCCCAGACTCCTGCTCAAAGTGTTTCTCTGTCCCTGCAGCCATCGCCTGCCCAGTGCTCAGAGCACCAGACCAGGGAGAGCTGAACTGCTCCCAGCTCCATGGGGACTTCACCTTTGGCTCCAAGTGTGGCTTCTCCTGCCAGAAGGGGTTTGTGCTGGTGGGGCCAGAAAGCCGTGAGTGCACAGCCACGGGGACCTGGACTGAAGATTCCCCACGCTGTAAAGGTAGAGCTGCTGCTAGAACTCAGGGTGTCACTGGCCATGGGGTAACACCAGGGTTCCCCTGAAGCCTCTCAGACTGAGCAGTTTAGCCTTGTCATCCTCAGACTCCTGCTCAAAGTGTTTCTTGGTCCCTGCAGCTGTCACCTGCCCAGTGCTCAGTGCTCCAGACCAGGGAGAGCTGAACTGCTCCCACATCCATGGGAACTTCACCTTTGGCTCCAAGTGTGCCTTCTCCTGCCAGATGGGGTTTGTGCTGATGGGGCCAAAGAGCCGTGAGTGCTCAGCCACAGGGACCTGGACAGGGGATGCAACAAGATGTGAAGGTAGAGCTGCTGCTCAAGGTGTCACAGGCCTTGGCCAGACACTGGGATGTTCTATTTTTGGTCCTCTCACCACAAGAGTTTAGCCTCGTAGTCCCCAAGCTCCTGCCTGAAGTGTGCTTCTTTGCCTTGCAGCCGTCAGCTGCCCAGAGCTCCGTGCTCCAGATCAGGGAGAGACGCACTGCTCCCACCTCCATGGAGACTTCACCTTTGGCTCCACGTGTGCCTTCTCCTGCCAGATGGGGTTTGCACTGATGGGGCCGGAGAGCCGTGAGTGCTCAGCCACGGGGACCTGGACTGGAAACACCCCACACTGTGAAGGTAGAGCTGCTGCTCAGGGTGTCATGGGTCTTGTGTTGACCATGAGATGTTCCCCAGAAGACCCTCTTGGTCCTCTTGTTCCAACAGTTTAGCCTCATAGTCCACAGATTCCAGCTTGAAAATGTATCTCTGTCCCTGCAGCCATCGCCTGCCCAGTGCTCAGTGCTCCAGAACAAGGAGAGATGCACTGCTCCCACCTCCACGGAGACTCCACCTTTGGCTCCACATGTGCCTTCTCCTGCCAGATGGGGTTTGTGCTGATGGGGCCAGACAGTCGCAAGTGCACAGCCACAGGGACATGGACAGGGGATGCCCCACTCTGCGAAGGTAGAGCTGCTGCCACAGCTCAGGCTGTCACTAGCCTTGGGGTGACCCTACGATGTTCCCCAGCCCCTTGGTCCCAACAGTGTGGTCTCCCAGGCTCCTTTTTGAGGTGTGTCTCTTTATCCTTGAAGCCATCAAATGCTCAGCACTGACCACCCCCAAGATGGGCCAGGCTGCCTGCTCCCATCTCCATGGGGACTTCACCTTTGGCTCCACGTGTGCCTTCTCCTGCCAGAAGGGGTTTGTGCTGACAGGGGCAGAGAGCCGTGAGTGCGCAGCCACGGGGACATGGACTGGCGACACCCCGCAATGCAAAGGTACATCTTGTGATCTCACACCTGTCTGGGAGGGCTCTGTTGTAGCAGAGTGCTCTCCCCAGCACCCCAGGCTATGTCAGTTTATCCCCTGGCTTGCCAGCCCACACGTCCCCATCCCACTGCCACCAGTCCTGTCCTCTTGATGCTCCTGCTGTGCTTTATCTCCAGCCATCAGCTGCCCAGTGCTGGACCCCCCCAGCAGAGGCCAGCTGAGCTGCTCGCACGTGCACGGGAACTTCACCTACAACTCCACATGCACCTTTTCCTGCGAGGAGGGGTTTGTTCGGATGGGAGCAGAGGTGCTCCGGTGTGAGGCCACAGGGAACTGGACCAGGGATCCCCCTGTCTGTGCAGGTATGGTGGGACCCCCCTGCTCCTCTGGCACTGTGAGGGTTCCAGCTTTCCTGCAAGCACACCTTGAACGTGGTGGGGGGCTCCCCAGGGGCTGTGAAGTCCTGACAACTTTCTAATGTGTGGCTCTGTGGCTTTGTTTCAGAGGGTGGTGCCTTCTTAAAGCAAGTCCTGGCTTACAGCAGTGGCTCAGCCCTGGCAGTAGCTGGCGTTGTGCTCTCTGGGGGGCTCATTGCCCTCCTCGCCAAGAGGCTCAGTGACAGAGGTACAGAAGTGCTTCCTGCAGCCCACCCTAGCTTTGGCCAGCGGCTCTCAGGCAAGGTGGTGACAGAGTCCCAGGGGAGGCTGGGGCGATCAGAAGAGTTTAACGGTGCGACTGCCTCCATTTGCATGTCTTATTTGCTGTGTGTTGCTTGGGTCCTTGGCAGTTTGTCCGGCTGAAAGTGTCAGCAGCCAGGTTTGGAGGGCAGAGCCAGATAAACACCTTCACTCTGAAGAAGGCGGCAAATGCTTCAGCCCTCTCCCGGCCCCATCCCATGCTTGTCAAACTCTGCTCAATTTCACGTGCTGCTGCTGCAGCTTCTCATGACCTTCACTAAACAGATCTGGTTATTTTTTTTCTATGTGCTTTATCCCCATGGACATTTCAACACCATTATCAGAGGAGAAGAGGAAGCTCCTGAAACCCACTAGGTGAGAGCCATGCTCTGCAGGAGGGTGGCTGTGACTGTCACAGCCCTGTGGTCACCCTGCTGACACCCACATCTGCCTGCGTGAGGCTGTTTTTATGTGGGGGCAGCTCTGGGGCTGACAGGGCCATGCTAACCCCTGCCCTTCACACCATCCTGCACTCCCCAAGGTGACACCCTTGTGTTTGCCTTCCAGTGACCTAGGAGCGCCGGGCACCTTCACCAACACAGCGTATGATGCCAACCTGTGAGGTGAGCGCTGGCGAGACCCTCCCAGCACTCTGTTCAAAATTCACCTGGGTGGCCATCCTCCTGGCTGGGGTGCTCCTGGGTGGGGACACCCCTTGGTACTGAAGTGGGTAACACCAGCTCTGTCTCTCCTGTGCTTCCAGCCTGCCTGAGACTGAAACCCACCGTGTCCCCTAGGGCTGCAGGCCCAGCAGGAGCTGCTGCTGGAGGACAGAGGGACTCCATACCTGTGGCTGTAGCCCGGACCAGTGCTGCCCAGGGCCACTGCCACCATGCTGCACGTACAGCATTCTCCTGAGAAGGGCAGGTGCCTCCAGGGAAGGCAGCTGGAGACCCACCAGGGGCTGAGGGCCATGTGCTGGGGGCAGCCTGCCACCCAATCCTCGGACATTCTCCCACCAGGAATTTGGACATTCCCCGGTAGCTGCTCCACTCATGCTTCCACCAATAAGCTTGTTTCAGCAGGATCTGAATAAACACCTTTGTCTAACCAATGCCTCTGTGTGCCTGGGGCGGGGGGGAGAAGTCTTCATTAAATAATGCGGCCAACAGGTTCAGGGAAAGTGATACTTCCCCTGTACTTGGCACTGGTGAGGCCACTTCTCGAGTGCTGTGTCCGGTTTGGGGCCCCTCAGTTCAGGAAGGACATTGAGGGGCTGGAGCATGTCCGGGGAAAGGCAACAAGGCTGATGAAGGGTTTGGAGCACAAGTCTGATGAGGAGCGGCTGAGGGAGCTGGGGTTGTTTAGCCTGGAGAAAAGGAGGCTCAGGGGGCACCTTGTCACTCTCTACAACTCCCTGAAAGGAGGTTGGAGCCAGACGGGGTTCAGCTTCTTCTCCCAGTCCACTTGCGATAGGACAAGAGAACACAGTCTTAAGCTGTGCCAGGGGAGGTTTAGGTTGGACCTTCGGAGGAATTCCTTCACAGAAAGAGTGATTAGACACTGGAATGGGCTGCTCTGGGAGGTGGTGGAGTCACCGCCCCTGGAGGTGTTTGAGGAAAGGCTGGACACAGCACTCAGTGCCATGGTCTGGTTGACAAGGTGGTGTTGGGTCAGAGCTTGGACTCGCTGAATCTCAGAGCTCTTTTCCAACCAAACTGATCCTGTGATTCTCTCTGGGAACCCGGAGCACGGGGAGCAGCAGCCGGAGCCCCGTGCAGCCTCAGCCCCGCCCCGCCGCGCCGCGCCGAGTGTCCGCTGGCGGCCGCCGTCGGGGGCGGGCCCCGGCCGGAAGCAGACGTGTGTTTCGGGAGGAAGGGGAAGCGATGGCGGCGGCCGAGGCCGAGTGGGAGCCGGCGGGGCTGCTGCCCGCCCCGGGGGGCGGCCTGGACTGGGGTGAGCGCGCCTTCGGGGGGCCGGGAGCGGGGCTGGGGCCGGGCCGAGCCGGCGCGGAGCTCCCCGGCGGGGCCGGGCCGGCGCTGAGCGCGTTGTCTCTCCCGCAGAGGCTGTGCTGGGCGAGGAGCTGAGCGAGCTGCTGGGCGCCGCGGCCCCGAGGGACGAGCCCGACGTGAGTACCGGGGGCGGCGGGGATGGCTGGGGCCGGGCTCCGCGCTCTGCCCGCGGTGTGCGCCCCGGCCCGGCTCGGGGAACGCCCGGGCAGCCTGGCAGGAGAGCGTGGCTGCCCGGCCTTCACCCCGCGTCAGCGCTAGAGATAGCGATCGCTTAAACACACTGCGGGTGTCACGGCCGGAGAGAGGAGCGGAAAGTGTAAAGGGGAGATTCAGGGCGAGGGTGTGAGGTGCCGTGGAGGAGGAGCGGTGTTGGCACTGAAGGTGAAGAGATGAAAGGTGAAGGTGAACCCCGCAGGGCAGTGCTGGGGGAGCGCTGGCTCAGGGCTACCTGAGAATAGGATGGATGTGTTACACCTCCATCCACCCGGGCTCTTCTTTTTCTCCTTGCCTATTAGATTACTTTTTGTTTTCTTCTTTAATGTAGGATTTTCTCCAAAAACCTTTGCTTGCAACCTTATGCATTAATCCCCATCTTTTTCGCTGTCCACTTGTCCATACTGCTTTTTCTCTCCCGGGGCATTTGCCTCCTAGATTCTCCTCTCCGTGTTCATCCCCTGCCTTCTCTCTGATCACTGTGTCCTAATCCACGTCCAGCACCACTCTCGGGTTATCATCCAGTGTAAACCCCAGGTTCTAAGAGCCTTCCTACAGGTGTAGGACCGGTCACTGGAGAAAATGTGGGAACAGACTGATTGTACAAGGGAAAGGTATTCCCCATCAGCAGGTCAGCATTACCTGCATGGGTAAAGGCTCTTAATGCACAGCTCACATTGTGGTTTTTTGGTCATTCGTCCTTTAAATGTGCTCTGATGAGCTTTCTCTTCATTCTAACTTGTAAGTACCAACATCTATGCAGTCTGCAGGCTTTTTGATCCTCTCTTCACAAGGCAAGTTGAGAATATAAGGAAAGGTATACTTGCAGGATAGTTTTTAGGAAAATCTTTGTTGTATATTTGTATAAGCTGAGTAGGTCATGTTTGTATTTTTCATGCAAGTGCTCATAAAGTGCCATATTTGCATAGGGAGCTGAGACTTACAGATGCACAAGCAGAAAAAATGGAGGAAAAACCCAACTGTTGTTTTAAAGGTCGTATGGTAAATAATATGTATGAAGTGATGTTAGTCTGTTTGTTTGCTTTAATTTTTGTTGGAAAAGGAACCTGGTGTCCTTGGCTTTGGATGTTGACATCAGTGTATTCAAGTATAGAGAGACCTAATACATACTGTTCATCAGATCTTGAGCAAATCAATCTTGTGTCTGTTTTCCTGCTGGTAAACTGTGCGTGGTGCTGCTTTTGTTTGTAAAGTGCTTTGAGACGTAATGGTGCAAGAGCATTAAATAAATCTTTCAAGGCAGATGAGGGGGAGGGTGGCACCAAGTTGCTAAAACTCGTGTTTTATGTGAGGTGTTTCAATGACTGAACTTAGAATTTGTGCTTTTCAAATTATCAGTAAGAGTATGATAATTAGTGATGGTCTTAAACTAACCTGTCCCTTCCTACAGGTCTAAGTTTAAAAGAAGCCTTGTTTTGTGTGTTCTAGCTGAGAATTTCTCCTTTAAGGACTTCCATCTCTGCATACCTTAAGGCAGCTGAAGTGATTGATAGTTGTGTTGTGTTGTTTTGTTTCTGGAGCTGTAAGAATGTGAACATAATGGCTGGTGGTGTCAATGTATCTTTCTTTTAGTCTTGTCTCTTTCTGAACTGTCATTTCAGGAAAATGATCTCTATAACTTTCATTTTGATTTGGATTTGATGTCCTGGGACTCGGACCTTTGGAATATTACAGGCCATGCTTATGCAGGTAATTAACCTTCTATATGTGTTGCTCTTCCCCCCCTGCCCCACAAGGGTGAGCTCTTAAAACTCGTGTGGAACTATTTGATGCCCTTCAGCGTTTTGCTCTGTGATGAGAATCATGCTGTGTTTCTGTAGGATGGGTACAGCTAGCAGGGCTGCCCTACAAGCCAAGCTGTTCAATACCCTTAATTTTGCTGTGTTTTCTGCTGTGCCTTGCTTCGGGGATTAACTAGCTGGTGTAGGACAGTGTGTTCTTTACTGATATCCCATCGCTAAAAACTTGTGCAGTAAAATGTCTTTACCTGCCTGTTGCAGATGCAAACGTGAAGACAGAACCGTTGTCACCGGCCACTTCCAGCTGTTCGGTCCCTTCGCCGTCGTCTGCGGACTCTCCAGTGCAGAACGTGCCTGTATGCAAACCCCCGTGTAACACAGACAGCAGCAGCTCTGACAGACACAAAGCCCTGTGCTTTACTTCTCTGACCCAATTCATGGCACAAGAGGAAACAGCTTACTTTCCCAACCCTTACAGAAACCCGTCAGTGGTGTTTTCTTACCTCTGCTCGGTGACCCATTTGAACAAGAGCACGTTCAGCTCTTTTCCTCAGCTATGTTTATTAGCCTTGTTACCAAACAAAACGCCTTCTAAAGGCTTCTGAGTCTAGCAGCTGCTGGCCTCTGCCTCCCGTTGCTCTGCTGATGGGGAGATATACTTGTTGGGTTTTTTTAGTGCTATCTGGCATTGACCAGAATCAAACTGCAGAACAAAACCTTTCTCCTGTTGGCTGCAGCAGCAACACAGATGTGATGAAAAGCAGATGTACTCTGAACTGCTAATAGATACTTCTCTGCGTTTCTGAAGCGTTATTCTCACGTGCTTTCTGTCCACAGGACGATGTGGACTTCAGCTGTAGCTCCCAGATGTCTCCCATCTCTCTCTACAGCAAGAGCTGCAGAAGCCCTGCATCCCCTGAAGATGGAGGGAAGAAGCCTGCTGTGAGCATCTCTTCTCGATCTGGTACGAGAGACAAAGTTACTTTCATCCCATAGATAGTATGTGTGTTGTCTTGTATCCAAATTATTAACTAACAAACACTAGATGTCCTATCATTTATGACTTGGATATTTGATCAGATATGTTTATTTTTAACAAATATTATAGATGGGTAAAAAGCCCCACATTAAAAGCCACTTAATTATGGCTCGAATTCTGTATTTTATGCCTTTTGGTCCAACTGTGACTCTTTTTCCTTTTCTAGCAAATAATTCTGCGAGGAGCCTGAAGAAGTGTGGTCAGACAGTGTCCAGGCCTTTGATACAACCCAAACCCCTTTTGCCTGCTGTGCCTGAAGCTCAGGCTAACATTGGCATCCCAGCTAAAACCATCATTATTCAGACTCTTCCCACGCTTGTGCCACTGCCAAAGAATCAGCCAGTTGTTAACATCCAGCCAGCACCTCCTAAAGGTAGGTGAATTGTCTTGACTGGGCCAGGTCTCGGTGTTGTTTGGGATGGCTGATAGAGTGAAGTTAGGTTTGGTGCATGAAAGAAGAGGGATAGGAGAAAAAAAGAGTCCTACCTGCTTTGCTAGGTTGAGAAGATGGCTTTACACCTCTCATACTCTCCTGTGAGAAACAGCACTCACATGGGCATTGTGTAAAATGGAAGACTGGATTATATAATTCCATTATTTGGAATGGAAGATGGAGGCTGTGCCGAGCACTGGCAGCTGTGGAGATAAAACTGCTGATTTGGAAGGATCTTGAGGGATGCTTTGCCCTGCTCTGCTTGCAGTGTCAGGTGGTGCATGAGGTGATTACAGTGCTGTTCTGTCGTAACCTAAGGAAGATCCGGCAGAATCAGTTAGGATGGCTTGCAAGAAGCTGGAAAGCTTGGGAGAAGTGATATAAGCTTTTTTACCCACATGAAACTCTTCCACAGCATGGTGGGAGCATGAGTTTATGACTTTGTAGCTCACTGAACGGCTTTAAATAGAATGTTGTGAAATCTGCTAAAAATTGAGAGCTGTGTCAGAGGTTAGAAAAGTTGCTGATGTTAACAAGTGGAAGGTGACTTCCTGCTCCGTGATAATTCTTCATTCCTACAGTTACCCTGTAACCGATTTTTGAAGTATCTCGAGCTTTCATTTCTGGTTCCAAAGCATTGTTTTACGCTCCAGCCGAGGCAGCAGGGACACTGCTTGCCTTGCAGGGATTGTCAGCTGCAGTTGCTCATTTCACCAGCTGATGGCCACAGTCCCTTGCGGTTGATTGCACAGGCACTGAGGCATGGAAGGAAAAGGAGACAAATTCTTAAGGGTACGTGTAGAGAAATTATTGCAATGGTGAAAAATTTGTCTCCATTACTAATTTCTCTTCCATCGAGGATTCTGCCAAATCTGGAGATGCTGACATTTGTTATAACATGCCTGAGATTGTTGGGCTGCTTAAAACACAGCTCAGCACAGTCAGCGTGACCTAATTCTTATTCCTTCTGATGTTCCAGCTGATAAAATACCATCTGGAATAAGGAATGCTGGGGATATGGATTTCTTTGGATATAAGTCTAGTACTGTGAAGATCAGCTTCTCCTTTTCCTTGAAGAGAAGTGGGGACAGTAGTTTCTGTGAGACAGTATAGAGGAAATACTTTTGGGAAAGTATTTCCATGCTTTCCATTTACTTTAACTGATGGTATGTTTAAAAATTCTCTTGTGCAGCTTCCATAACAAAAACCATAAGGATCTTTTTTCATCAGTCAAAATCCCCTGCATATGACAAGTTGGAACTACCAGTTTGAAATATGCCATTATCTTCAAAGAAGCATGAGAAATTATATTTTCACAGTCCCTTTTATAAAAGCTTAAAGGAGAAAGCATGGTCTTAGATCACCATATCCTTTATACATTAAAAAAATGTTGAAACAGTCTCAAATTCATCATTTAAGATTCTTAAATAGGGTTGTACTAACTTATGATGTCTTCAAGATTGTGTCTGCAAAAAAAAAAAAGGTCTAGTTTTACTCCGTACATAGAAGATCTTGGCACTAGGTAAATTATTCACTTTTCACCTTCCAGAAGGCTGGATAAATGCTGTAATCCATTGTCGTGCATTTTGGTTGGAATGCTCAGCTGGAATGTGCTCTTTTCTGAAAGCTGGCGAGGTCATCCTGTTACAGAGGATTAGAGAGACATTAGTGTGTTTTCAGACAACAAAATATTACTCAAGCACCTGCTTCGGTTAAATGTAGTTGTTGGACTGAAATTTCTTGGAAGTGACTGTTTTTAATTCCATTTCAAACTCTGTCAAAATTACCTCATTTTTTCTGCCTGCTTTTCTTTAAGCTCTATTCAGCTTGTGTATAAACTTTCTTGCATAAGACATTTTTCTAAAAAAAAGGTCTTAGTGTGAATTGAAGCTTTGTAAGTTTTGAAAGTGTAACTTGCATTGTTCTTTTTTGTTCATCTTCCATCTCTCTGCTAGTGTGAATTGATCTGTGATGTATGAGTCACTTTTGTGTAGTAAGTTTTCCATGGAATACAGCAATAAAGTAGGTATAGACAAAAGGGGGAAGGAGGATTGAGGTAAGTTGGCTAAATTCTTTGAAAATGTTGTTCAGAGTGCTTCAAGTATTAGCAATACTGGGTAATGTATATAACAAAGTGTTGAATTTTATTAACTTTGAAGAGCTTTTGGGACAGAGCTTGGTTTATTGGATTCCTTTAATATCTGTAGTCTTGGTTTGCAAGATGGATTAAGAGTCCTGTAAACTTTAGAACTTCTTTTTTCTATTCCTTTTCTGTGGAGTACAATGGATTTGAGATAAACTGTGCAGGGCAGGAGAGGGTATCAGTATGCCCCTACAGAGCAGTGGTGTACAGATCCATTTCATCCGTGCTGAGCGCTGCTGTTCTTGTGTTCCAGGTCAATCCGTGGTGCTGCCCCAGCCTGCTGTGGTACAGCTGCAGGCTTCTGGGGTGCTTCCTGCCTCTCAGCCAGTCATTGCTGTCACTGGAGGGGCCACACCACTTCAGAACCACACGGTGAATGCGCTGCCTCCAGCTGCTGGGAACGGCTCAGCCGGCGGCAAAATCCCGGTGACAAAGCCCTTGCTTCAGAGCAGCACCCCGGCCATGGGGCTGGATGTAAGTTCTGACTCTGTGTGACAGCTGCTAACCAAGGCTTGGACACAGTTACCTGCATGTGGGACCTAATGGGATAGCAGGTCCCTTCAGAGTCTCAGGAAAACTCTTAATAGGATTTCCAACTGTAAACAGGGAATTTAGCAGCTTGGCACAGAACAGGGAGGAACAGCTAAATATCTGCTGGCCTGCTTGGAGTTGCAGACCAGGTGTGCAAGCATAGTGACAGAAGACAGTGCTGATAGATATTTTCCATCACTTGTCTTCTTAAGTGCAAGCTCTCAGTGGCTGGAACTCTCTTACATACAGGAAGATTTGATATATCTAATTTTTGATCAGTGCTAAATCATTTTTGTAATCCACGTGATACAAACATTTCTTTGGAAGCAGATGAACTGGAAATTTCAATGCCTAATTCTTTTTCCATACATCTTTATTTCCCCAGATTTTACTCATGGTTTTTAGAAACTTCAGTTACTGAGTTCCATATGATCCTAATCTCTTCAGGCTCCCTTTTGATCATGTACTGAATGAGTAGAAGAGGGTTAAGCTCTCAACAATTACAGTGCAAATAAGTAAGTTTTTCCATAGTAGCTCACAGCAAGCAGTAGGTGTAAACAGTAGCTTTTGAGATGTGTGGGGTTCTTTTTTCCCTCTTCAGCTTTGACATCTTAACCAGCTAGCAAGCTGGGTGTTAACTTGATTTAGCTCCTAGTAATCTGGAGCTGCTTTGATTATGTTTTGTTGTGCAGAGAAGATATGATTGTGGAAAGGACCAAAGCTTCTTGTTGGTGACTTTAAAACTCCGAGTGTCATTCTCCAATGTGGTATTCCAAGCACAGTTGTGAGCTGAGGGTCCTATCACATCTCAGTGTAAGGGAGAAAACACTGGTGAAAACACATGGAATTTTGCTGTGTAGGCACCTGCTTATTAGCAGTGGAGGTCACTTTCCCAAAAGCCTGTTCAGCTTCTTTGGAGGGACGTTGCTGTATGGTTTCCTAGTCCGGAATTGCCACTCAGGCTTGATGGTAAATTTTCCTCACTAATCATATTTGTGTGTGGGCTGCATTTTATAATGAAAATATTGTGCTACAAATAGCTCAGCAGCCAGAGTACAGTGGAAACTTGATATTCAATGTACCAGAAGCAAACAAAGGTCTGTCAGTAGGCAGAGCAGTTAAGTGTGCTGCATTTTTAAATGATAATTCCCTGTCATGCAAAGTTAACTCAAGAGACCTGCCAACAGTCATTGGATTTGTAAGCAGGGCTAGCATGGCACCTTGCCATTGTCTGAATGTAAGGTTTAATTGACAAAAGCCCCTGATTGTCATCATACTCCATATGCACATCCTTGACATCAGTAGTCAGATGTGTAGCTGGGGTAACAAACAGGTGTTTATTTTCAAGGATGGTTGTGTGGGTATTTCCACCCAAAACTGTTTTGGGAGGCAGTTTTGAGACTTGTGAAATGCTGCACATCTTACCTGGGTTTGTTCAAACATGAAAAAAACAGTTGCAACTGCTCTTTGGCATATACTGTGAAAAAGTGCTTTGAGAAAGAGCAAATGTTTTGGGATTCAGCTGGTGCCAGCAGGGTTAAAACTTCTCTGCCTTGGACACCGTATGTGGCGCTCAGAGCTGCACAGATGGAGCTGTCATTTGAGCTCTGGAACACGTGTTTTTGTTTGCTAATCTAAGCAGATGTTGCAGGATAAAAAGAAACACTGCAGGACTTTCTTTTGAGCTTAGGAGGGATAAACTGTTAGCTTAACACTCAGACTTCCAGTGAATTGATGGCAAGCTGTAGGCATGAGGCCCTGTGTGTCCTGGTGGCACGCCTGTGCAGCCTGCCAGCCATGGGGAAGTGCCAGAATATTGAAAATCTAGAAAAGATTAATTATGCAAAATAACTTCAGCATAGGTGTGGATTTCTGTTGAAGAATCCTCTTGTCTGTGCTGTTCATTGGGTGATACTTGTATAACATAATCTCATTAGGCAAGTGGTGTTCTGTTGAGTTAGAGACAAGAAAACCCAGAACTTCCATAAGAAAAAAAACCTTGCATGTGTTTTGTATTTCTGCATTTAAAGATGCATCTTCAAAGACAGCAGCTTTCCTAAGCTGAGGTAAGAAGCCAGCTAATGCTACATTGAATGGTTTGTACTTTCAGCTCTTTGTTAACTTTCCCAGCATGTGTACAAAAAACTTCCTGGAGTATGAGAGACATTCTTACTTCTAGAAGTACAGCTTGTGTTGGAAGGGAGGTTAAAGTTTGCTCAGAATTGAGTTTTCTTTGGAAGTAAATTGAGGTAGCAGTGTTTATTTGTAAAGTGCATGACTCTTTATAAAACCTCTGAAGATAGAGGACAATCTGAATCTGGTTAGTGCTGTTTGAAGCAAGGGTTTGCAATGACCCTTCCACTTCTCCAGATTTACAGCATTTTTGTGTGTATCTGTGCTAGTGGTGGTGTAATTTTCAAAGCTAGAAAGCAGAAGTTGCATCACTGATGACTGATTGTTTTTAAGGCCAATGTTCTCCCTCTATGGTCTGTGTTTCCTTAGAACCAGTAGTTGCTATCTCGAGTGGAACATCAATATAATACAACTTAAAAAGTTGGAGGCTGCAGAAGAAGTTGGCAGAGGCGTTTGCTACCTTTAATCTTGGTTCAGCACTTGCGCAAAGCAGTGTTGCTCAAGCAGACTGACATTATAAATTAGTTCCTCTCCCTCCTGATTAGCAAAGTGCTCGAGCAGGGGGCATGTTTATCTTGATGCCAGGCCAGCTTCCAGGTTCAGCATTCTTGCACCACTTCAGTCACACAGTTCTTTCCATTTCCTGCATCAGATTTAGGTGGGATTGGGTGTGCAGTTGTGGCGTAATTCCCCAAGAAGAGCCAGGCAAGACCTGGAGGGTTGACCAAGGACCTTAAGCTGTTTATGGATTGTAAATTAAAACAAAATAACTTAAGGACACAAATACTGGATTTCATTTAAGTAAGCTTCTAAAATGTGTCAAAGTGTAGCTGGTGTGGCATAGACTGAAATGCAGATACTGCACAAAGGACCTGGGATCAAGCTGGGGAGAGCTGCTGTTCCTCACAGCATTTGGAGAACTGTGAATAAAGGAGGGCAGTCTGGATAAATAACACATGAAATGTAGATGGCAGTGTCTGAAACAGTGACAGATGTACCTTAGGATGTACTCTTAGTGTAGAGGCACTGCATCGGTGCTCTAACTCCTTATTTCTTCAGGGAAGCATGTAGATTTGCCAGAGGTTCCAGACAGGTAATTAAAAGCTATCCAGTAATGAATAATCCTGAGCAGGTCTGCAAACAAGAATGGATGTAAACAATTTGGTCTTCTCTGTTCAGCTCCATGATGCAAAACCTCTTTTTGAAAAGGGGAATGGAACTCCTTGTTTGGAGTAGCACACAGCTTGAGCCAAAGCTGCTGCATGAACTCATTCCTTGTTTTTTCATCTCTGAACATTTTAAGTGATCCTGGCCCTGAATTGGAGTGTTCTATACGCTGCAGTTCTTGGCTAGCCTGGATCTTTTTTTTGGTCCAGTTTTTATATGTCTGCAGAAGCTTTTTTCTGTTAAATGTTGTAGTACTTAAAAAATTCAACACAAAGCTTAGTGTTAATGAAAATATGTTAGAATCTTTTCCTTCTCCACTCTCTGCTGAAGAGAGAAACTGCAGTAAGTACAAACAGCTTAGTTTTCACAGACTTTTGTTGGTGGCAGCAGACTAGACATATAATAAATTATCTTTATAAAAAGCAATTAGCATTTGTAAAAAGCCCAGAATGTTAATGCACTGTAACATGTTTTGTTCGTCTTTGTCACCAGACTGCAGCATCATGAAGAAGAATGTGGTCTTCAAACAGCTTGTGGCCACTTTTTTTTGCAGACATCAGTGCTCTAGAACACCATATTGTCTGTGTGCAGGTAGATACAAGGAGAGAGTTGAAAAGCTGTGGTTAAGGTTTTTTACATAGCCGGTCTCAAAATCTGAGTTAGTTAATGTTACTGTTGTGTGATTACACCATTTCCCTAGAATAATACTTCTGGAATAGTTCTTTTTTCTTTAATGTTCCTGCTCTGAGAGATACAGGTTACACCAGTGCATGTGGTGGTAGGTACTGAAGGATATTCAGGTCTGTGTAAGATGGATCATTCAGTTATCTGTCAATGTAATTGTCATTAAGGCACATCCAGTTGTAGCTTAATAATGTGATGGAACTCTTCTGTTCTTAATGAAAACACTTGTTGATCTGTGAGGGAAAGGAAATCAACAGACTAGTGTCTAAACTTAGGATTTCAAGTAGTTTTGTGTAGTTCTGCAGTATCCATCACTGTTATCCTTGTCAGCAGCAAGATGCTTTTGGTCTGCGTCGTCCCACTCAGTGCAAACCACAAAATGAGTAAGTGGTAAAAGATGATGGAGTGTTCCTGCTTGGAAAATCAGTCATCAGGACTGTTGGAGGATGGGGAGGGGTTACTGTGAGCTGTCCCAGTCTGGTCTTGCAGACTAAATGCATGCTAGTGGTTAAAGCGAATTATGTGCTCTCCTGGAGTATGTTTGCTGGTTGAGCTTCATCCTGAAGGAATCCAGTTTGTGTGCTCTCAGAGACTGTTCTGTGAAGTGAAGCGAAGCACATTTAGTGGGACAGTCAGGAAATGTGAATCCAAGCCTCACTCCTGATCTGAATTAAAATGTCAGTGTAGATGCACCCAGAGACTGCGTTTAAACTGCCATGTAAGTGCTTGATACCCATGGAATGGGCAGTCTGAGATCAGGAACACTATTCCAAATCTCAAAAACTGTGTAGCATAGGTGGAAAAGGTACAGAAGCAGGTGTAATCAGTGTGGAAATGACTTCCATACAGAACAGACTGGAAAACCCTAGAAATTTCCTGTTAGGAAAGCAGATGGCTGATTGTAGCCTGTAAAATGGTGTAGAGAAAAGTGAAGGTGAAAGACATGCTTGCTGCCTTGCAGACCTGAAGATAGGTATTTTCTGTCTTTGTGATTTGATTGATCAAATCAAACTTGAGTATATGTTTGGTGACCCCTGCACATAGAATGTTGAGAATGCAGAAGAAAACTGAGACGGTGCAGGGCCTGTTTTTTCCTTAGGTGTACCATGACCCCGAGGTGCCTGTGTGCTGACCATTCCAGCTTATTTGAAGCAGAGTGTGGGAAAATATCTGTGCAGACCTTTGACGAAGCAGAGAAGCAGAAATTCTGCATGAAATGGAGGCACTTTAACCTGTGGATTGTTAACAGGCCTGTGTATTGTGTGTTCAGGTCAATGTCTTGAGGCGGCAGCAGCGCATGATCAAAAACCGCGAGTCAGCCTTTCAGTCACGCAAGAAAAAGAAGGAATACATGTTGGGACTCGAGGCCAGGCTGGAGGCAGCCTTGCTGGAGAATGAGAAACTCAAGAAAGAAAACAGCACGCTGAAGAGGCAGCTGGATGAAGTGGTATTAGAGGTAAGAGATTGCGATGAAAGTCTGATTTTATATGAAAACAGTTGTTCAGGTGGAAGGCGCAAGAACAGAACTGGGGAGATGTTGACTGGAAGACCTTTGAGGGTTTCTAGCCCAGCATCCCATTCCAAGCATGACTTTCACCAACTGTAGGCCAGGACAGCTGACACATTATCTGGTAGACTTTTAATTCTTTACTTCATGGTGCTTCTGAATATTTCACTGGATAGAAGCGGAATATAATGAATAAACCAAAGTTTTATTTTTAAGTAGTTCACGAATATATTCACACATAATTAGGCAAATATAAATCTAAAAAGCAAGTATAATTTGGCGTACTTAGCTTCTGACATACCTCTGCTTATCTTTGCCCCTCTTTTGCTCAATGTCTTCTGTTTTTTCTGTCTAGAACCAGAAGCTCAAAGTATCATCTCCGAAGAGAAGGACACTGTGCGTGATGGTGATACTGGCCTTTATCATGTTGAATTACGGTCCATTGAGGTAAGCTGCTTAGAAATTCCTCTTTGCCTAGCAAGTTTACTGTCCTGGGATTTTTGTTTGAATCATTAATAACAGCCAGTGTTGTGTTTTAAAGCCTTGAGCTTGAAATCTGAAACCTGCCCTTTATTCTCCTCCTGCTTAGGGGAAGATGCATCTGTACCTTAAGGCACCTGAAGTGATTGATAGTTATGTTCGTTTTGTTTTCTGGAGCTGTAAGAATGTGAACATAATGGCTGGTGGTGTCAATGTATCTTTCTTTTAGTCTTGTCTCTTTCTGAACTGTCATGTATTCTCCTCTTTTGGAATCCTTCTGGCAATAAGAGCCAGATCTTGTACTTCTAATTTTTCCTGGTTTGGCATTTTTTTATTCAGTGCAGCATACAGCAGTTTGTCTGCTCCGTTTATACCTGCAGAGATTAAGAACTGTGTTTAGAACCCTTTTAGGAAAAAAGTCAGACTTGGAGAGCTTATCTGCTTGTTCATACCTGTGCTAATTTCAGTAGCTATGACTTGAAGCTGCTTTAGTACTCAAAATACTCAGGAAATCCCTCTGTACATTCCATTCCTTGCAGTCCTGACCCTTAGATGTGTCCAGCTGCAATCTCCCTCATTACAGTGTAAGTCCTGTGTTACTTGTCTTGTAGGTCTGGTGAAGAGGTTGTTTCCCCTCCTTGATTAGTTGAAGTGGTAATCAGAAACCTCTCTTGTTTGAACTGTTATCAGTAGGACAGAGGAACCAGAGAGCAGCAGGGAAAAGCTACATCACTTCCTACATACTTTATAAAGAAATCTGTGGAAGAAAGGAGAATCTTTTTATTCTAATACTTCTTGCATATACCTCTCCATTTAACTTGGCTTTGGAACATAAAGACCTTTTAGATGGAGCTGTTTTCTCTTTCAAAAGGGGATAATATTTCGGTAGGATGCCAGTCAGCAGTGTCTCCATTTCTCCTCAAAATCCCAGTCAAATTAAAGGAATGGGATAAATATGGAGGAAGACTTTGTTTCTGACTGAGATAAATTTTTAGAAAATGAGGTTTGTACTTTTAGTATTAGAAAATTTGCTGAAGCTGAAATGACTTCTGAAGTATTTGCACTTTTACTGCAAATATTGTTTATCTCAGGAAGTGAAACACAGCTGATAATTTTGCTTTGATATGGATGATGTTAAGGTAGACCATTTCTTAGTGTATTTAGGGTTTGTATTGTGATTTTTGACTATTAGGCAGAAAAATCAGCTTCCAGATACTAAGGGATTGATTTGTAAATCCTATCTGCATTTCAAACATTACCACTCACTTGAGAGAGACACTTGGTGAGAATTACTAGAACCAGTTATCTTTCTGAAGCTGGGGGAAAATTTACTTGTGTCTGCCTTATAGTGAGATGATGGAATGCACAAAGCTCCTGTTAGTGCTGAAAGGCTTGGAAACACAGAGAGATGGGTGGGAAGTCTTTTAGCACAGTGCTCTGAAGTTCCTGTGGCATCTTCCCTGCCCCCAGGAATGAGTGAGGTGTTGAGCTCGATGGCAAGGCACTGCTGTCAAAGTAGGCTGAAAGGTCGGGTTGTGTTCGTATCTTTGCAACAGTCAGTAACTATAGGAATGTGACAGGGTTAACTCCTTGACATGTTTGATGTTTAATAAAGTAGATAAAGCAAAAAGAAATCCTTGGATGTCTGACTGTTCCTGGCCAGTACAGAAGCTGAGCATGCCAGTGGAACTGCTGTGCCTGAACCAGGTGGTTTGCATCAGTACTGGATTTAGGCAACAAAGAGAAATGTAATTGCAAGTTCGCAAGGAATTACTCTTTCTGGTTTGTTTTTTTTTTTTTTCCTAGCAGAATAAAAATGCTTGCACTGCAATTAAAATTCTAGTCTGTATCAAGGTGGTGTGAATGTTTGGTTGTGCAATACTCTTTGGAATACCCAGAATGTGGGATATACAAACCATTTCTTTAGATTTCACTCCTCCCATATGCATTTTCTTCCTTTTTATGAAGGTGTCACTGAATGGTAGCTCTACAAATATGATAGGATTGCTGTTCTGCTATGTCCTTAAGAACAGAAGCTTCTGATAAATGTGCTTTTTTTCACTCCCTGCAACTTTTACAGCTATTACAGAAATAAGGAATTTTTTGAGATAATATCCATGCTAGCTTACAGTTCAGCAAAAACACTCTTTTCCCCCAAATTAGCTAACTGTGGAATCCCTAATTTCCATGCAGTGGTCAGCTGGAGGTAAATATGTTCTGAAACCTTGTGTTGCCCTTTTTTCTGTGTGAGAAATCATTTCAGTTGCACACCTGAATGGAGGCGTGCCAGCATTTGGGCTCAGGATGTTTTCATCCAAACATATTAGCAGTGAATGTTTTGTTGCTTAAAACCAATGAACCATTGCAAAGAGAGAGTGACATCCAAAAAAAGTCAAAATTCTGGGAAATCCACCCCCTAAATTCTGTAGCAGACTTTGAAAACCCATTGCTGGCGTTACTGTAAGATGCTTCTTAGGTTCCTGTTGGAAGCAATAGGATTCTGTGAAGGCTAGAGATAGAACAAAAGGCCAGATGTATAGGTTACCTATTTCTGTCAAATCAGAGAAAGCAGGGAAGCAGTTGGAGTGTTTAGGGATGGGGATGTGAAGAACAGGCAGTCCTGCAGACCCTCCATGGCGTGCAGTAGATCAGTGAAGGTGCAGTGTTTGGGCACTCAGCATCCCACAAAAGAATCCTATCTGGATGGGTGGCTGTGTAGTTAGTTCTATGTTTTCCTCTGCATTAATGGATGTGTGTTGCTCTAATAAAGACTAACACATAATTTTTTTGATTGGTCCTAAGTCTGGTTGACTGTGTTTGAGTGGTGAGATGTTTGTGATGTTTCATGGAGGACTCTGAGACTGCTGTTCAGCTGTTCTAAGATTATGGGAAGCAGTCTGGGATGTGGCAGCCCTTGGCAAACAAGTAGAGCAGATAAAATTATTCTGCTGACACATTTTTTCATGCTGACAGATATGTGTGGGGGTAATCTGTAATGTTGACCTTGGGAATTTGGGAGTGGGGGTGAAAGTCTGGTAGGGAAGCTGGCCTGGTGACACACGAAATCTGTTTGAAAATACTGGAGGGAGAGTGCAGTCCAGTCTGCTTAATTACCAGCAAGCCTTTCAGAACATCCTTCAGTCTTGGACACGGCACCATGCTATCTCTAAGGAAAGAATGCAAGTCTAATTAAATATAAATTGAATGCCAGTGTGAATTGATGATGTGAAGGTGGCTTGTGTGGAGTTAGCGGTCACTCTGCATTAGGTAGTACTGTGTTACTAAACTCTTCTGGGTTTGTTGCTGCTTTGTATTGAAAACTGAAACTTTCACTTATTAAAAGCAGAAGTAATTTAACAGGAATTTTATTAGTGTTTCTATTATATCCGTTTGTTTTATGCTAGAAGAAAGGTGCCCAGGAATTTCCCATCTGTGTGTCAGTGAACTATTTTGTAATCTTCATGAGTTATTTGGATTTGGATTCAACATGTATAAAAACTTCCTTTTATTATTATTATTTAAGAGTGATTGGTGAGGTGTGTGAAGGGAAAAGGGTACATTTTGATTCAGTTCGTTGCAGAGGTCACCCCCTTGCCCCAGCCTTGCATTCCATGAGGTGCAAGACAGGAATTGGCAACCAGCAGTGTTTGCACAAAAGGCAGTGAGCACACAGGCCTTGGCACTGAGCAGGGCTCGGAGCTGGAACCAGGGCATCTGGAGGCAGGTATCCCGGGGAGCCAGGCATCCCTGGGAGCCAGGCTCTCGTGCCTCCACATGTGCCTTCTGTGGCGTTGGTCGCATTCCCAGCTGGCATGGCATCCCTGAGACATGGCTGACTTCTGGCATTGACAAACATCTGATTAGCTGTGCTGGGTTTTTAGCACTTACAACATGAAATCTGGTCATTTTCAAATTATTGCAGTTCCTGCATGCCTTTTTCTCCTTCTTTGAGTTCCACGTTTGTGTTGGACTGTGCCTGTAGAGTTACCAGATCTGAAAATGTGTTAAACAAGCACAAACAAAGCTGAAACAAATGGAAACCAAGCACATGTTCTAGTCTAAACAATCCGTGTATTTATTTTGGGAATATCTTTATTTTGATTCTCTTCCCTGTTCTCATTTGAATATAAATTGTCTTGTGTGTTTGTTTTGTTTTTTTAATGCACGTCCTACATGTGATACTAAAATATTTGCAGGAAAATAACCCAACTAATGTATAAAAAGCAGGGAAAGGAGAACGATCACAGAAGATGCAAAAGATAAATTTTCTGCATCTCTTCTTGGGGCAGTAGCAGCAAAGTATATAAAGGCAGGTATTTGCTGGTGGCTGTAGCATTATTGTTTTGGCTATAAGAAGTGTTCAACTAGTTATTTTTTTCCCCATAATCAGTCTGCTTAAGCTTACATGGTGGTTGTCACCCAGCAGCAGTCTTAGAGCATTTATTAAGATGTCAGCCAGCCAGAATGTGTCTTAACTACCACTTTAGATACTTAGTGGACAGAAAACAAAGAAAAATACGAAGTTGGAGAGAGGAAAGAGATTGGAACGGCAGATTTGAGAGGGTGGTGTGATACTCTTTTTTTAGTATTATTATTAATTTTGTGTTTTCTTACAAGTTGGCCACCTCTGTATGGCTGGAACCCCTTTCAAACTGGAAAACAGACTTGGTGATACAAAGAAAGCTGTATTTGTGGTGGAGGATGACTGAGGGGTGATTGATGTAGCTCAGTAAAGCTGCTGCTGCTTCAAAACCTCTTGTGTCTTGTTGATCTCAAGCAGCTGCACTAGAATGGCTGGCCTTTAGCAGAGACTTCACTGCAGCTCCTCTCTAGGGTGTTCTCATGGATTTTCCTCTGCTTTCCAGGACTACCCTGGGAACTGAATAATCGATTAAAAATTTATATCCACTGAGCAGTCTGCAAATAAAGACACTGGCCTAGCTGGCTGAGAAGTGTGATTTGTCTACTGTTGTCATAGACTACAGCAAATGAAGAAACAGTGACTCTTGATTCCTGAAAGACTTAGAGGTGTGTCATTTCTTAAATTGAGATAGCATAAACAGGAAAAAAAACCCAGAAGTGCTAAGATTAATCATCTTTTACTAAAAATGACAAAATGGCCCAAGGTTTGTTCAGCTTGCAAGCTGCCGTGACCTGCTGTTTGTAAGGATAAAGTAATACAAACGGAAGTCTTTCAGCAGTACCCAGATTAGCATCCCACCCAGTCTGCAGGATGCTGGTCAGCACTGCTGGCGTCTGCTCAGCTTTTGGAGCATGAAGGATTTGGGCTGCTGACAGCACCATCCCTTGAGCACACCTGTGTTGGTGTCACTATGGTCTAGTGCCCTTACCCAAGCTGAGCAATCTTGCGTTGATATGTGGGAGAGCAGGATTATTCTGAGGCCTGGTGCATTCAGCAGTGTTTTTGTGCAAGTTTTCTGTTGTTTGAGACTTTATGCTGGACTCCTTGATTAAAGAAACAGACCCATCTTATGGCAAGCAGGAGCATAGGGATACCTCAGCGATGGGATGTTGCAAAGTTAGAGAAATAGTGCTGTTGTTCCCTTACAGGAAGCATTTTCTGTGTGGGCAAAGGAGCTGATCTCGTTCCTGTATCATCACGTGCAGCAAGCATTGTGTTGCTGCAGAGGTGTTGGAGCTGTCTGTTGTGTGCTGGGGTTTGTCAGTGCAGGTCCCACCAACAGCAGCCAGGCCAAGGTCTCGGTGTAGCCTGGAGTCACCTCTGTGCTGCCCTGGCAGGTGACCCCAAGCAGTGTCATGGGGTGTTCCAAAACATCCCAAATGTCCCCTTGAATAACATGTGCTAAGTAGACTAAAGCCATGTGTCTGGCACCTGCCCAAAGTGAAGGGCAGTGACTAACAGCTCAAACACACGATTACTTTTGCCTTACATTAATTTGTTTCCTTAACAATTCTCCCCTGACTCTGTGTGTGCTCCTTCCTCCCTCCGTTCCAGGGCACAGTGGGGCAGGTTAGTTGGAACCACCAATGGCTTGCAGGAGGAATGGAAGAGGAACTCCCAGACATGCAGTGACTGCTTGAAGCGTCTCTTAAGAGGTGTTCTGAGGGCAGAGAACCACAGATCATGGGCTGTACTACAGGGTCACTTCCTTTTTCTCAGTTCATCCAATCCTGGGCTTTTTTTACACTTAGTGAAGGATAGAAAAGGATTGTTTTTCTGCTTTTTGCAAGCCTCAAAGCCTTCAGGAGGTTGATAGGCTTAAATGTGGTGTATAATAAACCTGCATACAAATGATGACAGTCAAATGCCTATTAATTTCTTACACACTAGTGGAGAGGAACTGGTAAAATGTGAAGAAAAAGCTGTGAGGTGAGTGCAAGAGGCATGAAACGGTGCTGTGTTAGTCAGCTTCGTGTCTTCTGGCTGCCAAGGAAAAATGAAGCCCTCTGGGTATTTTAGCAAAAACAGCAGAAGCATTGGAAGACATTTGTGGCTCTTAACACTTGTAATACAGGAAACTTAATATAACGTTTGTGACACTGAAGAACACGTTTCAGTGCTGGGTTGAGTGTACATTTGTGTTGGAGATGGCCCAAAGATAAAAACCTGCTTCTGCAGCGCACCTTTGGTCTTGTGTTGTAGTTTCTCCATGAAGAGAGAGGGAGAAATCAAGAGGAAAAGGATAGGCTGAGTAAATTGGACTTGGGTCTAGGTTCCAGACCTTTCAATGCCTCTTTTGATGGGTTGTTGCATAAGAAAAATTGGATACCTTTGATTTTCTTACAAACTACAGCTGTGGGGGCAGGAAAGGATTCCTTCCTCTTTCCTCTGCTGATCGCGGCCACAAGCTTTGGCTATAAAGGCCAGATAATGGTACAGAGTTTTCCAAGCAAAAAAAAAGTGCATTGGGTGTCAGTATTTGCTTTCTTCCTTTCTTTTCCAGAGGCATTATTAAAAATAAATTGCTTTTTAAGCATGCAAAACACAACAAAACCTTATAAAAACTCCACTTTGGGTTGCTTTCCTCCTCTTGCCCTGCAGAGGAAGAAGGCTGGGCTGCTCTCTCCAGCCCAGCACTCAGAGAGGGTAGCTCTGGAGCAGCCCTCAGGAGAAGGCAGAGCCTTGCTGTCAGCAGATGGTGCACTCATTGGGAATAGAAACAAGAAATACTTTCCAGAGAGTGTCTGGCACTATGGCAGCCTTGTCTGGAATCAGTTAGGAAGAGGGCAAGGTCTTTGGTTGGTGTCTCCTTGCAATGTCAACTTTAGCTGGTTGGAAACATCCCAGCTCATACTCAGAGATGGTTCTGTCCCCAGAAAACTCTTTGTTATGATATCACTATTGGCTTTCGTCTACAAATTACTGTACAACTTAAATGTCAGTATTCAAAACTTGAAGTGCACAGGATTTGTTCAGCCAGAAGCACAAATGAAATTTAGTTTGGGCTCCTGGCAAGACTTGCTTTCACATTCATCAAACTGACATTCAAACCAAAGAAGTAAAAATACAGCTAAAATATCAGGTGCTGTTGAATGCCTGGAGAAACCATGGCAGGAGTGCTGCTTTTCTTTCCCTCTTATGATCAAATTTATCTACACTTCTGAACAAACATCTGCATGAAGTATTTAGTGGTTCTTTCTTTTTCCCTTGGATCTGGTTTTGCATCTGAAACAAGCCGAGAGCTCAGCCAGCTTGGACAGGGTGTTCGTGGCTTGTGAAAACCCTTTCATGCTCGCGGTATCTGGGATGTTCAAATGCAGGCTCTAAAGCCTTGCTAGGCACCCCAGGTGTGTGAGTGAGCCAAACAGGAAAGATTCCAACTTCTAAAAGACTGTCTTGTCCAGTAGAGCCAATTCCCAGCTTCAGTCTTTTGTGACTTTTAATGTGTGGCAGTAACTCAGTTCCTGCAAATAGCAGGGCTTGCTCAGGGCAGGTATGACAAAATGCTCTTCCTTTTCTGACTTCTCATCTTATAGCTCAGCAGGATGAAAAACCTGTCCATGTTTTTGCCATCTGTCATATTAAACCAGTTCTTAAAGCAACTGTTGATATCTTAGTTGAAAATACTGTTTTTCTCAAGCTTTTTTCCCTCAATATGGGATCTTCTACCTTTCTTTTTCACGTTTTCTAGCCTCTTCTGCCTGATGTTTTTAAATGCCCAATATTTAGTTCCTCTTCAGTGTCATGGTGTTGGGATATGCTCTGTAGACCCTTCCTGTTGCAGCTTGCATTGTTGCTGTTCTGCTTGGCACTTGTAAAGCTCAGCATGCCTGAGGTCGGCAGATGTTTCCAGATGCAGCTCTGCAGGAGAGGTCCATCCTCATCCCAGCTGCTTGAAGGGAATCACTGCTCCTAAGTCATGATTTTCTCCCCATATTAATGTGAGATGTCAAAGGAGGAGTATTCCTGATGCCCCATCTCAGACCCTCAGGTACCCACTTGGCAAGGAAAGGCCCTGGAGAAACTGGAGGATGTGGACCATTACCTGCACATCCTCTCCTATTTGTTTCCTGAAGATGGAGCCCTCTTTATAGACAAACTCCACTGGTGTTCCCTCATGGGAGAAGGGCAGAGGAAGAAATGATACAACAGAACAACAACATCTTCTGTTCAGATGGGGAAAAAACTAACAAAACTCCCCAAGTAATTAGGAGGTGGAAGCGGGGTAGGATTTCAATTTGTGGGGCTTTTCCTTATCCAAAACTAAAATTATTTTGATTTTGGGTCATTGCCACAAACCAAAGGAGCAACAAAGGGGATTTTTACTTTTTTTTTTTCCATACATATTTGAGACATTGAGAAGAAACTTTCAGTCATTTTCAAAGTCCTAGAAAAAGAATGGGAAAGCGGGGGGGGGGAAAAAGTGGCCTATATAGCAGAAATTGCTGCTAGTCTTGCTTCAAAAGAAAAATAGCAATCCTGATAAAGGAAAGGGCATTGAAAAAATACCCTAATATGATATTTTGTTCTCAGGTTTGTGTTCACATTGTCAGAAGTGGGAGCCGTGGTTTATGCCTGTGGGGGTGGCAAAACATACTCTGTTCACGTCCTTCTTTGTCTTTTGCTGCTGAAGATACCTGCTTTCAGGTTGAAACATCCCATGCTCAGCTGATTTTTGATGAAAAGATAAAGATGTTTTACACTTGAGAAGAGGGAAAAGAAACATTTCCTCTCTTCTAGAGCTGATGCAATAAAGTGAGGTGTGTGTGGCTTAGAATGGGTGTGTAGCTAAAACAACTCAATCACAAAGAGGGAAGATTAGCTGTGATTGCAGAGCAGTGTGTGTCTTTATCCTTTGTCTCTGCTGTGCCGAGCTCAGGGTGAGCTGCAGTAGGAATGTGTTGCATGTGACACTTCACCTCGCCAAGCTGGAACCCAAAATAACGAGAATCGTTTTTGCAGAATGAGACAAATAGGAAGGAAGAAGCACCATGGGAAAATGCAATTTGTTGCAGTTCTTCTGCTTAGATTTTTCTCAGCTTTAACTAATAATTACATGGAAAGTTTCCCTGGTTCCATGTGTCGTTTTGAATGGGAAAGGAGAGAAGTAGGATAGGCTGAAACACCAGATCCAGGAGGTCCAGCAACTGGATGGCTAATACACTTCAGGCTGGGGAGTTTGCAGGATTTGCAGGAGAGTTAACAACTTTCAGATCTTCTGAGGGATATTCTTGGTCTGGTGAATAAACTACCATGTACTTCTGGCTGTCATGACTCAGATTAAGTGCAGTAAGGGCATTTCACAGGTGAGTGGCTTCCAGCAGGAACGTGAGGCATCTGTTTAAGCATCAGCCTTAGTTTTGAGCTCTGGTTCTTGGGCTTGAGACGCTGCCAGTTGTGCTGATGCTTTCATTGGCAGAGAAAAAAAAGTGATCTCATAAAACCTAGTAGGTAGTGGAGATTGTTCCTGTAAAACTGGATAGGCCTGGTGTTGCCTGATAGGAGATTCTGAATAAACTATTGAGCTTTCCATGCAGTAGAAGCGATGAGACATTTGGATACCGGTATGCACAGGCAGTAAGGAAACTCTTTAAGTTAATCTCTAAGTACTTTTCTGCCCGTTGGCACAAGTGAAACAGAACCTGCAGCATTTCTGCTGCCCTCATTCCGTGCTGCTGCCTAGAAACCTGGAGGAGAGGAGGCGATCAAAGCAACGTCAGCCTGGGTCTAGGATTGTCCTGACTCTTGTGGTTCAGAACATGGCACAATTACTCACAGGGACACCTGGGTTACTACTAATAGGAGTGCAAAAGTGTTGGCAAAAGAGAGGGAATTTCTAGGCAATTCTGTCTGCCTTCTGCTTACTTGTGGAGTATTTAAGCTGCCCTCCTTGCTAGGTTTTGCCTGTCTCTATTTGTATTTGTTGCCTGTTGCAAAGTGATGCCACGTAAAACCAGGAAATACTGCCCTGCAGGGTTTATGCTCTGCTGCACAGGAGGGGTGGGGCATGAATTAAAATATACTCTGTGGGCTGTGATCAGCATGAATGGCAGAGATCTCATCGGCATGCTGAGGGCTTGTTGCATTTTTGTGTTTTCACTGCGTTGCTGCTAGTGATGCTCTGCTGTTGTCAGCCAAGAAGTTTATTCATATTTCAGGAAGCAACCGTGTTATGAAAGAGGAAAGCCAGCCTCTGGAGAGGAGAAATTGAAGTATTGCTGCTGTGCTTTGGAGAGTTCTCCCTTGTAACTCACCCCTCTGAGCGAGGATGCAGATCTGGTGCAGCAGTGGTGTGGTTGTGTTTCCAGCTCACATGTGCAGTGCTGCTCCCTCTCACTGCATGGAGAGCAGCACAGACACTCCTGTGCTGCGTGGCTGGCTGGCTGAGCAGCCCCCAGGCCAGGATCCTTCCATCCATGGAGCACACACCAGAACAACAGGGTGTCTGGCACCATGGCCTGCTGCCGATGGGGCTGTTGGCCCTGCCAGTTGTTCTAAATCCAAGTAGAATTGAACATATTTAAGTTTGTGTACAGTTCTGGTAGATGTCTGGCATAGCATTCCAGGCTTGCAGCTGCATGGATTTTGATAGCTAAGTTTTCCTTACATGTTGTATT
Source organism: Pachycephala philippinensis (assembly GCA_013397055.1). NCBI lineage: Eukaryota > Metazoa > Chordata > Aves > Passeriformes > Pachycephala > Pachycephala philippinensis. The sequence goes on along the minus strand of VWZT01013523.1, from coordinate 815,899 downwards.
CATATAAACTATGTAAATTGTACTTTGAGGCTGATGGAAGTTAAAGTTTGCTAGGGCTTTGATTTGAATGTAGGTAATTTTCTTGTGCCTGTAGACCTGGGTTACAAGCAGACTATTCTTAGTTTCATCAGGTGAAGCTTATGTGGGGGAATGTGAAAACCAGAGCATCAAAATCCTTCAAACAATTAAAACTGAAAAAGAGATCAGACTTGCTTTTCTGACTGCTACTGCTTTGAACGATGATATTATAATGACATTATTTTTTTACATTAGATGTGACATGAACCTTATCAATGTAATGTAACAGCAGCCAGAAACTTCTCCACCTGAGTGTTTAACGCCTTACAGTAAAGGGCCTTGCAGACCCCTTACGTGTGTGATACATTTTGCTATGTTTGTTGTGTTCTCCAGTGTATTTGAAAAGGATCCCAATGGAGTTGATTCCACTGTGAGTTCTAACCACCGGACCAGAAATCTTCTGGAGTTCTCAGCTGTCCAGGAGTCCAGCACAGATCAGAAAATACCTGAGGGCATCATTCCCGAGAAGAGTAATAGGTGAGATGAAAACCTTTAACATATTTTGGGTGGCAGAGGGCAATGGTGCTTTTAGTCCTCACTGCCTTGCTCACCTTTTTGGCCAGTGCTCTTGCTGCATTTACAGAGTACCTGTAAATGTACCAGAGTTTTAAACACAGCATTTTGAAAGCTGTTCAGTTTGCTTTTCAAATTAATATGGTGTTTCATCTGCCAGAGTACCCAACACACAGAGCTTCAGAAGTGTACACGTGGCTACACAGTGCTGCACAGTGTTAGGGAAGAGAGCAGATCATCCACAAGTGCTTGTCAGTGAGACTTTCAGGACCTTCTTCAGTTCATCTGTTTGCTTTTTTCCTCTGATCTATATTTTAGCTTGCATAGTTGTGATATTTGTCATATTATCTATCTCTTCTTTCTTTTCAAGCTGGAATATTTATTTTCTCAGTTGCTCAAGAGAAGATTGGGGAAGTTCACGACTAAGAACACACTCTGAACTTAGCACTGTACTTTTTCATTTTAAAAAGTCCATCTGAGACCATCCTTGTGCTTATCCATTATTTAATTAAATACTGGCTTTCAGGCTTCCTAGATTTCTAGCATGCAGTGCATAAGTGAACATATAATTGTCTCCAGATTGAAGTCTGGCTAATACAGCTCATGTTTTCCCCTTACAAGATTTATCCTATTAGACTGTCCCTTTCCAGTGGAGTGTTTTGGCTGGTTGAACAAAGCCAGGCACAGATGTGCAGAAAGCCCTGATGTATTTTGCCATGCAGAAAGAAGGCAATAAATCAGGAGCATTGTAAGGCTGTAGCCATGGTGAGGGCTTTGTATCCTATGGGGTACATTTCAGACCATGACCTATGGGACACAAGAGTAGAGTGGTTCTCTTAGGAGGATGTGCTCGTGCCTGTACCTGCTTTTCTTTCACTGTTTCACCCTGGCTTTGGCAAGCTGTGAGCTCTTTGCTGCATACTCTCCTTTATCCGTCCTAGATGCAGCAGACAGGAGAAGCAGACATGAAGTTGGAGAGAAAGCTGGGAAAGAGAGGGGATATGAATAAGGCTTTCATAAGCTCTTATACCTGATTTTTCAGAAAGAAGTTGAGGTTCAGGAGCTACAAGTCTGTCAAAACCAAGAGGACTAAGGCTGTTACATTGATAACCTGTCAAGAGAGAAACATACATTAGGTATTTGGTGATAAGTAGTTAACCCCTCAGGAGGTCCTGAGAGTATTACAGATTTTTATACTGAGAAATGCATGCTCCTTTTCACCTGTTATCAAAACCAAGATAGATTCTGGAGACAGAGATGTAAATCGTCTCCACTCAGTTGTAATATAGTTTGTGGCTGCTCAGTTGTCATATAGCTTATGGTCTGTCTATCTGCATGGTTTTAGTGGATAATAAATTTAGTATTTCTGTAGCAAATCTTGCACAGCTCTGGAATGAAAAAGAAAGTTGTGTCTGCAGAGATCACATAGTTTGCATACTATGAGGAATATTTTACAGACTACATATACTATCAATATCTGGCCTTCTTGGGAAGAGATCCAACATCTGCTAATGCTCATCTGTCTTCCCTGCGTTGAGAGCTGTCAGCCTCCTTTGAGGGATTGACTGAGAACACTGGATGTTTGATAGGAATTGTTACTCACCTGCTTCAAAGGTCTCACGGGAGCAGCTGTAACATTCGTGGGTCTGCTGGTGTTAGTGCTCATTCTCTGGATTTGGTCAAAGGGTCATGAAAAAGTTTTCTAAGGGATTTCTTGATGTGCTTTTCTTCATTTTTGCCAGGTATGACCATTCTGTGTCTGATAACAAAGCACTGATGATAGTCTCAGAAGAACCACTGTTATATATTTCACCACCACCACCCCCCTGCCGGCCTCTGATCAACAGGACAGAGTCACTGAGGTGAGCAAGCAACTTTTGTGAGCATTTAAACTTTGTTAGGAGTTGAGATATAAATTCTGTGTTGACTGAGTGCTGCTGGACAGCTGTGAGCAATGTTGTTGTGCATTCATGGTGTCCGTCCAGTATGTGACCTGTGTCTCATAAGTGTCTGCACTGTCTAATGCCTGCTGCCATAAGGACAGATCCACTTGGATCTTTGTAATCTTTCCATGGTTTAATAATGATTTTCACCATTATGTTTTCACTCTGGTCACATGCAATAGCCAAATAACAATTTTCTGATTGTCTGGGGGGTTTTCGTGACTTAAAAGAGAAATCACTTCATGTGTAGAAATGTTAATGATATGGAAATCAAGTCCAGCTAAAAGCCTTTTCCATCTGAATTATTTAAGAGATGGTCTTCTCTTCTTCACCTTCTGATAGAAGCAGACTGAGCCTGACATTGCAGATGTTCTTTGTTCACTGTTAGAAAACCTAGCTCCACTTTTTCCATAGATATGAGTCACTAACCTTATCTCCATTCTCTTTGTCCATTCTGTCTCTCATATTTCTTTGCCACAAGTTAGCCTTAACCAATAATTTGTCTTGAACTGATCAACTTTTGATTTTAAATTTCAGTAGTCCTTCCAGTAATTTCAAAATTACTGTTCATTGGGCAAAAGAAAGGCCAGTATCTACTTTATGTGGAAACATCCATGAATCTAATACTTTATAGACAATCCCTTACAAATTTAATCTTAAAATTGTATTTTCTTCCTGTGGTATTAAAAATAATTTATCATAAGGTAAAATAATAGTAATCTTCAGTGTCTATACAGTGGCTAAACTGTTGTATACAGCTGAAATATTCTGCCAGCGTTGTTTGAAGTGTGTATTGATGCTGTTTTCCTAGGCTGACCCATGAACTCCGGGGATGGGTGCACAGGCACGAGGTGGAGCGGACGAGGTCCCGGAGGCTGTCCAACAACCAGCAGCAGAAGGCGCGAGTCACGCAGGTGCGCCGCCCGTGCTCCTGCCGCGGGGGCACGAGATAATTTTATGCAGTATTCCCCCTGACTTGTTTGCACTTGTCATTATAGACAAAAGTAGCCATCGTGCCTGTAATTAGGGCAGCCAACACTTCCCATTTGAAATTGCTGGGTTTGGTTGATTGTTACGTTGTCAAAGTTGTTCTTCCATCCCTGCTCTTGGATTCAGGGTTTTGAATTTTTTTTAGCAGCTGTCAAAATAGCTTCTGCATTTTCTAAAATGAAGTCAATAGTTATCCTTTTTATGGCTTTTCTGTAAGGATAAGCAATTGCTTAATGGAGAGAAATACAACCTACAGCACATTTATCTGACTCACTGTTAAGAACCACAGCTGATTAGTTTTGTTGAAATATTTCTATTGTTTAAATTTTTGCTTGGGGGATTTTTTTTTTTTTTTTTGGTAAGGCTAGAGAATTATAAGACTTCTGCTCATATTTCCCATTTTTCAAAATCTCTTTTATCTATATGTCGTACTAATATCAAGGCAGAAATTAAGACAATGAATTTTCAAAGTATTTAAATTGATTAGATGTAGTAACAGCTCTAAAAGGAATTGAGCATCACAATGTGGGAAATACTGCAGTTTTCTAGGGAAGAAGTATTGTGTGTTAAACTTCAGGTGCTCCTCACTGGTGTCCAAAGCAGAATGGTGGAACATTTAGAACTCTTGTGTATGGTGCCAAGCTCCCTTTCGTGTCTCTGAATGTTGACTTCAAATTTGGCTGTATTAAAATCTTGCTGGTTTTGTTGTTCCGGCTTGATTGCTGACCATTTCAGTTTTTCATGTTTCACCAGTGGGAAAAGGCACATTTCTGGTGCAGAGCACTGATTAACCTCTGCCCCCCATGTTATATTCTATGTAGTGGCAAACCAAGGAAATGCTTATTGGTTGCACTTTGCGTCATCTTTTCCTTTTTCCCCTTTTTCAGAGCTCCCTCAGTGACAAAGCAGATTCCCAGCTAATGGCCATGCCTTACACAGACACCAGTCTCAGGTAAGGCAGAACAGTTCCTCTGTTATTGCTTTCTACTTAATAGCCGAATTTTTCACCCACAGTTGGTAAAGAATGCCTATTTTCATCTTGTCAGGATTCTTAAGCCAAATGCAGCTACTTTTCTTGAACTGATTTCTGTCCCTTAGCAAATAACTGCTTCTAACAAAGGGACCCCTGTATCACAGCTCCACTCTTCCAGGGTCTTTCTAGCGATGAATTTTAAGAAAATCCTCACTTTGTTCTCCAGAATCCCTTTCTAAACAGATCTGAATATTTAGGGAAAAACAGAGGGAACTGACTTGGGGCTATCTGTGAGAACATCGTTAGTTTGTAAGAAGGTTTCAAAGGGCCATGAATCTCGTAAGGGCAAGATTTCTCTCATTGTCTTCAAGAGTAGAGCCATTCTAGCTAGCACCAAATTATGATGATGAACTTAGAAGTACCATTATGTCTTATTTGCATTCTTTGTCTCCATCTGCTGATTTTTCTCTGCTTATTATTGGAGCACATTAATGCAGAGTTTCCTGATGTCCCCTGCCCACCCCTCCCCACAACCATCCTGTCCCTCTTCCTGGTGAAAGGAAGTACTGGAGAGAAAAGATTTAGGAAACAAAATTTCTCTCTCCTGAATTTTGTGTGAGGCTGTTTAGGAGGCTGTCTGCTTTAAGGTGCCAAAGAGGAGTGTAAGAGCAGGATGGAGTATAAAGGGGACTTTCTGGGCTGAACACCACCTGAAATGTTGCTGTGGAAAGGAAGACAGCTGTGGCCTTTCTGTTTGCATTGCTGCTTTGAAAGCAGGATCAGCCTGGGGGAAAAGATCAAGCTGCAGGCAAATGTTACAGAAACCAGGCTGTCAAATCTTGATATGTCTTGACTTACAAGAAAAAAAATAAGAAAAAGCTTTTTGAGTTCTACAGGCAGATGAAGGATAGCTGTTTTAAATGAACACTGATGAACAAGCCTTATGGCATAGGGCAGTTTAATATACATGTTTGCATTACTCTGAAAAAAATTATCTCGATTATTGGAAACAGTGTGCAACATCATGTAGCTCTGCATGGAATAATCTGTTGTGCTCTGAAGGAAGTGAGATTTTTGGTTTTTTTTTTCAGATTAATGATGTTTATATGAACAGGACCAGTGAGTCATGGCAGCTGCATGCTGTGACTGTCCTGGAACTGCTAAGAACATAGAACAGACTTCCAGTTCTTCCCAGAGCCATCAGCTATTAGGTGCTCCATGAAATCATAGAATCACAGAGTAATTTAGGTTGTAAAGGACCTCAGGAGATCCCTAGTGCAACTTCCTACTCAAAGTAGGCTTAACTTCAGGTTTACTGAATGTCTCTCTTAGAAGAGGTGGTCTCCATCTCCATTGTAATGTCCATCAGGAAGCTCGGGATTGAAAAGAATTTCAGGGAAGTCAAAGCAGTGGAGGAGATAAAATTTAAGATGATTTCAAAGAAAATCTTCACACCTAATCTCTTTATAATCTATGTGGCTTTCTTCAGAGGTGATTTTGTTGGGGGCTTCTCTAAGTGTTTCTTAAGGCTTCAGGTATCAAAATGAGACTCTCCAGTTGTTTTCCCAGGTTTTGCACTATTAGTACTGTGGTTTTTGATGCATAGAGCACTGTGTCCTGCCTCATTTCTTCCCAAGAGAAGCCTGTGTGCAACATCCCAGTGCTCTGTGGCGCATAACAGAGTGTCCTTAAAGTTTTAAAACAAACGACGTATTGATCTCCCAATAAATGGCCAGGTTCAGCACCATCGTTTGGCATACACAATTTAATATGATGCTTTCTTGTAATATGCAAAGGTGTTACTAAAACAACGGATAGTTTTGCACCTGGTTTTGGCTCTGAAATTCCTCGCTTCCTTTGATGGAGAGGTCCATCGTGGTTATCAGTGGATGTTCAAAGGTGGATGCAATGTACTGCCTGTGATCCCCTGGTATCACTTGGTGATCGATTTGTTATACGACCAGGAGAGCTTTGTAAAGGCCCAGGGGTTTCCAAGTGCTTTGGAACAGCTTTCTCCCGTAGCTGGTTTTTAGGTCTCTCTGTATCTCGTGGAGCGTGGGCGAGCACACGGATCTGTGGGCCCCGTGTCAGCTTTCAGGATGTGTTGCACCGAGCAGTGCGTGGGCGCCGTGCCTTTCATCAGAGCCCAGCTTCAGCGCTCCATCTCAGGCGTGCCTTGGTGGGCCTACGTGTTTTCATGAATGAGTAATCAAGCTCAAATTAGCTCCAGTCTTCGTTTCCTGTGTGTGAAGGATGGGAACTGATTCCTCTCTTGCACAGTTGTGCAGAAGGGGATGTGTAGTGTAGAGCTGCCTGCTCCTGATCCCCCAGGACTTACACCCCCAATCCTGTGGAAGGACAACTGGCCTGGCAGCTGCAGTCCCTTGCTTGCACCAGGGCTCTGTTAGCAGTGGAGGAGAAGAAAATGACAGCCTACTATTACTGCTGCTTGAGAAAATCACTTGATGATAGATTTGTGCCTTGCTATATTTTAGAAACATACTAAAATAATCTAAATTAACCCCCCGTAGTTCAAAGCCTGGGTCAGCAGAAGACAGCTTGGGAGGGGAGTGATGCCTGATCAGTGTCCTTGCCACAAACACACAGTGTGCTATTAAAGTGGGGGAAATTAAAATGACAGGTTGAAGGTCCAGCTAATGGTTTCCCTGAGTACAGCTTTCCAGTGTGATTAAATAAGTTATTTTGGAACGGGATTGGGGAAGTATAAATGATAGCAGTATATGCTAGGAATTTCTCACCTTTCCAAGATAAACCGTGGATAAGTACCATGATTGTAGGACTTGCCAGCGTTTTGGCTTAGAATGGTTTAGAGCCATTCCTTGTGTCTGATATTTGTAAGATGAGAACCGTGGAAAAAATAAGCCAGAATTATGTGAATATCTTATTTTTGCTCCTCTGTCTAAATTGAAAATCAAGAGCAAATCTTTGAGTTGAGCAGGGGAAAAAAATCTTTGAGTTGACCAGAGGACATAGTGGAAAAAAAAAATGGTGAGTGAGGAAGAAGGTGAATTTGTCATTTGACAGTAAATTAAAAGCTCTGTTTATGCTTAACTTTGCACTTCTTTCAATTTCAGTGGTTTGGATTCTTAGCAGTAAAAGAAAATTATTAAATTATTAAGTGGTTTGATATTTTATTTCAGAATGACATTTCATCCTAAAATTTATTTTCAGAAGTCATCACAATTTTTCAGACACTTTAGGCTGAAACTTCTTTTTCATGTTGAGCTAGTAAACAGGTTTTTGCTGGCCTCAGAAGCATGAACAAAAACAAATCTGGAAATCTTTGCCACAGTAAGACCTTTGAAGCACCTTGAACTTTCAAAAAGTACTGAGTAGTTTCATTGTCTTCACCTGTGTTCTGTGATCCTCACGCTCCTCTCAGTGGATGAAGAGCTCCAGTTACTTTAAAAAGCTGGTCTTAAAACTCATTGTCTCACTGAAATTAACTGTCATGTCTAAAATGATTACCTTTGCTCTTCTTTATTTCAGCAGGAACTCAGGGAATGAGCTGCAAGTGTATTATGCCTCTCCAAGGAGCTATCAAGACTTTTTTGAAGCAATTCACCGAAGGGAGGATACGTTCTATGTGGTGTCATTCCGCAGAGTAAGTGTAGTAGTGGGTGATACTGGCCTTTTCTGTGTGTCCATAAGACTGCTTCTAACAGAGATACAAAAGATGACTTAATCAAAGTTCAAGGTAAATTTGTTTCTTTTGAAATGGTACTTCTGTATGTCCTTTACAGTAACAGGGCCAGATCATGGTCTTTGCAAAATATGCCCGTCACATTAGGAATGGAAAGAGGTTTGCAGAAAGCATTACAGTGCCAGGGCAAGACAGCCCAAAATTTCATGAACCCTGTGGTTAAACACACATTACAGCTATTTAATAGGGGTACAAACCTTTTGTGCTTCTGGGTATAGAAATAAATGTACCCTCTGCACAAATTATTACTGTTAATTTAACATAATACAGTTTCTATCTTCCCCTAGAACCCCTGCCTTTGCAGTTTTCTGTGTCACATATTGCAGCTGTACAGGACTGTGTGCAGGGCCACAGTTTTTCTGCTGTTTTGTGACTTGTAAATTGAGACAGATGAGCAGGTCTGCTTTCTGTGCTGAGATACAGCAGAGGCTTGTGCTGCAGCTTTGTCAGGCACAGCCTCACATCTGCAACACAGTTAATGACAGTAAAAGCTGTTACGAAATGGAAATTCAGGTGTCTGATGGCACTTTCTGCACTGCAAGCCTGACTGGTGTTGAAGCCAGGACAGCTGCAGTAGTGAGAAGCTGATTGGGATGTGGTGATGGAAATGATCAAGGCAAACAGTGGTTGAAACCCCGACCTGGGGTTGGAGGAGTTTATTGCCTCCCTTTTGCAGAGGTCTCAGTGAGTCATTAGATACATTTATAATGTATATCTGTCCCTGGGCTGAACCTGGGCTCTTGGCTTGCTGAGCCTCCTGCTCTGCCATTTTGCAGTTGGGGTGTTAGATGAGAATTGTTCTGTGATGTTCACACCCAGCCATGATGCTCCCAGGACCCTGCAAAGCTCCATTTGTTTCCTCTTCATAGGAGTGTCCTGAGAGGGGTCCCAAGGTAGTGGGGGACCAGTAGTGGCCATGACAACAGCTCATCCAGCTGTGACCAGTTCTGTGTAAGAGCACACAGATAATCGTAACTAGTTTTAGCAGTTTCTGTGTTGTCCTAACTCTACCAATCTATACATGCCATAGGTACATAGGTAATAGAGCCCTGTTCCACCTGGTACACAGCAAGTTTCTTAATTTGTGAGATGCATTTCTGTAGAAAAGGTTCAGACAAAATAGAAATAGTGGTGCTCTTCTTAGGATTAAGGTTTTATGCTGAGTAGAAATATGAGGTTAGTTTCCAGTCTTGGGATTACTGGGTTGTGTCACAAGGCTGGAATTTTGTTATTAAATGCTTGGCATGTTCTGCTGTTCTTTCGTTAGCAACACAAATATAGCCAGCACCAGGCTCCACATATCCTGAGGATGAGGAGAACGGAGCAGAGAATAAAAGTTTTCCTGGAAACACGGAACACAAAGCAGAGCAGTGTTTGTAGAGGTCTGCATTTGGGGCCATTGCTCCAGCCCACCTGAATACGTGTATGTGTACATAGGTCCTGTTTACACTGTCTGGTTAATGACCTGGAAGTTGTCAGCTCTCATTTCAAGCTGCAGAGCTGTCCTTGGAAACAGTGTGCCTTGTGCCACAGAATCCCTACAGCTTGGCTCTGCTCTCTTGCAGGGAGAGGTGCAGAGGCCTTTTAAACCCATCTATGAAGTTTATTTGGTAGCAAAGTTTTTGGTATTTCTGTTTTATGAATGAAATGTCCTCAAATAGAAGGCAGCTTCATGCATTACCTCATTTATTGTTTTAACAGAGCAAATCTGATCTAGCAGCAAGCTCTGCCCTGAGGCATTTTTAAATGACTTGCTTGGATTCTTTTGTGAGTGCAGAAGAAAGGACTCCTGCACAGCCCGAGGGGTGCCATCAGCAGGGCCCCAGCCTGGGAGGTGCCCTTTCACCTCCTCCTGGGGATTGCTGACTTCATTTTCTCTGGACCACAGCTCCCTTTTCACTGATGATTAGGAGCTGAGAGGGGACTGATTCCTCCTCAGTGTTGTCCCACAGTTCACTTGGGTTGCTTGCTTGTCCAAGTCAGGAGCCAAGGCCTGGAAATGAAAGGTTTTGTTCTCCTCACTCACAGTTTGCCATGCAGACACTCCCACATATTTAATAAGCTGTTAACAGCCCTATAACATAACAGAACAAGAATCATCCAGTTAAAAGTTCCAGGGAGTGGGTGGTTCTGGTGGTAGCGTGCTCCAGTGGAAGGTGGGACTGTGGATCTCAGGAGATCCCTTCCACCTGATGTCTTTTGATCCTCTGTCCCCGTTTGTGTGCAGCCTCACAAACCCCAGCATTTCGCCTGGATGCATGTGATAAAATGTAACATTTTTTGTGTGCTCTCACTTGCACTACAAGAGCTGTGCCCTGAGTTCCTTGGGTTTTCTAGAAAATGGGATTTGCTAGGGTTACCCATGCCTCTTATGTGGTAGGACTCAGCCAAGGCTGAGCTCTCACGCACTGTGTGTTCTTCTGGTGATGCTTGGTACCTGTAAGACTGAGATTCCCATGATCTCATCAATTCTATTTTCTTTCCTTGCCTTGGAAGGCTTGCAGGTCTGCATATTTACGGTTGAAGATTACATGGGTTTTTTTTTCCTTTTTAAGGAGGATGGAGGAAAATAAAGTAGCATTTGGATCAGTTCAGTACATACAAGAAGCAGGGCTTTTGCTCTGGGTGTCTAAAGAAATTAATTTACTGCTATTATCAGGGGAATCTGTAATGTCATTTTTAAACACAAAGAAAAGGTTGGTGCTCTGCCAACACGTTTGATTTCTGCTCTGTAATGTCTGTGATACCAAGTCTACTTGATGTGTTCTAAAACCCCGGTGGAGCATGGATACAAAACTCGAGTTGGTGGATCTGAGGTGCTCTGTCAGAGGGAACAGACACCTGGCTGCCTCTCTGTAAGCCTGGCACCCACACAGCTGTCTCTCAGAGCTCACATCTGTTTTGCCACAGAGTTCTCTTGAGATTGTTTCTAGAATTACCTGAATAGCTAGCTTAATTTGAAAAGTAATTAAGTAAATCATTGGAGAAAACAAATCCCTTCCAATTTACTTTGGCCTGTAAATGCTGCTTCAGATCATTCTGCTCTTGTGTGGTTAGGATCAGAGTCCCCACAACTTGGAGTGATTAAGCAGTAGATTTCCCCATCCTGGAAGGTTCACTCAGTGACCCTTTGATGACATCTCTGCAGGCTTATTTAAGGACAGTGACATTTTTTAGGGTAAGAATGTAATTACTATTCTTAAGGAAAACATAGTTTAAAGTTTGATTCGCTTGGGAAATTCCGAGGACTTTTGGCATTTCCTCTCACTGCTTTCTCTATTTCAAAGCACAGATGTCTCCTAATATCAAAGTTTGTCACTTGCATTTATTGCAGTGCATATACAGCATCTTCAGTAGAATGCAGTAAAAAGTAGATATTAAATGGTGATTCTGTTTGTTAGAGCAGGAGTGATGCTGGTCCTATGGGAATCAATGGCAAAGCCTTTACCAACTTCTGTAAGACCAGGATTTTGCTTTATAAATTTCTGCTTCAGTGCCATAAACCATAGAGCTTCAGGGAAACCTTTTATTATGAAAGTGAATTTCTGGTCGTCCAAGCCAACATCTGCAGTAAGCATTTAAGGGTTTCTCAAGTTCTGCAAACAATTTTTTGCTGAAATGATTAAGCCAAATTTCAAGCAGAACTTCTGTTCTTCCTTTGTTTGCTAGGAATAAAAATGTCTAGGTTGTCATGTGCTTCTGTTGGTAATAAGACTGTGCTGTGCTAATTGTATTTGGGATGATATAATTGTATTTGGGATGTTATATTACTTTCAGGAAGCGAAAGATTATGAAGCCTGGCTTTGACATGCTTGTGCAGCAGCAGTTTGCTGTGCTGCACACTCTTCTGGCAACAGTAATTTGAATGTATTCAGAGAGCACGAGGCAGGTTCCAATTCACTGCACTCCTGATGCCATCTACGTCCTGCAGGCAAAACTGCTTTATAAGAAGTTGGCTTCAGATGGTGTTTCACAGCCAGAAATTCAGTCCTAACATATACTTTCCTCCTACTTTGTTGTACTTGACAATGGGTGGTTTTTACTGAACATGGAGTTTTCTGCTGTTGACTTTTTTGCGGATTTCTGCAGGCTGGGACGTGTAATTTGGTGTTTCATTCAGATAAATTGATAAGACCCACATAGTCCTGCTGCCCCTAGAGACAGAGCAGCTATTCTATATGTTTGAGTCCTGTAGGTTTGCAACTGCTGCAAGTTAACATGCAGATTTTTTGCAAGATTTTACAAACTGCCCTTTTTCCTGGGGAGCCTGACCTTAGCTATGCAGAGGAAAAAAGTTACTTTATCCCACGATTGTAGGATTTTAAGATCTTGTCCTATATTTTATACACACGCTGAGAATAATATGTGGTAGAAGAACTGAGGCTCAGGGCATAGTATCCATGATAAAATTGCCTGTCGTTTTCAAAGAAGAGGTAACCCTTTAGCCTGTCTTCTCTGCGAAGCCAATTCTTGCCTCTCGGGGAGAATTTGAGGAAGCAAACAGTGTGTGTGATTGTGTTTCAGCGTGCCCTGAAGCTCAGTGAGTCAGCCTCTGTCAAACTACAGCTGTATTTGACTTTTAAATTTGAAAATCCGTTATGAAAACCTCCTGTTTCCATCTAAGTGTTGATAGTGAAAATTAAGTCTGGCCTGCTGCATTCTTTTTACAGATTCCCTCTTTTCTGGCTAAACTTTGAATTCTTTCTGTGTCATGGAATTTTCTCCTTCCAAATCCCTGGTCCATATGACAACAATGAAGCGAGCTTGCTTTCTGGTCTCTCTTGAACTGTCTTCCTTTCTGATACAGAATATTTCAGGTGGGTGGGGATCAGGGAGAGGTGACTTTCAAAGGGACTGACAGGTGGTGGGGAGAAGGTTTCTCTGTGCTCTTCCTGTTACTCAGCTGGGGAAGATGGTGCCTTTGGTAGCATCTTAGAGCTTAGTCTTAAAACCTCCAGAGAGAAATCTAATAATCTAAAAGTAAGTCTAAAAATGTATGTTGGTCTATAGACCACAAATGGCCTCACTCAGTCCTGGAATTCTCAGAATACTTGTGTATGAGAACAACACAACTGCAAGTTAGGTAAAAGGAAGCTCAAAAGAAATTGATTCAGATTTGCAGCTAAAGGCCAGCAATTCTTTAAGAAGTGTTTCTATCAACACCTTCTAGTATTTTCCAGCAAACCTGACTGTGTCATCATTTGTCTCTGTAAGGACATCCTTTGGGGAGTGAAGCAGCAAAGAGCCCTGTGTGTGTGCTGTGAGAGCAAGCAGGCTGAGAGGAGGGGCAAGAGAAGGAGGCAGGCAGTGAGACCCCGGGTGTGTAGGGGTGGGAGGCAGAGAGGAGCAGCCACAAGTGCCAACTGTGGTGCCGCATCTCCTGCAGCCTCCTGCCTCAGCCACATGCAAACAGTGGGTAGGCCGGAACAGCAATGCAGAACACTGTTTCTGAGAAGGGAGGTAATGCCTGTCACGTCAAGTGGGGTTTTGTTTCCTTTGTTCTGTTCCTAGCTCCTACTTGGAGAGCTGCTCCTACTTGGGAATCTATTCCAAGGCATTTTGGAAGCGACGTCTTAGTCGCTCCGATTTTTATCTCCTTGGGTGCCTTTGAACTCCAGTGTCCTCCAAATAAAATTGAGAATGGATGTGGTGTTGAGGACAGATGTATAAGCAGAGGCAGAAAAGTCACCTCGAATATGTCTGGCATGAGGCAAAAGCTCCTCTTGGATTTTGTGTGTAGAGTCTTGATTCGTTTGTCCTCTCTCTGGTTGCTGGAACTTCATGAATCATATTAATGCCATCACTGAACTTCTTTCAGCTTTACATGTCCCAGATCTAACTAATACTTTGTTATTTTTAAACTAGTATTTGGAAGGACAACATACACTGCAGATAATTATAGTGAAAATAAAACATGCTGCAAAAAATGTCTCCAGCACCCAAAGTGGTTGCAGGCAGACGTGACCAGTAATAGCATACATGTATTTAAAATGTGCTGCGTGCTTGAGAGACAAAGAGTTGTGGGCAAGAAGGAAAGGAAGATGGTTGGTTTTGGAAAAGCTCTGTAAAAGACCCACTCTTTATGAAATTGATGTGGACGTAGGCTAGAGAAGTGTAATTGGGAAGCATGGGAGGAAGATGTGATTATAAAGTGGGAATTGTCTCAGTGAAGGAAGTGTCAGCAGTATCTCACTTAATAAGAGTACAGAACAGACAATTGCTACCAACAAAGTGAGCAGGAGCACAAGTTTATCCACAAATAACTAATGCGTGTTCAGTTAGAGCAGGTGGTGAAAATATGCAGCTCTGAAGCAGTTCCTTTCCTTCAGGAAATAACCCAAGTTCAATAATGCATTAATAATACTTTAATTATGCCAGATAATAGTGCATCTTTCTTTAGTGATAGCGTGGTATTCATTGAAGACAATTTTTCTCAGATTATTCTGAACAGTTCCCAGAAGGGAATGATGGGCTCTTGCTTATGATCTGTAGCAGTATTTAATTATGGGATTGATGCTGGCTGAGCCCTCACTGTACAGAGACATAAATGATACCCTCAGCTCTGGAACTGCAGCAGCCAGTAAGACGTTGACCTGAATTTGGTGGGAATGAACTGCTTGAAAAAATGACCTCCATGATACTTCGTTTGCCTTGAATGATAGTACATGCAGAGAGCACTTCAAAATACTTGTGCTTGCTTTTTTAGTTGTACTTCACACTTCCACAGCCCCTGACTAGTGTTTTTTTTGCTGTTCATTTTCAGTTTTTATATCTAGACAGAGTCTGTATAAAAGTAAAGCACGCAGAATTGAGATGGTTTTGGTTTCATTAGATAGTGTCCTACCTCTTAGAGAACGTTAATCATTACAGTATTACATTTGAGACCATTATTTAAGATCTTAGGCACACTTTTAGAGTTAATTCTGGTCAGATGAAGTTATTTGCTTCCAGTTTGAATTAATCCCTTTGCCAGATTTTTAGCTGGACAGCACACAAAGCTTATTTTATGAAGTAAGAGCCCAGGTGCTGTTATGAGTGTGTGGAGATTATCATCACCTCCCACTGGACCGAACAGAACTCTTGCAGCTTCCAGGTTTTATTTTTAAATAGCTGACACTCCTAGGACGAGAAGTGTGATAGAATTAAGTGTACATTTTTATCTTTAAATTGGCTTTGAAACTGCTTGAAAGTGGAACATAAAACTTGTTTTCAGCTTCTGGGTCTCCTAGTTGCTTGTGGTCTATCTGCTGGGATGGCAATGGGTGTGAGAAGAGCTCATTTTGCCTCGTGCAAATGCACGTGCAGTTGGATAAAGTCCAGTTTTGCCAGCACATTTGATAGAGACTGTCAGGCTTTGCGTTAGTGATTAAGAATTTGGAATGCCGTGGGCTAAGCTGAGAGATCCTTCACGCTGGAAACCACTGTTCAGGAAATCCTCTTTGTGTTTTGATTGCAAATGTTAAAATGTGCCTGTGAATAATTCTGGCACTTGAAAGTGCTTTTCATGGAGAGAAGGCAAAGTTGTGCAGGAGGGGCACGTGCACAGCTCGAGCAGCGCATGAGGATGCCATGGAGAAGTGGCCTTCCTGTTAAATGCCATGGGCCACTGCCCTTGGAGCTGGTTGGCAAAGTGCCACCAAGCATTGCATAAGTGATTGTTGTTGCTCCTTGGTTTTGTGACTATCCAAAATAAGGTTTCAGGTGTCAGTTGTCTCCAAGAGGGTTATATCCAGTATGAGGAAGGCAGTCTGAGCTGTGCTCAGAGAGGTCGTGCTGTGTGAGGAAGGCACACAGGCCTTTGGATCTGAGTCCCGCCAGGCTCCTGTGTGTTAAACAATGCTCTAGAGACTCTAGAAGTGCACATTCCCAAGCTGTTCCTCAGCATGGAGATTCTTAGGTTGAGTCACTTTTTAGCATCTGGGAGACCCTTGTTTAATCTCCTTTCAAGGAAATCAGCATGGAGCTCTCCTCCTTTCTAAGAACAGTCCTGAGCACTCGGACCTGGAGTTTTTCATCAGGAACTCAGTGGGTAATCCGTGGGCAGGTGACTCCTGGGAAAGGTGGCTGAAAAGAAACCATTTTGCTGTCTCAGGTAGTCTGGGACCAGCATCTCCAGAAGGGCATCTCCTTAACAGCAGGGAAGTAACGCTGTGGGTTTCTCTTTGCTGTTGCTGGACCATCTGTTTGGCATTTGCTAACCAGCTGCAAGCTTTAACTCTCCAGCAGGCAGCAGAGGTGCTGCGTACAATCCAGGCACGAAGTTTCCTGACTTCTCAAGCTCAGTTTCTGAAGTGCCAACTTAGAGAAACATGTATAAAAATCAAACTGGACATAAACGTGCTGTCATTTGGAGAAAAGCAACAGATGCAGCGGTTTGCTTGGTGTAAAATTTTGGCAAAAGCAGGTAATTGCAGCTCTAGGAGAATAAGAAAAAGTGTAAAGAACTACATTTACACAAGCAGAAACTTTAGGTTCAGGCTAAACACAGGTGTGGTACCAGAAATGCTGAAAAAAGGTTGTGAAGCCAGCTGGGTAAACGGCAATGTCGTGACAGGGAATTTCCATTTCAGGGTAGAGTTGGTTAGTGTTGGCTTGGTATGGCAGTCCAGGAGGAGGATATTACCCACACCGTGGCACTTGTCAAAAGGATGTAAGAAATGCATGTAAAAAAGAGTGTATGTCCCTCAATCTCAATGTCATGCACACATGCATGTAAAGAGTGCAGGATAGGCCAGAGACAAGAACCTGACATCCTATAAATTTGCGAATTTTAATTCCCTACAGCACTCCATCCCTCCTCTGCTCTGCTGCCAGTTCTAACCATCACTGTCCAGCAGAGTAGAACCTCTTCACGTGGATCAAAACTGACACCCGTATGACTTAGTGTCTCCAAATCTTGATGGTTGATTTGAGAATTTACCTGTTTGCTTGTAAAAGTCACTTCCAGTCCCTTAATTCTCATAGGAAATAGGCATCTAAGAAAAAGACTGGTGTGGATCAAAAGAAAGAAACCAGAACGCTGTAACTCAGCTGTGGCACCTTCTGTCCGATTCTGTTACAAATCACCTCTACCTGCTTGCAGTGCTTTTTCTGTTTGAAAATGTCCTGACAAAGCCTTGATGCAGCTGCCTTGGCTTGTAGGAAGTTAGAGTGTTCAGTCTGGCCCATCAGATGATGTGTTGCTGTGCTCCTGGTCTGGGTTTCCCTCCCAGTAATGGCATGTGCAGTTGTTACAGGGCTGTGTGTGCTCTTGGTGTGCTTACAAACAGATCTGTGTGGGATCAGAGGGAGAGGGGGAAATGATCTGCAGCCTGGGGACTGTCTGGAGTTCACATTGCCTTTGTGTGGGTCAGGGGTAGCTCTGCAGAGCCAGGAGAGGTTCAGAGGGCAAGAAGGAATGGAAATTAAAGGGAACACATCCACCAGGGGGAAGTAGCCTCAGGCTCTTGCTTTTCTGTAGACTTACACATTAAGAGCCTGATAAGGTATTTTTGTTGATGAGTTGGGGTAGTAAAGAGAGTACTGGCTACATAAATTAAATAGGTTAAATGGCAAACTGAGTGGCCCTCCACCTAGAAGAGCAGATTAGGATTGGTGCCTTCAGGGAGCTCAGTACCTCTGATATTTTGCAGAAATCGTGGTGTGTCCAAGATGTTCTATCTTTTTGTGTAGAATTGAAACCAGTAAGAAGTAAGAAAAGAGGGGAGGATTCATATGGAAGCATAATTCAGGTGATTAAAAAAGTGCCCATGCAATTGATGCCATGCATATAGTGAAATCAGTTATTTGGCCATATTATTTGTACCCTCGGTATCTAAGAGAACACTGATGTATGTACTCATCTAAAACCTTTCATGCATCATTCCTCACAGCTTTATTCTATGATTAGAATTCTGGTAGAGCTTTCTTTGACCTGAAAGTCCCCTGTATTTTGAAATAAAAAAGGCTGGAAACTCCAGTGGTTTGGTGAAATGTTGTCAATGGGGCATTTCATTTTGAAAACCCACATTTATGAAAACAGAGCTTCTGTGGTTCTCTGATACAGTTGCATCATACTTTGCAGAATATTTGTAGAAAATGTTGAAATTAACTTGAGACTTCTTGTTCCACAGGAAAAATGTACATAATTAGAACACTTGAAGGCAAAAGCATTTACTGTAGTTCTAGATGTCTTAAGTTACTGGCACATGTCAAGTGAGAATTGCACTGATAAAGGTTTAGGTTTGCTTAATTTGCAGTGTTCCTTTCCTACTTCTGTTTTTCTTCCTTAATTTCGTTTCATCTGGCCCGCCTTCTTAAATCATTTCACAGATTGCTGTTGCTACTTTATGGACTACCAGGCACCACAAATTCTCAAGCACCACTCAAGGCTCCTTCTCTGCTTAATGGCAGCAGAAAAGCTCTTCTCAATTTTCCCCACCTATCCCAAACACCTACCTTTGCGTGGACTGGATTTCCTTCCAGAGGTGCCTTTCCTTCTGTAGGTTTTAAAGGGAGCCCAGACAGCTCTGTGAGACAGCTAAAGCTGGAAAAAATTAATCTCACCCTGAGTGGGGAGATGAAAGGCATTTATTTGCTCGAGTTGTTATGTTTGAAATGTGGTGGAGAGCTGGCAAGTACTAATAGAAGAAAACATATTCCTCTGCAGGAAGAGAGACAGCCCAGCCTGAAAGCCATAGCCTGATGTCTTCTGAGTAGCGTGCAAGCAAGCATCTCCACATTTTTATCTTCCCAAAGCTGACCCTTCCCTCTCTTTTATCTAATCTGGTGCCTGTGATCTTGCTAATTCAGTTGCTGTGGCAGACAGCAGTTACTCACATGCACAGTCACGAGATGGACAAGGAGTGTGATGCTCATGCACCAGTTTGTACCTCTATCCATTCTCAGGCTTCAGACCAGGATCCAAGCAAACTGTTGTCACAAGAGAAAGCTTTTTCTGTGGAATCTGCTGTTTTCTACAAGCTGTACAATGGACAAGTACAGGTGGCTTGTGTGATGGCTTGTACAGCACTGTAGTACTCTCACACTGTTCAGAACTGGATGATTTCTTCCCTAGCTACATGAGCAGACCCAGGTTTTTTTAAGGGTAAAGACCAGTGAGTTATTTACATGGTTTATCACCACCACCAGAAAGGAGGGTTCCTGTTGTCCGTGCCAGTTCCTTGGCTGTTCATACTCTGGTCAGATCCCTCCTTGGGCCATTTTATTGTCTTGGTGGGAAAACAGCCTGAGGAGTTCAGGGGATTGTCAAGAGAGTCTAACAATTGCCAGAGGCTGGCAGGGAAGGAGAAGGAATCCTCCTGTTTTAGGTGGTCATGGGCATCAGATTGCTCAGGCTGTGCCATTCTGAAGTGCACTTAAGATAGCTTGGGGGTGATTAAAGAAGAATCCTCAACGTCAGGCATCCAAGATCCTTTTTGCTTCCAAGTATGAGTTAATCACGTACCTTATATATGCTTTTAAGACCATTTTCTATCAGATTGTTTTCTTGTTTTGGTTTGAGAGGTTCTTTTCAGGGGGAAATGCTAAGTGTTTATAGTCCTTTTTCCCTTATAAAATGATCTCTGTTTCTAAAACTGATGTATGTCTTCCTCAGCAAGAGTAGAAATTCAAACAGAGCAGACGTTTGGCATAAAATCTGGACTCAGAATTGAGATTTAGAAGTGAAACTTAGAAGTGAAACAGCTACAATTGTAAAAAGAAGAAAGCTCATCAGGCTGAGCTAAATACAGGCCAATAGGCAAAAAAAAGAAAGGAAATTTCACCTTCATGCTCTCTTAACTGAGATTATTAGTAACAGAGGCAATAACTTCTTTAACATTATTATGTTGAATATCTCTTTAATTAGAAGAATCTATTAATAGTTGATGAATCCTTAGCCATACAGATGTCCCGGGATCTGCAGAATGAGAAACATCTTTCCAACAAGCAGCTGTAATGCAATACACATTGAACAGCTTAAAACGCTGCCTTCAAATTTGGATTCAGCCCACTGCATCCTGATATTAAAACCTTGCTGTCTGTGCACCAGCATTTTGGGGAAAACAGAAGGCAGCTTGGATTTGGAGCCCCAGCCGTGGCCTGAGTGTGCCAGACCACCGTCCAGCCATCGGCAGCCCAGGAACTTTGCCTGTCCCTGCTGCCAAGATGTGCACAGACCCACCCAGGTCTGAGCTGAAGTCATTGCAGAGCTCTGGGTCAATCTGGGGAGTTCAGGCAAAAATGGGACCGACTGCTGACTGAGAAGAGCATTTATTTCTGTGTTATCTGGGTGTGTTTCTTTCCTTATGTCCCATGTTGCTTTATTCTTGTGGGTTTGGCAGTGGCACTTGCATTGTGGGTGATTGTATTTATATAAAGGTATTATTTTATTCAGCTTTGACATAATGTGCAAGGAGGGGGAAACCACTTTCAGTAGTAAAACCAGAGGAGAGGAAATGGTGGATTGGCAGAGAAGAAAGAGCACGCAATTCTTTAGGTTCCAGAGAAAGGTGCCTTCAAAGCCACTTTACCCAGCAGGTACTGACAATGCAAATGAGACCTACATTTTTAAAACCACTTCAAAGGCAGTTTAGTAAAAGTACTGCCTGTGTTTATAAAACAGCTTTCTGCCTGTGACCTAAAGCATCATTTCTTGCCTCTGCTTGGGAGGTGATTACCTCCATCTCAGTGAAGAGGAGTTAACTTCATAGAGGTTAAGAGATATATTCAGGTACCCTGAGCATATGAGGCTAAAGGGTGGAGGGCAGGAGGAGATCCCCAGAAACTTAATTCATGGCTGGTTGCTTTTTCCAAGAATTTGAGGGATAACAAACTCTTCTAACCCAGACTTTCCAGTCATCTGATGTATTTCTGTGTCACTGATGCAACTTCCACAATTAGGAAAAATTTGTTGCTAATTTCCTGTACATCTGCTGTGGTCTCAGAAGCAGCATCTCTCTGGCTGCAGATGAGAATCAAGCTGCCACTGTCTGCTCTTGGGCAGTACCACAGTTTAACCTCATCTAGTAAATAAATACCAGGCAGCCACTTGCTCACTCCCTGTCTCCCCGCCAGTGGGGAGGAGAATTGGAAAAAAAAAAAGTACACCTTGTAAGATAAAAACAGTTTAATAATTAAAATGAAATTAATATGACGATAATAAAAGCAGTAATAATTATAATGAAAAGGAGAGAGAGGAGAAGAGCAGTTGATGCACAGTACAGTTGCTGACTGATGCCCAGCCTGTCCCAAGCAACAATCCCAGCCAGTTCTCCTCAGTTTGTGTACTGGACACAACACTCTGTGGTATGGGATATCCCTTTGTCCAGTTTGGGTCAGCTGTCCAGGCTCCCAGCAGTGCACCTGCTCACTGGCAGAGCATAGGGAAGCCAAAAGTCCTTGATTTAGGGTAAGCTCTTCTCAGCAACAGTCAAAACATTGGTGTGTTATCAACATTATTCTTACATAAATTCAAAAGAGGCACTGTGCCAGCTGCTAAGAAGAAAATTAACTCTCTCCCAGATGAAACCAGGACAGGCACTCAAGGGCAAGCAGCAGCAAGCTGTGGCTGTCCCAGCAGGAAGAAGAGAGAGGAGCACCCTAAGTTTGGCTCCCACTGGGTTTGGTCTGAATTTAATTCACACTTACTTTATTCTCTCCTGTCATTAGCCTTGCTTTCAATTTGTTTGTTTGCTCTCCCCAGTGAATATATTTCCAGCAAGTTGGCAACAATCACAGATCAGTGGATGGATCAGGAAAGGGAGAAAGTCATAGTGACTGTGAGATGTAAGCTGCAGTTGTAATTTTATTTCCTCAAACCAGATCTGAATCCAGTACCTGATATCCTGGCTGCAGAGGACATGTATGCTCTCTTTGCAGACACTGAAACATGTTTTAAGATACATCCCAGCTGTTCAACTCAAGAATGCATCAGTGCACACTCAGTTTTTGGGCTGATGAACAGTTGGGTCCTATTGTGCCATATGATGGACCAGCTGCACACTTTTTAGAATCATTAGCAGCTTCTGTAAAATGGAGGTTTTCAGTCTAGTAGTATTTTTATCCAAAGCTTTAAATGTATATTCACCTGTGCACCAGTAATATATGTATATGTAATTATTATTTGCATGGGAACATGTTTGGATCCACGTAATAAAAGTTGCCCTTCAGACTGAATCCTGCATCATGTCCAAATTCTGACTGTCTCAGCTTCTTTAGCTGAGCTGTCCAAGATGCTGAGTCTGCTGCATTGACAACTGCAGGTGATCTACTTCTTGGCTTGCAGCTGTCTTACATAGTGTGGAGCTTGAATGGGAGATGTAAATTATTTCTGTTGCTGCAGAAGGCAAGAAGACAGTAATTTCAGATCAGGGCTGGATCTCATCCCGTATGCGTTGTAGGATTGAACACACTGTGATCAAATTAATTGCCTTGATTTAAAAAAGATTGAAGTCTTAACTCTACTGAACAGTTGTTTCTGGTTAGAATTTTAAAGTTCTCTTGCATTCCCAGCTGCCTGCATGTGTGGGGATTTTTGCTCTGTAAGAAAGCATCGTTTCTCCTGCTTTGAAATGAAATTGTTCTGCCAGGAGAGCGTTCAGTCACAGACTCTGTGACCTTTCCTGGACCTGTGTAGCTGCTCCTTCTCATGTATATTTAACCCTGATTGCTATCTTTGATATCTTCCTAACCCTGATTGCTATCAGCATCTTTCTCATACAGTCTTTTCATGAGAGGTCTGCAGGTTAGCAAGACAGGGAAGAGGTGAGGTAGAAGTATGATCTTGACAGACTTCCAAATTTGAGCCCAGGTCCTTACGGATCTTGGAAATGCTGCTTGAAGAGCCCTCTGGCTCAGCCTCCTGTGTGGAGGAAGGCTGCTGCTGACAGTGAGTGAGGTTGGCTGTGGCACTGTCAAGTGGGCTCTGAAGAGCTCTCAGGATGGAGATGTCACCACAAAGTGAGATCAAAGCGTTCTAGTACTTCTCTGTCCTTTGAAGTCAGCTGGAAGAGAAAGCAGAGGACAGCTGTATTAGCAAATGGATTTGGAACTGCAGTGTTACATTGATCCAGCATTTGGAGAAAGCCTGGCATAAATCTCTTTTTAGCCATCCAACTTCTGTTTCACGGGAATGTGATCTGAAGAGATCACGCTCCACTCTAAGGAGTGTGCCCATGAAGCTGCATCATTTTTGTGCCCTGGCTGGCTCTGTGCTTGTGGGGCTGGGCTGCAAGAGGCAGAACAGCAGCAAAAAGGTGTTTGCTGATAGTAACATTCCCCACTACAGTTCGGGTTGTGCGTGCTTTTTGGTGCAGTCTCCATCTGAGCATTAATTCTGGGAATCCAGGATTTGTCTTCTATAGGAGACCTGAGGTCTTGCTGACAAATATAGAAACTTTGGGTTAATGTTTTGTGAGAGAAGCAAAGAATCTGGATTATATCCTTTTTGGTTTTACTGGACTGGATTCACATGCCCTACCTAAATTACATGTTTTTGCAATTACAGATTGCAGTTGCAAAACTAATAGCCTGCAGATGCTATGCAAAAGCAGAGCTCTGCTGCAGTGAATTATAAAAGGAGGGGAATTTCTTTTTAAGGGTAGTAGTAATAAAACAATTAATTCCTTTTGGGCCTTACAACTTTGTAAAATCTGCAAAGATAGTTGACAGACTCAGCTGGGAGTTAGAGATGAACTGCATTTCTGTGCTTCTATAGCCCCTGGGAAGGACAGAAAATGGCAGAGAAACATAATTTTCAAGTAATTTGAAGCAAACATTTTTAATTTTATGATGCTGGTTTGATTGAGAGAGCCTTTAGAATAAAATCTGATCCTTATCAAACCTAGCTGAGGAACTTTTCCACCAGTACAAGCTGGGATTTTTTTCCTTTCACAGAGGCACGGAACTAAGTCAGCTAGACATACCTTTTCCAGTTTGTTTTGAAACTCAGCTAATTTCCACAAATAACACACACACAAATTATCAAAGCATTTTCAAGTCCTTTAGAACCTTCCTATACGATTTTAACCAAAACTGTTTACTTAAGCGTAGAATTCTGTCCCTCACATCCTCTTACTTCAAGTTTAGGAATATTTTTTTTTAATCTGCTGCCAAACCAAAATTACATCATAGCCAATGCATGCATTGTTCTTTACTTTTGGGCCTACAGAGCAGTTCTGCAGACAAGTTTAATTGGCAGGATTTCTGTCCAGTCTCTGTCCTGTGCCCTCCTTGTTCACATGGCCTTTTTCCTTCCTATTCAGATAAAAAAAAGAGAAAACTACAAGAAAAGTACATTTATGATAGAAATAAAGTCCAAATGGGGTGCCTGCACCTCATTCTCCCTTGCAACTGGATTGGCGTTGCTGTGCCTCGTTCAAGCTTCTGCAGACTGTGATTTCCTGGGGCATTCCCTATCCACAGGGCAAGGATGATGGTGTTTAATGCCTCTTATTTAGGATGTCTTGCAAGTCAAAAAAGATATTCAGATAGCTTGAATAGAAATGAGGCAGGTTCATCTTGGGTAATTCCAGAATGAGGGGTTTGCAGAGGAATGAGGAGCTTGAGAGAAGCTGGTAATTTCGCAGCTCTGGTGTCACTTGTTAACATGATGAAGGTAGATGTTTCAGCAGGACAGAAGGTTAATGAGCCTGTCTTTGGAAGTGTGCTCATGTTCCACTTCCCGAAGGGAGGCACGGTGCCTTCTCAGAGGCCCTCTGGGTAGAGTCTATAGATACCTGATAACCAGCACATTTCAGTGTTATCTTAAGGCATAATTCCTCCTCTTCGGCCTTGTACGTTGAATAAAGGGATTATAAACCATGAAAATAGAAAAACTGAACAGTATATCAATATTTTCCACCTTTGTATGAAAAAGGTGGAAAATTTTCCAGCTGCCTTTTGTGCACCTCCTTTTGCTTTCCATGTTTGTGAACTGGAAAGAACACAGTTCCCAGCAGGTCTCTGTTATCTTTAGTAGTCTCTATAACCTTTCTAGCCCTTAATCCAGGAGAGATCCTTTGCTGCTAGTTGTCCTTTACACTGAGAAAACGCTCCAAAGGTGAGCCCTGCTCGTGGGCAAGCAGCAGTGCTGCCTTTGAAGGGAGTGGGGGAAGCTCCTCCAGAGGAAGCTTGTGACAGAGTGAATTTTCCATTCCTCTGAGGTCTCTGGGATTTTCACAAGGCTCTCTGACTCACAGCGAGGTGCTTTCCAGTTAGTTTGGTTTTGGAGCCCAGGCCATATCACATCTGGCAGTAGCACAATTTACAATAAAAGGCACTAAGGACTTCTTCATTTAAAGGTCTCTCATGTGGGAACTAAACTGGATAGCAACTCCTTCTTCTGCAGAGACAGTGACCAGAAACTGTTCCAGAGTGCAGTTAGGTTTTATTTATGAAAATTTGTCTGGGAATGGCAGAAAGGTGTAATCTTACACTACAGAACATTTTATTGACTGTGGGATCAAGCTATTTCTGGTAAAACACTTAAATAAAAATCGTATCTCATCACTTCATTCCATCTCTGTGTGCAAAGTATAGGCTGTAAAAACCACCTGTGCACAGAAACACAGGGATTGGAACAGCACTGGGGTGAAAAGGAGCAATTTTGGCAAAAATAAAAGCGGAAAAAGAATCTCTATTCCCACTGCTATTTGGAGCTTTCTTGTTCTGGGACAATCTTCTCCCCATCCCTCAAAATGGGCTTAAAACCTAGAAAAGTAATTAGACGCTATAATTAGGGGTTGAATTCTCAATTACAAACTCCCTTCTTTAGGTGTGCTGCAAAATCAACTGTTAATATGTGTTGGCTAACATCAAGGTTAGTATGGATAGAACTGGTACAATTTCAAACCAAGTTCAATGGTTATTGTTAAACTCAGTGGTAAAGCTACTCTCAGGGTGGGCTGTCAAGAGCTGGTGCAGAGAGGCTGATACCATGTGAAATTTTATTGTGGGTTTTCTGCGGGTTCCTTGCAGTCATTATCCCATCTTTCACCTGCTCCCATACTCTTCATGTCATGGATTCCCTGTAAGGATCCGTGATGAGGTGAGTAGATCTCCTTGGATTTCTAAGGTCTGCCTTTAAAAAAACCCTCAGAAACCAAGCAAACAAAAAAACTCAACGCATCCACTTTAAAAACAAGTCAGCTTTACTAAGTTCATGGTATGATGAGCAAGAGTGGTGGCTATGAGTCACAGTTTGTGTAGAGGTTTTAATTGGTTTCCTATCTTTTTTTTTTTGCTGTTTTCAAAACCATCCCCATGCTTTTCAGATATAAGGGTCAGAAATGTTTCCAGAGGCACCCTCCCCTCTGCATTTCTGCACTGTTTAACATCCACTGATAGCGAAGGCAGTGTTTCAGGAACTTCTGGCATTTTCAGATGGACCAGTGCTGCATCCAGTGTGGTGTAACCTCAGGGCACCATATGGTTGCCATCACCCAGATGAATCCATAATGAAATTATACAGCCATTTCCTCTACAAATTTGAAAACTTTCCTACACGTCCTTTTTGAACTGGCAGAGGAAACCAGAAATGCCAAGACCAGAGTCCCATTTACATCTGATCTGTGTCTGTGCTTTGCAGTGTTGGGAACTGCTCAGGTAGGTGAGAATCAGCCCCTTGGCTCTGAGTGCACTGTGGTGAGTTCTCTTCCCTGGGGAACAGCCTCCTTTTGTATTCGGAGAGCTGCTGAGATCCAGCCCTGGATTCCTTGAGAATGAAGTTCTCAGGTACCAGTTCTTGGCCAGGAGTTGTGTGCCAAGGGCTGTGATGCTGCTCAAGGCCAGGTCAGTGGCCTATGTAGGAGAACAGGACAGACACATCACATCTCTGGCAACAGCAGAAAGCCTGAAATGATGATTCTGAAATTTTTTTAAAGTGTGAAATCTGTGGTTTGTGGGAAAAAAACCTGGCTCATGGGCTCTGTCAGCCCAGGGGTTTAAGAAGGCTAGCTCCTCAGAGTATGTGTACAGAGTATTTTGGGCCTGGGAGAGCACATTTTTGTTGCACATTCTTTGTATTGCCAAAAGCATACCTGTAAAGAAGGTCCAGTGTCATGTCATTGTCTCATTGACTCGAAATCCCTGAAGATGTTCAGAAAAAATAGGTTTGAAAGACAATGCATGGATTTGATGCACAATTTTTGTATGATCGAAAAAACAGTTTTCTATCTGCTTCATCTTGAGATCACTAGGTGTGGTCAGACTAACAGATAAGGTTTTAAGCTGTCAGGAGATGTTGAACACTGCAGAAGTAGTGCCATTAAAGAAAAATGGCCCCTCAGTGGGATGTGGGGAGCTCCTCAGCCTGGGTCGGCGGCGGCTGTAATGTGGTCCTAGAATCACAGCGGGAAGAGTCAGGCTGGAGGAGGTTGAGGCACACAATTCCCTGGGAGACTTCTTAGTCATAAACAGAGATGAAAAAATGCCCAGCTCCAGTGTTTGTTTGCTGTAAGAAGCCTTGGGAAGCTGCTGGACAGAGTGCCCTTTGGCACGCCGAGGCGCCTGGCTCTGTTTGCCCCCTCTGCTCTGGCAGCTGCCTTTGTTGGTTGCAATATTCTAGCATGGAGCTGGTCTCCAAGGCAATGGTAAAGATCAAATCTCCTCATCAAGGCAAATTACCAGAACAGCACATTAAAGTTTTCCTTTGGTATTTTAATCCAGTCTCCTCGGAGCTTTTATTGCTGTAGAGCAACAAATGTCACTCGTTTTTGCAAAAGGTTATCCTTGGTTTGTCAGAGACGGATCTCTTAACGAAGAGCAGGGCTCGTTGGGACATCTTGGCAAAGTCTTTGTGGGAAGTAGGCTGGGGGCTGTGTTCCTGGAGCCTTGGCTCCTGCATGGATCACATCTGTACTTTGCAGGGTACATGCTCCAAGCCACTGGGAAGGGTCAGAGGCTCGGCCCGCCCTGCAGCAGCAGTGTTCACACAGGCAGATGTGCTAAATATGCTCTAACAAGGCACATCTAAATCAAGTGTCGTTAATTAAGACCTCAGAAAAGCCTTTTGAAAAATACTTATCCATACCTAAGCACAACAACTAAGAAGGTAAGAAAAATCTGGGGGAATTGATTTGACAGATAGTAACCTCTGGGATAGGAGGAAAGACAGCTCATGCTGAGAGTGCAGAGCCTTGCGGGGCTGGAAATCCGCTCCTTTGTGTCCTGTGTCACGCGGGCTTCCCTCAAATGCGTGCACCTCTCCTCCAAACAGCCCCTGTAATATTTTCCTCCATCGTGGGCATACTGCGAGGATTAATTCCTATGTGTTTCTGTCACACAATGAAACAGGAATGGAGGAGGTGCAGGACTGCTCCCTGGGAGGTGCTGTGGCT
This sequence comes from Pachycephala philippinensis, assembly GCA_013397055.1. Lineage (NCBI taxonomy): Eukaryota > Metazoa > Chordata > Aves > Passeriformes > Pachycephala > Pachycephala philippinensis. The sequence continues at coordinate 787,360 of VWZT01013523.1, read as the reverse complement.
GATGGGATATGCATTGCAAAAGCCAAAACAAGCAATATTGCTAGTTCTACTAATTTAAAAGCCAAGAGTCCAGCTTAGAAGTGATGATAGTTTAAGAAACGAAATAAAAAAGACCCATGACTAGCATTTTTTTTCTTTGTTTAATGAAACCTCATGGTATGCAGTGATGATGTTTTGTTTATGTCCTTGAACTATGAGAGTTAAAACCAGGTTTTTTTAATGAAAGCTGAAATGTCTGCATATTTTCATGCATCTAGGTAGGAGGAACTTTGAGTACCAAACCACATGTCATGAGACTGAGGCTGAAGCTGCAGGAGCAGCAGGACTTTTGGAATATTCTAGCACAGTGGAACAGGATTTCCATTGCCATTTGGCTGTAGGGGTTAGAGACACATGAGGCTCTAAAGCTTAACCCCTGCTAAAGTCCTGATAACACTGATCTGATATGCAAGAAACCTCAGAATCCTTATTGCAGTTCCATGTGTTGTTGAGACTTACTAAATGAATGTAACGTGTTCGTGGCACGATTTTTAGTATCTGTGTCTATATTTATCTATCTGTCCATCTCATCTGGCTTCAGTATCACAGAACTGTAGAGATGATCAAAAGCAAAATGAGAATGCTGAAGCAAGGGTCTCATTCGGAATATTCTTTCCAGGCTGATATTTTTCCAGTCATTCTGCCAGCAGTCTCAGGTCTGCTTCGTCTGTTTAAACTGTCGTCTAAGTGCAACTCCTGGTCCCAGCCAAAGCCATCTGTTGTTGGGTTATAGTTCTGATTTTTTCTGCCTCTGGTTGACACTCATGCTCCTGAGCCAGATGCTGACTTGCAAAATTTGCTTTTATTAATTTTCAGCTTTATACCATGTGTTAATATCACAAACAGTATTTTAATTTAGCAGGGCTATTTTGTCTACTGTTTAAAAGTAGGGATGAGTAGTAGTGTCACACCCCCCTCTGGGATGCAGTTTAGCATCCTTCAGAACAGCACAGGACATTTTAGAAATACATTCTAAACAATGTTTCTAAATGTCTGATAATCACTCATCTGTACACTCATTTCTGTGGCATAGAATTAATTATGTATTGCTTTCAAATAAGGGTTTGGACTATTTGAAGACTTTTGGGCTTGAGAATGTTGTGGGTGGCTAACTGTGGTCAAAATATCTGATATTCTGCAGCATACCCTTTGACTTCAATGTAGAATGAGGGTAGTTAGGTAACTTTGGAAGTTTGCACTGATTGTCACAATGCATATGGAAGATAAAGATTATTAGAGAGGTGGTTAAATTTCACCAGTTCCAGATTTATAAAACGTCTCTTTGTAGATGGGCAGCTTCCAGACAGTCTGTGCATCTTGCACATTAGCTCCTGGTAGCAGTCTGGGTTTAGAGCTTTCTGTTTGCCTGTCTTCTCCAGAGTTGGTGTTGAATCACTTGGAGGTTGTGCAGCAACTCCAAAGCACTTTTGAATACAACTGTAAAGTCTTTGTGGTAGTTCTTAATACTGTTTGTACATACAGCAAATAAGGGTGCCATTATAAAGCAGCATAAATTAATGCTCCAATCTTCAGATAGGTCAGCAAAAAGCAGCTGCTGCTTGTAATGACTCTCAGGTGATCATCTGTGCAGTACTTGTGGTTTGGTAGGTAATGATGGCTATCAGAAGCATTGAAAAAGAAAAAAAACCAAACAGTATAAGCATTCTTTAAGCTCTGCTAAAAATAGTCATCAAATCATGACAAGGGCATTGTTACAAAATGTAATTTAATGGACATCTTATCTTTGGTCTGTTCCTTTGGGAACGTAGGATTTCAAGAACAGTTTTTATGTATGGTTCATTGTCTTAGTGAATGTTGTCTTAATCTTAAGTGGTTCAAAAGTGAAATGGGAATTACATATGTGATCTGAGAATTACACCAGAGTGGTTTTATAATTTTGGTACCGAGATGTTTTTTGCAGACATTTATTTAAGTAATGTTTTCTTCTCATGGTCAGTCATTTGGTGTTTCGGGGAGGCAAATTTTTGATGGGAAAAAAAGAGAGTGATATTTCTGCAATGTATTTACAGAATATCTTGATATATTTAACACCTAACTTGGTGTTTAACTCAGTTCCCTGAATCTTACATATAACAGTGTAGTGTTTATATTTTCAAATGGCAAAATTACAGTTACCCTGACACTAATAAATTAATGTGTCCTGAAGGGAGTCTCATTCAGTCTGCCAAAAAGATAACCTTGCCCAAAAGTATGAGATGTTTGTATGGGAAAAGCATGGGAAAGCATGAAAGGAGAACATCAGACTTGCTTAATAATATGGGACATGCCTGGACCAGAGCTTTTAAGTTCCATTGCTAAGGGAAGAACCATATTTTTCCAGGCTGCAAGTTGAGCAGCTTGAGTTCAGCACAGCAAAAGAACCCTGAAGAAAGGCTGCATTTTTCCTTGCAGGCCACGTCCGTATCCAGAGCATTTCCTGCGGATGCAGCTTCCACTGGCAGAGCCAGGGCAGTCAGTTTGAACACTGCTGCCTTACAGCAGCACCCAGTAGAGATAAGATACTAAAGCACAGCTTTCCCATCCAGCTTCCCTGGAAGGTTTTGTCAGCAGAGCTCGTGTTTCACACCCCATCCCAGCTCTGAGCAGTGCAGTCCTGCTGCACGAGGTGTGTGGTGTAGGGCTTGACAGAGACAGCAAGAAGACTTACATATAAAGTAAACAGCTCTGCAAGTAAAAGCTTCGATTCAGCAAGGTCCTTAACCACATGTTTAAATATCATTGAAGTCAGGTTAAATTACTTCAATCATATACATGAGCACTCTGTTGAATGAGGGCCTAATAGTAGTTTCCATCTCTTTCCACATGATCAAGGCTTTTTCATATTCTGCTGCATGCAATAGGGATTTCTTCTTGGTTACACAGCATGAGCAATTGCTGTGACTTTTGGAAGACTCCCTCAACAATACGAATTTTCTGAGCTGTTGTAAACAGTTCAGTGTGGACTGCCAGTAAGGGAGAATGGAAAGGCATTTTCCCAGCTCTCCACTTTGAGAGTAGCTTTAACACATCTTTTCTGCTGTTTTCCAGGACCACCTGTTACTGCCAGCCACCACACATAACAAGACCAGGAGACCAAAGATGTCTATAGTGCTGCCAGCTGTAAACATCAATGGTAAGTGCAAAAGAAGAAAGGGAACGATAAGGGAACAGTTTCAAAGAGATGCGGCTGACTCGTACATGAAAAGCAAACTTAGGCCAAATGTCTGTCATTACAGCTTTGCAAAAGAAGTCAAACAGGTCATTACTGGGGTTTAGTTGCCAGGGTCCCCATTGGAGCTGGGGTACTGGCAAATCACCCGTGCCTGGTCACCCAGACTGTGAGGAGAGGTGGGGGACTTGGCCAGCAGTTGTGCAGTGTCTCATTCTGGCTCCTTCAAGGGCAGGGAGGGTGCCATCCAGTCCTGGTGATTTATACCCAGCTGATTAAGGGTTACAGGAATGGGATTTAACTTCTCTAACTTGGTGGCTTACAGAGCCCATGGAGACTGTCCTCATCTCCTCATTTGGGTTCCTCCTACGCCTGCTTAGCAGGGCACATTCCTTGGCCTCTCTGGTTTGTTAGGATACTGACTGCCTTGCATGGCCTTCCTCAGCTGTTTACCACGCTGTTATACAACACTCAGTGTGAGTGGGACCTCTCAGTACTGCACGGTCAGGATTAATAATCATCACGTTACAGTGCTGCAGGACAGCAGAGAAAACAGCTTTGCACCGGGGCACAGGCTTATTAGTGCACAGAAATGTTCTGGGTCAGCATTTCAGTCCCACACGAGAGACAGGACACGACCTGCACAAGTATATCATTAATTCAGATGGTGAGGAATTGCCAAGTTAGGACGTGTTTGGGGCACAGGGTCACTGCCACACTCATCAAATGCATTGAGAGCCCCGCAACAGTGTAAACTTTACTTTCTGAATAACTGTGCACATAATGCTCTTTTAAAACATCTGTGTTTTACAGTACATGTGAATCATAAACCCAACTGTTATTGTTAAATCCCAGCATGCCGAAAACATTATCTGATGATGCGAATTTCCATAAACTAAGAAAAAAAGAATCAGTTCAGGCTTTCGGCATTTTGATAATTGCACTTTCCCATGCAGTACAGCCGAGTGTGATAATCTGTACAGCTGTCCTAGGGGAATTTTTATTAGATGTATCAGAATTATTTTTGGCATTTATCTGCCTGAAACCTCTTTTTATGTCTATTACAAAAATACTTTTCTGGCTGACCTGAATTACCACATGCAAGTGGGCACTTTATCACTTGAAGTACAAACACTGTTTCTAAATTACAAAGTATTTCTTCCTAACATTTTACTGAGTCCTGTTTTACTTGAAATAACTTTTCATTTGTTGGAGTAAATATAATTTGGAAAATACACATCAGAATCCAGTGACAAATCTTATCCTTCATTAATAATGAAACATTGTGAAATTATATTCAGTTCTTCGGGATTTTTCTTTGGAACATCAGCATAATCCAGGAAATAAAAAAAATGTCCAGGGATTTGGGCAGAGATGTCGAAACAGATGAGACACCAGAACAGCATTAAGTAAACAACGGCACCAAACACAGATTCCTCTGTGACACTCAGCCATCCAGGTGTTAGGACAAAAGTTACAAGACACAGAAGACCCAGTAGGTAACTTGGCTTGGTTTTTAATTTCACCATTGATAACCTGGAGGAAATAAGTCCCTAAAATGTTCTGCCTGGAGAAGAACCCATTTCCCTCCTTTGAGAGCATTGCTTCTCCGCCCTGTTCTGCCTCTGTGGGGACTGGAGACGTCCTGCACAAGCATCTGCAAGTTAGCTGACAACAAAGCTTTCCTCCCAGCTGTCTGCTGTTCTTTTAAGCCCACCTTAATTCTTTGTGCACCTGCAGAGAGTTGGCTGCTGGAAAAGACCGAGTCTCCTTTGGAGAAATTGGCAAAACTTTCAGTGAAAGAACTTGTCCCCTCTTTCCTTATGCCTCAGCCAGATCTCTGTGCAAGAAGGGAAACTTTTTCTGCTGCCACTTCCTTGCTCTTCCTTTTTTACTGCCACAGCCCTGGCAGAGGAGATGACAGGAATGCAAGTGAAGGGGTCATTGTTTTGAAACTTCTTCAGAACTTCATCACTTGCTTCTGCAGGGTCTTTTTCTGTGTACTGAAGTTTACCCATGACACAGTTTCCAAAGATGAAATGCTTTACAGTGCAGTTGAGAACCGGCCATTTGAACTACGTGGACAGTCTTTTCCCAGCAGGACAGTCACCCTTTTCTGACCACACTTTGATTGCTCTGGTGCCTTCTGAGGCCCAGTAGAGACTGCGTTTAGCTGGCTTGAGCCATTCCCACCACTGGCTGCAGGGACAGAGAGCAGGTATGGACGATGAGTATGAAGTAGAATGAGTTGTCCACTGCTGTCCTACATGGCTCTGCATGGTGGTTCCTGACATGGTTCTGCAAGACTGATCTGGCAGTTTTCACCAGTGTACAAAGCAGAGTCAGGGTTACAGCCTGAAGAGCTTTTCTGGAAGGAAAGTGGCAGTCCTCGTGCTGTGAGGTAGTGGCAAATGTCAACAGACAATCTTGTAATTGATGTGTACAGGCACATGTGTGCAGTTAGTAAGATGGAAGTTTAAAAGAAGATCTTGTACAAGGCCATAGCAGTATGTTATTAATTTTCAAGGTAGAGACTTGCTTTCATGTATTCAGTTGCTCTATGTTGGAAAAGAGTAACAACAGCCATTCCCTTGTAACATTGTGCCATGTGCTCCTTCTCAGGGTCAGCCTGAATCACCCATGCCCCTCAGTGAGCATTAGGATAGAACCAGATCCTCACTGTGCAGGTGCACAGGAACATATTTGCCTATTGAAATATGTTTACTATGTCAACATATGTTAAATATGTTTAAGTGTAAATTTTTTTAAGTATAGGAACTTGTTACACATTAGTACATGTTAATCCTCCACCTCTTAGTCCCTTTTCCTTCTTCCCCCCGGTCATAGCCCCTTTCCAAGGTTGCTGGGCCATCCCCCAGTTCACAGTCAATGCTTGCTGGCAGCTTTTCCTTTTCTGCCTCCGCAGATGCTCAGAGCCCTTTGCCCTTGTCCCATGTCCCTGCTGGCTGCTGTCCCATGGTGCAGCTCTCCCCTTGGCCCTTGCAGCCAGCCATGCCCAATTTTGACCTGCCCCTGCCCAGTGTCAAAGCCCCAACATTTGTGGACACATGCAATACTCACAGAAAATCTGCCTGGTGGTACCTAAGGACCTCAACATTGGTAAGCCTGGAAGGAAAAAAGCAGAACTGGGGAGTCCTAGTCCCACTCTACATGGTTTTGAAGGCACCATTAGCGTGCCTTCCCGAGAAGTTACTCCAAGAAGAAATATCTTGCAGTTTCTCATGGGAATGAAAACGAACTGCAATCTACAGTTAAACTCAGGCTTTTGTTTTCAAGCAAGTCGTGTTTGTTATGCTGGATTGCAGCTATTATTTTAGAAATCTAACTATGCACTTGAGACCAGTTAAGTCTCCAGTAGGTTTCATTCCTAAATTTGCTTTTATTGTAATTCAGAATGTTGTTGGCTCATTACACCAATTCCAAATTGACATATAGGCGGTGCCTTTCTTGAAGTTTAAGTGAAACCATCTGCCATTAGTCCTCTATTTATTTAACTGCTGTAAAAATGCAGTGGGTTACAACATCGATCTTTGGATCCAAGTAACCTATAGAGAGCAGCATAGCTGAGCCACTCTTCCCACCCCGAGTACAAGTCTTTTGTGTCTGCAGAATGCCTGCAGCTCAGCGCAGCAGGACTGCTCTCTGCAGCACACAGCTGCGAGGCAGTGTCAGAGATCCAGTTCAGTGTTTGGCCCAAGAAGCCCCTTTCAGGAATGCAGCTCTCCCTAGCATTAGGTGAGGGACTCCTGCAGCTTGCACTTGCTCTTGGCAGGAGCAGCTCTAAGTGTCTGTGCAGGTGTGTACTCACCAGCAATACTAGTGGCCTTAGCAGCGGCACAAAGACCAAAAAGGCTTTTTTTCTTCTTAGGATCCCGTGCAAACCAGTTCCCTCTATGTGAAATTCCTTCCATCATTCACTCTCTCTAAACTGAGGGTTGGTGTCTGCACTTTAAGCCAAAACAAAAGTGAGAGACCTGATGAGAAAGCCCCTGGTGAAAGCTAAGGCTCATTTTCTTGGAATTGGCAACTGTGACAGAGAGAGTTTTGAATTTTTTACAAATATTTTGGATAGGTCCTTAGTCTGATGTAGCCCAGTGGGGCTTGTCTTCAGTCTGCCTTTGAGACAGCTGTTTGTGTGCCTGACCCTTGATAACCTCTATGTTTCTGGGTTCTTAAGGAGCCCTGTTCCCTTAAGGGTTGCTTTTTGTCATGAAATCCAACAGCAAAATAACCTCCCAAAGGCAGAAATGGAATGGAATGACGACTTCAGCAGAGTCCATGTGCTCTGTTGTGTTGGCCAACTTCTGATCGTGACCAGTTCCCTCAGCTTCCCTTTTGCCATCCATCATCCTACTGATGTAACAGACTTCAAAAGTGCTCTGAAATACACATTCTAATTAAAAAGGTGGAAAACAAATCTAGTGGTAAGGCTTTTTGATCAAAACTGGAGCGATTTGTGCCATCAAGTAGCATGATTATTTGCATGCAGCTACAAAGAACCTCCTTTCAACTGACAGCCATGTGCAAGCAAGTCACAGATGTCCAAGGCTGGTAGCAAGCTGTCTGTGAAAAATCTGTAAGGCAAACAGAACCCACACAGGCTGAGGAGGAAAATAAAAACAAAAGCTCTTTGGGAAGTGACAATGGTCTGTAAGTTCCCATGTCTTAGGGTTGAATAAATAAAGTCTTCAACTTCCTCTGCCTTTCAGGGTCAAGCAAACAAAAGATGCCGTTTCCGTTTTTCAGAGCAAGAAGCAGAATTCCCAGTCAGTCATTGAGGAAGGTCTAAAACAATACATATCTGACTGAACAGCAACTGCCTTCCCTGAAGGTTACTGCTTGACATTTTGGGAAGCCTCTCTCTCACTTTGGATAGCTTCAGAACGGTTTCCAGGAGGGTGATGGCCCCTGTTATCCATAGCTGTTGTCCTTCACCGTTCTCCTTGTGCCTAAAAGCCAAGTCTCAGTGCCCACGGCTCTGTCTCACAGCTGCTGTCCTTGGCACCAGGCTGGGAAGCTCGTGCCACTCTACCAGGTATAGAGGACACATCTCTTGGCTGCACAAGCACAAGCTATAGAGATACTTCCCTCAGTGTTTCTGCTTGCTCTCTGCATTTGGCAGAAAGTGCTGAGAACTCAGTACAGCCTTACAAGCTGCAGTGTGAGCAGAAAGCTCTGGAAGCTGTGTATGTGGGATTACAATGTAGATGAGAGATGAAAGAAGGGTGACTGCTAAGGTTTTTCAGGAAAGTCACTGAGAGTCCATCAAGTTCTCTGCACCAGGATGTAGGGAAATACATCTGAGAATGTCTCCAATGCTGTCGTTTCAATCGTTTTGAAACTGCCATTCTTTTGCTTCTTGAGCTGCCAGTTGAGGAGTAAAAGTAGTTCAGTGAAGTGTGACTAGGGAGGAATCAGAGCCGTGGTTAGCTCTTGGTTAGACCTCACAGCAACAGCTGATCATTGAGCCTGGGCTGAGAAGGAGGGAGAGCCTGCAGTCTCCTGCGTAGCCACAGACAAGCAGCACGTCAGGTTACTGTGGTTCTCTTGATTTGCTAATGTCAGGATTGAATGATGGCAGAACACAGTTTAACAAGGAATTTTAACAACGGATTTTAGTAATCTTGTGAGCTGCTGCTATTCGCATTTCTGTTCTCAAAGTCATGTAGAAGTGCAGTTTGTCAGAAAAAAAAATTCTCTCAAACTTTGCTACATTTCTCTGAATCAGAATTGATCACTGCCTAGATTAAATCTTAAATAGAAGTTTCCAGCAGCTTTTGTTGTCTTTGAAAGACTTTGCTCTCCCCAGCCATGTTTGTTAATATGTTGTCTTTGACAGAAAGGAGAAGATTAAATTATTCAAAAAATATGAAAGAAATCATTCAAGAATCTATGCACAAAAGTAATGGAATCTGTGTCACTTGAGTTCATGTTTATTTATTTAGACAGGAAACGATCAAGAAATGAAATCATGAAGGCTTATTCCCTAATGAGTTTTCATAACGAGCTGTTTACCTAAATTGCTAAATGAGTAATCTATTTTTATGCATTCGAAATAACAGGAAGGTTATTTCAGAGGATCTTCAGTGCCTTTTTGCCCCTTAATTAATACAGCAAAGAGTATCTCATGGGTTTTGCTGGAGCAGGCCAAGCCCCAGTGTGACTGGTGTTCCCTGTGCAGACAGGATAACTGCTGCAGATGGCATTTTGTTGGGAACGCGCCGTTCGCCAGGGGGTAGAGAATTAGTCATAAATTAATTGGACTTCATACTTAATGTTTCCAATGCCAGTGTCAAGTTATTACAGCAGATTGGTTTTTCCATACAAATGACACACTTCTATAAAATTCATGAAGTATAATTAAAAAGAAGCCCGTGACATAGGCTGGCAGCACAGATGCCGGTGTGGAGTCGCAGAATTGGTTTGAACTGAGTGTGCATGTGTCTCCTGGATGTTTGTTAGCCCTGGATGCTGATACTGCCATGGACGTGTGCTCTCCCCAGCTTCACAGAGAGCACTGTGCTGCAAAGCAAAGAGGGAACTTTCACCCCGATCTGTGAAGTCACCATTGCCATCCCAGCTACGTTGTGCTATGAGTAGCGTGTTGTAATTCTAGCCTCCAGCCCAGCCAATCTGCCTTAATATATCTTCAAATGTCATAAATTCAGGATTATATAATTCCTCTTGGTGTGAAATTATAGGTGGCAAACACAGTTTTATGTTTGTGATACGTGGGCCAACTCTGGTAGCTCTTTATTTCTGCAGTGATCTGAAGCATAATTATCCATAATGAGCTCACCCTGTAAAAACATGAAAAGCTGCAACAGAGCTGGTACAGGAGGTTCACATTTATGAGTTCTGTCTTGAGGACATCACTGGAGTAAACCTAGAGACTGGTGAAAACACAGCAGTCTGAGAGGGCCTGTTTCAGTGGTTGGGTCACAGTCTCTAAGGAGACTCCTGCCAGCAGGGCTGGGAGGCTTTTCCCTGCTCCTCAGATCCCGGGTCTCTCCTCCATCCTGCACTTCCCTCACCTCTTCATACAGCTCACCTTACCCCTGGTGCATCTTCTGGGCTTGGAAAGTATTTGAAAAACACATCCTGAGTTCCTGAAGAACATTTTGGGTTATTCACCACTTCATTAAGCAAATCATCTCCCTCCATCCTGCCTGACTCTGTAGCAGCCCCAGAGGAAGAGGCTGTGCCTTACGCCCGAACAGCACAAAGGCCTTTGGGTGAATGTGGATGAAGGAACGACTGCCAGCCCCTGCTGCCCCTCTCCATGGGAAAGGAGGCACCCCTGTTTCAGAGCAGGCCTCGTACATTAGAGCTGTAAATCTGCTGTTGCTGTAGCTGGGAGACAGAAATGTTTGCAAGGGCCGTCTCTCTTTATTAGCGTGCTGCGCTCAGACAGGCTCTGCAGTAGTTTCATAATTAACTGACAAGTGCACTGAATCACAGAGGCTCACGGGGAGGAGAGTGCTCGCCCCACACAGACAGAAGATGGTGTTAAAAATCTCTTCTACGAGTAAGAGCTGATTGCAGTATCTAAATAAATGAGGTAACTTTATGTATCCAAGCGAGACAGGTGGAAAATTCAGCTCACTCTTTGGATACCATCCAAACTAGAAAGACATTTCAACTGTAAGGGAATACAGGCTCTCGCCAGCCCTCAGTCTTAAATCAGTGACACACTTTAACACCAGGATACAAGTGATATGGGGTGATAGGCAAGGTCCATGTCCATCAAAATGTGATGCTGCCTCTTGAAAATAAAAATTAAGTCCAATAGTTGAATTAATTTTATCAGTAAGTGCCTACAACTTGAAATGCCGCAGTTCAAAGGTAAGGGCTAAATAAAATAGGAAACATTAAAGGAAAAATTAGTGGGGTCAAAATGCTGGCAAATTAAGATTGATTAAAAGCTCACTGCAAAAATCTTTAAAAGAACACTAAAAAATCCAATGGGCTTAAGCAACACATTAAAGTCAATTCATAGAAGTAAGAAGATATCTTTTAAACAATAGACATTGTAGCCAAATGAGGGAATAGGGAAAGAAAAGAGGATCATTTCTGGCAGACTAAATGTCAAACCATAAGAAGTTAAGCCAGAAAAAGATACTGAGGAACAGCATGCCTGAGGCATAAAAAAAAATAATAGAAATATTTTTCAGAGGAAGCCTGCCAGGGAATCTCTAGTGCCTGGGGAGGACCAAGGTGTAAAGGAGCACTTAAAGTGGAAGTCAGCACTGCTTAAGGAAGGAGTAAAGTTGTGCTGATGTTAACCACTGAGGATGTATAAATATCAGGAGAATGGCAGGTGACAAGGCAAATTTTTCAAAAATGGCTTCAACTGAAGTTTCAGTTTTGCACAAGTTGGCAGAATCTGTGAGAGTTGAGTGTGTCCTGGCGCATGCAACAGATTGGGAACAGCTCCTGCAGAGGAAAGTCCTACCTTAGTGCTCCATTGGAGGGCCCAGAGGGAGAGTGAGTGAGGATAAGGGTGATCTCTTCAGCACAATAACATACCTGAGTGTTCAGAAAACTTGGAAAAAGATAGTTCTTTGAGACTGCTAAAAGGAAGGAGGCTTTTGTGAGGCAAGAGGGAAGGCTCACTCACAGATTAGTATCTCTCTAAAAGGTGGAAATAAAAGGTGGAAACAGATGGTCTTGTTTTGCAGTGAAGGGGTTGTTACCAGTAGATTGACACGCAGGTCTGTGCTGGGGAGATGCCATGGCTCCCAGTCCCTCCCTGCTGCACTCACTGGGAGCAGTGCCCTCGTCCTGGGCCAAGCCCTCCAGCCCTAGTTCTTGAAAGAAGCCTTTACTGGAATGCCTTTCCAGGCTACTCTCGTGTGTGCAGTTTTATGTCTTGTAAAGTGGGTATGTCTGGCTTTGCAGGCAGTGTGGGAAGTTTGTTTATCCTTTCAGTGTCTCCCAAGTGGGCATGGGATAGTTCTGACTAAGAGCATTGCTCTTCCTCCAGCCTCTTTCCTTCACTCCCAAGAGTTTTCTGTGCAGCAGAACTCCTTTGACCCTTGTCTTTGTTTTCTCTTTGGGTTTTTTCCTCTTGTCATTAGTATTGTCACAGCTGGTTAGATTTTAAATATGGTCATCCTGCAGCAATGCTACCCTGCCAACAACACACATGTACCCAGGCAGAGCTGTCAAAAATGTCTCAGTTTTTCCAAGAAATGCTCCATCAGAGGGATTTTTAAATGAAGTGCCTGCGAGGGTCAACACTGGTGAGTCTGATCTTCTCTTCCTGAGATGACCATTGGCTCTCTCTCCAAAATGAGAGCCATCACACCACGTCCACACTGGGCCATCTCCTCTGTAGCTCATGTCCTTTCCTTAGAGGGAAGTGACTGCAGCAGGAAAGAAGATTGGAAGGGGAGGTGGGCGGTCAGGTGGGAAATGGTCTCCAGGAAGAGCCAGCTTTCCTTCCCTCTCCCTGAGACCTCCCAGTCTAGACCAGGTACTGCAAAGCACCATCTGGCACAGATTGGCCACTGACCTCATTGCTCACAGGTGCTGCTGACCTCTTCCAAAAATCACACAGTGGTGTAAGCTAAGGGCAGGTGATGCTCCTCACCCACAGCCAGTGCCAGTCTCTCTGGTGGCTCCATTATTTACTTCAGAGGCCACAGAGAGCTTGTTTCCTCCAGTTTGCTTGCTTACCTCTCATGCCTGTGTGTATCTCCCTTGGATAACCCCTGACACCACTGCTCCAATAGATCAGGCATGGAGAGAGACCCTATCTCCTTGCTGTCAGCTCATGGCTTGTCAAGGTGACTTTGATGATGTGGACCCAATGTTTCAGGCCCTGTTTCTGTACTCCTAGAGATGCCTGGCTCACAGTCTGAGAGGTGGTAGGAGACCTGGAGACTGAAATGCCAGGATCTCACTTGGCCTGTGCTAGGGACTGAGGACAGCTGAGTTCACAGAGGTGACACCGTTGCAACCACTCTGTTTGGAAGCAGTTCCAAGTGGGAACTTGCTTTTAAAAAGGGAAGTTATTTGGGTCACACTATAACTTTCTCCCTTGCCTCAAACAATCCTGTCTAACAAGCCAATCTGTAAATGTTTTAGGAATCCTGCTGCGTTGTTGCAGTGAGCTTATTTTTAGTCTGTAACACTGCTTCATTTATATACTTATTTGGTAGTGTATACCAACCCTTCAGATGGAAACATTGTCCAGATGTGCTGGGTAGGACAGTCAGGGCTTCTCAACGGAGATGAGATGGGAGATTGCAGAAGTGACAATGCGGAGAAAGCCCCCTGAGTTATGTGTGGGGACAGCTGCAGCCCTTCAGCAGGCCAGTGCCAGAGTGCAGCTGGTGCCTTCAACTCCTGAAGCTCACTCTATCTGAACCCTGCTGCCCTAAACATAAGCTCTGCTTTGGGCCAGGGCAGGTTACGATAAAAACTATTTGGGTAATTAGGTGCTAAATCATTCTTAAAGCTAAACTTTATCATTGTCAGCTTGGCGCAGCTCGCACAAAGCACTCAGGTGCTGGAACACATCAGTGGCTCTTTGAAAGCTGCCCTGGTTCCTGCTGCTGTGAGAGATGGGCCTGCAGAAGGGGCTCCAAGTGTAAATTAACACTGACACAGACTGAGAATTTTCTCTTTAGAAGGAATTGTGGAAAGTACAGAGTGTGAGTAGCTGTTCAGCAAAGATGGCTTTAAGAGAGTTGGTGGGTTTGGATTACCTTACACAGGGATGATTCAACGGCTCCTCTTTTGACATCAATTAAGCTGGTTCCAAGGGCAAATTCACCCTCTGCTGTTGTCCACGAGGAGGGAATGATTCTGTAGCCTTACTGACAAAAGACAGGTAGTTAAAATAAGGGTGGGGCAAGTGATTTCCCTCCCTGTACCTTATGAGGAGCAAGGACATGTAGTCCAGATTTGTGTGGCTGATAGTACCGGAAATGTGTGTTCAGTGAGCACAGCAGATATAGAGCCAGGCAGGTTCTGACCGTTTTAAAGTCACCTACTCAGAAACCAGCCAGTAGGTACATGGGTTACCTGCTTCAAAGGCAGCTGGGGCCTTGGAAAAGGGTCTGAGGACTGAGGATCTCACCGAATGATAGAGTATTGCTCCCACAGAAATTTTTTTGGTAATCCACTGTGATATTGCCCAGAGTAAGGTAAAATTCATAGTTCTGGTAGAATAAGGCTCTATAAATGCACTTATGACGTGAGTGCACCTTCAGAAAGCTGTAAAGCTTTTCCATGGTGTTTGGTTACAGCCTTGAAATACTCCAGCAAGCTCAGGTGGCCTTTCAGGGGAGCTCTGTTTCAGTTTCTCTTCAGACACCAGTTTTCACAATGAACATTTGCTGCAGCAAAGCTTTTTGGGGAAGATGTATTGAAGTATGAAAGGATAAATTATCAGAATTACATCTTCTGTAAGACAAATGTGTCCATAGGGCCAAACAGCCCGATGATATGTGTAATGCTGAAGTCTAGAGAGAGAGTTGAGATCACCATTTCTTCTGACTAATTGCAGAACAAAAGTTTCCTTGCCTGCCTTTCAAGCCCTCTGCCTGTCTTCTGCCTGTCTCTGAGAGAGCATCTCCCATAGAAGTAGGTGCTCAGTCTCACACATAGACATTTGAACAGTCAGCTGATTGATGGGTGTCAGTGCTACTGAGGGAAGAAGGAGGATTTTGGTTTTATGGCCTTTTCAGTAAGACAGTTTTGAAAATCTAGTGCTTCAAATGTGAAGACAATCTTCCATCATCCTCAGTAATTCATAGCAGTAGTTAATACCCTCAGCCTTATTTGGTTTTGGTTTGGACTGCAGACTTCAGCTTTCATCTGTTGGATCTTGCAACATGATTGTTTTTGGGGGCAGAGCAGCACTGGGAATTAGGTTTCTGTTCCCTAGACCAGGCTCGTGCTGGGAGTTTGGTGCAGCCCACAAGAGCCAGCAAGGCTCTTTGGGAAAGTGCAGTCAGAGCAGCAACGCTTGGCACAATTACCTTTGCTGTTAATTTGAAATAGTTAATCATCTGAAGCATGGCTTTTAAACCTGTTAACAAATAATTAACTGCAGCGCAGGCTCTTGGCCCAGCAAGGATGGCTTCTTAAGCCTGAGTCTGCACTGTGTGAGAAACTATGTTCTGAACTTCAAAGAGGAGCAATAAATCTATTTATAACTCCAGACACCTCTACAGGAGATCCGTTCCTGTGTTTTCACTTACGTAATCCCACAAAACATCAGTCATAGGTAATTCAAGACAATAAACTTCAGAAATCACTCAGTGTCAGCGTTGCTCTGGGCCCTTAGGCAGCCCTGTGTAATGCACGCTGGCAGTGCTGACCTTCCAGCCAGCACACGAGCAGCAGGCAGCAGCCTGGGGCTGTCAGGCCTGCTTCACAGACACCCTGCTACCTGTGCCTGCCTGGGAGGGGGGTGGGTGTGTGCTCAGGCAGGGCAGGACAGGCTGGCCTGAGCACTGGTTACACACACGGACCCCTCCAGGGATCAGCCACACACACCTGGTGAGCTCAGTGCTGGGCACAGCCCCTCTGGAAACCCACCCTCTGGTGCCTCCCAGATACTGGTACTGCATGGGAGGGGAAGGAAAGAAAGCCGGACAAGGCCATTTTTAAATAATCTGACACAGGAATCACCAAAATTGTTTGCTTGTTCTGGGTATCGGATCAGACCGTGGAGTCCAGTGGAGAGCCAACAACTGCAGGTGCTGAGTTTTGGCAAGGTGCTGAGTTTTGGCAAGGTGCTGACAGCAGCTCCAGTCGTGGGCAGGCACTTGCAGCTCCCAGAAGGGCAGGGTCAGAGAGACCAGGAGCAAATGCAGGTGTCTGTGTGGAGCAAGGGTCTGGTACCCAAGGGCTTGGTGGGCAGCTGGTCATCCAGCCTTTCCTTAAAAACTCTCTGTCATGGAGATCCTCTCATCTCCCCAAGGTACTTTCATCCCAGGCTTGTATTTCATTGTCATTAGAAACTCGGTCAGAGTTAAATATGTTTCTCTTGAAGTGGAGCTGTTGTTTCTAGTCCTGTCATTCTGCTGGCTTACCCAGAGTGATCCTCTGCAGTCCTCAAGGTTTTTCTGTAGTACTTCTGCCCAGCCCCATTTTTACTCATGTTTTCCAGCTCTGGCTGTGGTTGAAATGCATTCTGAAGATTTTGGACAGCTTCTCTCTTTTATCAAAACTGCAGTCTCATCCAATATAGCCACTCCAAGGTGGCTGAAATCTCTCCAGTTTAGCATCTTCCAGAAATCTTCTAAGTATGCTCTCTATTCCTCATCCAGATCATGAAGCAGTTTAATGGCATCGAGCTCAGGATGAAGCTGTGTGGAATCATTTTTTGCAGTGACAGTGAGCTGGTCTTCCCAAACAGGGGATTGTGCCAGCTGCACTCAGGTCACGTTTGCCTGCTGCTTCACTGAGACCATCACATGTGTGTTCACAGAGCATCAGCCCCTCCCTGGGCTGGGGTGGGCTGGGTGTCCCAGGGCTGGCACCGCTTTCAGACCCCTCCTTACAACGAAGCTGGTCCAGGTGCCTGGCAGCAGCACCAAGCAGTAACTGCTGTCCTTGGGGAACACTCCACCTCCTCTTCTATGTCAGTTTGGAGCTAATGGTAATGAGAAAGGCTGCTGGAAATGCCTGTAGTGGGTATTGAGCCGTTCCCCCTACTGCCCTCACCCCTGTGAGATCAAACCCTTTGCAGAGGCTTTCTGCAGCAGTTCAATACCTTCACCCCAGAAAGGGAAAGAATCAGATGCTGATTCTAAACCTGCCTCTAACTCCTGGGCTAACTCACAGGCCCAGGGCAGGATTTGGGTACTTTTTGTGAATGTCTGAGTTGGGGGTGTGCATCTCCTGTGTGCCTGCTAGCCAGAGAGGCTCATCGTGAGCGTGATTCCTCCCAGCTCTCTCTGCTGTGGTGGGCTCAGAAGACACAGCCCCTCTTGCCATGTGGTAGCAGAGCTGTGCCTTGCTTAATCTTGGCACACTTTGTTTTGAGGGAGCTGTGTCAGCACTGGGGGAAGCGGGATCCCAGCTGGCCAGAATGGGCTGGGCTGGTTCCCATGCTCCCCAGTGCCACCCACACAGCACAGCTCCCTCCCCTGCCTGGGCAACCCTTGGGATTGCTGTTCCCTCTGTCTTGTGCAATGCCCAGGAACCTAATGATAGCCCTCTGTGCTGGCTGCTGCGGGCAGCCAGGGAAACTCACTGCATTACCAAGAGGTTTTCCTGGCCCTGGCCACCATCCCATCCCGCCTCACACACTTGAGGCTTTGGAGCACTGTTTCTCACATAGGGGTTCTATCACTGCAGCATGAGAACTGAGGAACTGTTTCCAGCTTGCTGTGTCACAGGGAGCCCATGTGTGCCCATTTGCTGGCCCCAGGCTCCATGCCCCTCAGCTTCCCCTTGTGCCCCTCTGCTCCCCTTTCCAGCCACCTTTCCTGAGTGGCACCAGCAGCCCAGCCCCCTCTGCTGACTGGTCCTGAGCCTGTCGGGTGGGAGCCAAGAGCACATCCAAAGGCAGAGAGGAAGGGTGACCTGGAGGGATGGCCTCTACAAGGGTCCCAGCAGGGCTTTATCAGCAGCACAGCATCCAGGAGGGACGAGGTGCTTGTCAGGGCTTTTGGGCCAGTGGCACAGAGACTTGCACAGCTGCTCCTGGCTTCAGTCTCTCGGCGGCACATACAGAGCTTTTTCCATTTCATTTCTTGCAGGTGGGAACTTTGATTTCCCTTGCAGGCTCTCAGCCCCCTTAGCGAGGGTTTGCTCCTGCTTTTCATTACTATACCAGACATAGTTGATCTAATGGCTTCTGCAGGTGGCGTGGGGTACAAGAGGGTCCGGCCACGGTTGTCAGCTGTCATCCAGAGTCAGAGTTAATCCAGGAAAACGGTAAAAATTAGTAATGTATATTGCATTCCTCCAGTCCATACGCTTTCCATTAGGTGATCTTCCATCCTCCTCAGCACAGAAAGGAAACCCTGCCAATGGCAGTCTTCTGACTCTGAAAGGATTGGTCGTGCCTGGAAATCCGATCTCAGCTCTTGCATTCCTGGGCACACTGTCTATGCAGGGAATAGTCTCCCACCTTTAAATCCAGGCAGCAGATGCTAGCCATGTGCACAGCCTGTAAGCCCAGGAGCTCCTGTGGCAGCAGATGTGCCGGGCCTGGGGCCGCACTGGGGTCCCGTGTGCTGGCCTGGGTCTTCCTGTGTCCAGGGGGCTGTCAGGGGAATGGCCTTGCCCAGTGTCACCACATCACTCAAGTACAACAGCCAGGTCAGGACAGGAGTGAGGCACAGTTAATTCTTTTGAGAGATAACATTTTAGCTTTTTTTTAATTAATAAACTGGTGAAGAAATTCCTCAAGATCCTCAGTGTCAAGAGGGTTATGGAAAGTGAAACATTCAGCTTTCTTAAATAAACCGTATCTTCAATCACTCCCATACTTTAGTGGCTCAAGAACAACAGTTCTGTAATAAATGTTACACAGTGCAAACTCCGTCAGTAATTATGTGCAGATGAAGAAGAGGAAATAAAAGACATTAATTTCTAGGTGTGACTGCACATGCTAAGTGTGGTCTGGGCTCTTTGAGGTGTCACGAGCAGTCTGGGGCTCTGCTGTGTGAGATGGAGCTCCATGTGTGCAGCTGCACAAAGGGAGTTCTCCCACTGCAGCTTCTGCTCCAGATGAAAAAAGACCCAGAAAGCTCTGCTTTTAGTGCTGTTGGATCCCTGGCTTGCTGGGCTAACTGACCTTTTCTTTTATCCTTACTTTTGCAGAGAATGTGATCAATGGGCAGGACTACGAGGTGATGATGCAGATTGACTGCGAAGTGATGGACACCAGGATCCTCCACATCAAAAGTTCCTCTGTCCCTCCGTACCTCCGAGAGCAGCGCAGAAATCACACCAACACCTTCTACAGCTCCTCCCCGTCCGTCCCAGAGACGCCCCATGCCCTGAGGGCCATTGTCAAATCCCTGCAGTAGCTCCTGTGACAGCTCACAGGGGAGCACCCGGCATGCAGCAGGTCCTGCCGCCAGCCTGAGCCCCTTCCCTGGCAGGTCCTGGGGCTCCTGGCACGTGGGCACGGCAGGGACAGTCCCCTTTAGCCCATTCCTGTGCCTGACCCTACCCAGTGGCTGCATCCTGCCTGGGGATTATGCAGCTCAGCTGGCTCCTTGCCAGCCACAGTCTTGGGTGCCCCATGCAGCATGGGGGGACATAGGCCGTCCTTGCTACTTATGCACTGTCCAAAATTGTGGGTTGTTTTTAATTTTTGTCCCTGTTAGGCTGCCGGAGGTGAGCCAGAGACATCGCAGCAGACACCCATGCTTCGGATCGGGCCTCTGCCCCTGCGGTGCGCCCGGGCAGCAGGAGGAAGCCGTGTCCAGCTCCCAGCTGCTGGTGCTGGGCCTGACCAGACAGCGCCACTCCTCATCAGTCCCTGCCCAAATCCCTGCCTGTGCAGCCTCCCTCAGCAGGAAGCCCCGGGATGCAGCGGTGTGGAGGGGCAGCCCAGCCCCAGCCCCCGAGGAGGGCGGTGGGACCCTGCACTTACCCTAAAGCACTACAGACAGAACAGCCCGCACTGCCCCGGGGCCTGGGCTGCCTCTGGGGCACTGCCCACCCCTCACCTGCCTGCCTCTCCAGGATCTTGCTGCTGCCTGCCCCAGCCCACATGGCTGCACGGCTGAAGGCTTGGCCCCAGGGAAGTGATTTCACTCAGCAGATGCGTTTGTAAAGTTTGGGTTTTTTGAGTTTGGTTTTTTTTCCTTTTCTTCCTGGTTTTTGTTTGCGTGGGTTTTTTGTGTGTGCTATTTAATACTTTTCACTGCTAACAACAGCCCGTGGAGCAGCACTGGCCCTGCTGGGGCAGAGGGGCTGCTTCAGTTCCATGGGACACAGCCACAGCACCTTCTCCTGAAGCCACACACACGTCATACATTCAGCCCCACACACCCCTCTCTGCCTCGCCAGCACTGACAGCCACCCGCCGGGCACTGGGGGAACATTCCATTTGCCCCAAACACTGAGTGCAGCCAGCTGCTGCCATTCCAGAGTGTCTGTGGAGCTCTGTTCACTGATCCCACGTTTGTCGGCCGAGCCCCAGGCCGGAGCTGGGCCCAGGAGCTCCAGCACACTGGTGCTCAGCTGGGATGAGCCGCCAGCAGAGCATCAGCCTTGCATAATGACTTCAGCATGTTGCTACATTAGTTTTTTTTCCCTCTGCAGTTCACACAGAAGATGATGGGCTTCAGTTAGCCAGCCTTTCCTTCATGGTCTGAGCACTAACTGGCTCACATGGGGTTTTTAATTATTGTTATTATTATTATCCGTGTATGTGTGTGGCTGTTAGGAAATAAAGGTTGATCCTGCAGCAAGACAAACAGCTCCAGGGGCAGTGAGGAGGAGGATGAGGAGCGATACACCCCTGTGAAGTATGTGCCTTGCCACAGCATGGAAAGCAGTGCCCTGTGCCACGTCCCCGGCGCAGGCTGCGCAGGCCCCCGTCCTCTCGGCACTCGCTGCTGGGAAGCAGCCGGGCCCGGCCAGGGGTTTGGCTGCGCTCCTTGCACCAGTTCATTTTCCTGGCCCCGGCCCACCTGACTGCGGGCCAGCTCACACAATAGTCAAACATAAAAACCCCAGCGGTGCCCCAGCCAGAGGCACACGGCTCCCCCACGGCCGTGGGTAGGGGCGGCTGGCTGCTCTGGGGGGCATTTGCTGCCGGGGAGCTGCGGAGGAGACCAGAGGGGGTGGCTGGGCTTGGCACAGCCTGGCACGTTGGGAAGGGCTGCTGCTGGGGGCTGGGGGCTCAGGACTGCTGCAGCACCACATCCTCAGCCAGCACCCCTGAGCTCTGGCGGTGGAGAGCATCTCTCATCCTGTGTAATTCTGTTCTCTGTGTCCCTAGTACTGAAGGCAATAAAATCCTTCTTTTATTTATTATTAATACTTATTATTGTGCTTGTTAATACTGCTTTCCTTAGGCAAATTACCAGAACACCTGCCCTGTGTGTGCCATCTCTTGGGGCTGCAGTGTGGCTCTGCTCGGCACAGTGTTGGCACTGCCCATGGCACATCCACCCAGTCCCCCTCCTGCTGCTGCAGAGGGGGCACCCTCCACGAGCTGCTCACCCAGAGCCTGGCAGAGGAGCCCATGAGGGTCTTACTGCAGCCTGAGTGACCTGAGGACCACTGCAGGTGTCGGAGACAAGCTCTGCTCAGGGCAGGACATGGCCGTGTCACCCTGCCCCAGTGCCAGTCCCAAGCAGCCTAGAGCCCTCTGGGGTTTGTCCCCATCTGGTGTGTGAACTGGCTCTCCCCAAACCAACCAAAACCCACCCAAAACAGCCCTGTGCATTTTCATGCACTCGGAGGGTGACCCAGAGCCAAAGAACGCCCCGAACAGCTGCGAAGGTACTGGATCCTTTATTACTGACAGCAGGTAAATACAAGATGCTGCTGGGCAGCAGGGCAAGGGTTGTGCCTCTGTGAGGGGATCCTGATGGTCCAGGACCGGGGCAGGCAGGGATGTGAGAGGGAATGTAGGAGATGGAGTGGCACAGCAAGGGTTCCACCAGCCCCCAGGGCTCCCCAACCCCCGCCCAGGCAGCCCAGCACCCAGCTGAGCAGAGCCTTCACCCAGCAAATGCCAAGGGGGACTACTCTGGGTTACAAAATGAACAAACAAAAGCCACGTATTTACAGCATCCCCCTCCCGCCGCCAGCTCTCTCCAGGCATGAGTCAGGGTTTGGGGTGCCCCCGGCCCCCCGAGCGGCCTGCAAAGAGCAGAGCCCCGGCTGGAGGGGACAGTCCTCGGCTAAGTACCAGCACCAGGGGCTGCTGGAGCTGTGCTCGCAGCCCCGTTGTACAGCAGGATCTCCAAAGGGCCTGCTGGCCGTCAGCTGGGAAGATGGTCCTGAGAGACGGGACATTCCCATGGGACATGCAGGTCCTCCACCAGGACAGGCAGGCACCAGCATCCCGCTGGGACCTGGTGCGTGCAGCTTTGCACTGGTTCAGGGTGTCTTGCTGACCATCTTTAGCTAAAAACATCATCAGGAGGACCGTGTCTGGGCCACCTCCTCTTCTCTGGGCAGGAGAGCCGGGGCTGCCCTTCCAGAGGAGAACCTCCTTCCCCTGGGAAGGAAAATCACAAGCAAGGATACAGCAAAGACGAAGGGGGTGGTTCTGGCCTGGGGATCGATCTACAATCCTCCATAAAAAACCAGCTCAAAACAAAACCCATCATTTACTCTTCAATTTGTACAAAATAACAATAATAACAATAAAAATAATAATAAAAGGTGCTGGTGGCCCCTGGCTCGCAGTGCCCCACTGTGGTGGGGGGTCTCAGTAGGCAAAGATGACGTGGTAGGTGACTTGGTGGCCATTGTCCCAGGCGTAGAGCAGGCGGTCCTTGGGGTTATAGTCTATCTGCGTGGTGTAGGCGTACTCGTTCTCAAAGAGCAGCCTGGGGATGATCTGTGTGTTGGTGTGCGTGTCGAAGGCGTAGGAGATGTTGGCGTTCCTCTTGTTGTAGCTGTCGACGGCGTACAGGACCCCACAGATGACAAAGCAGTTCCCGTAGAAGTTCTTCCGCAGCCCCGTCCGCCACGTGGTCTCCTTCTGGGTGCTGAGGTCGGCCGCGTTCAGCTTGCTCAGCACGATCACCTCCTGGTTGAAGCCCTCGTAGCTGATGGCCGGGTAGATGACCCACAGGCCGTTCTCGTCCACGGCAAAGTCCACGTCCGAGTGGCCTCGCCACCGCCACGGGGTGGACTCCTCGTAGGCCACGTCGTGCAGCATGGCCCAGGCGGCCACGTAGCGCTGCTTCAGGTCGTACTTGATGATGTTGCGTGTGAAGGCCCGGTTGTAGTAGAAGGAGCCGTTGTAGACAACGTGCCCTGTCCCAATCCAGCTGTACGGGAGCTTGTAGGAGTTGCTCCAGCGACCTGCAGGGCAGACACTGGCTGGTGAGACCCTCCCTTTGCTGTGGGGTGGGTGGCCCTGCCATCAGCACCCTCTGCCCCCAGCTCTGCCTGCACTCCCACTCCCTCCCCGGCCACCAGCCACAGCCTGACCTGTCCCACGCTCTGAGCCCCCCGTGCCAGGTGCCAGCACCCAAGAGGGGAGGGTGCCCAGGTAGATCATCCCCCCCAGGATGTAGCATCCCCAGGAATGAGGATGCTGCTTGGATCAGCTGAGTGGTGGCTAGTGTGCTATCAGAGAGGGTGCAAACCCACCTTGCTTGAAATTGTCGAGGTTCCTGAACTCCACCAGCGTGTTTCCGTAGTAGTAGTTGGTGACGTAGATCCGCTCCTCCCGGGCCAGGGGGTCCTTCATCCAGGCTCCCTCATTGCGCCCATAGGTGTTCTGGGTGGTGGGCCCCGAGATGGTGGACAGAGTGTCCTTGCAGCGCCCTGCGTGGGCAGAGGAAGGCTTGTGAGGCCAGGGGCAGGGTGCCCACACTATTCCTGGAGGCATCACCCCCCTCCAGCCCCTTGCTCACCCAGCAGCTACCCCCTGCCACCTTGGCCCTGGTGCAGCTTTGCGAGGCCCAGCAGCACCGGCCAGACCCCACAAACATCTCCCCACAGCCTCAGCCATGTCCCTGCTCCAGCTGAGCCTGCTGCCTGGCTCAGGTCCTGTCTCTTTTTGTCCTGCCCAGCCCAGCCCAGCCCCTAAAGTGGGAGGAAACTCCAGTAGGTTCCAGAGTTTGTAAGTAAACCTGGCACCCCAGTGAAGTGCTGCCCAGCCACCATCTCCATGACACCTCCCACCTGTGACCAAATCCAGGTATGCTGTGCTTAGCAGGACACACTGTGGGCACAAGCCAGCCCCTACACACTCAGCTGGATCTGTGCAGGACCTTCAGGCACTCACCAATGATGTTCCTGATGTCCTCCTCCTCCAGGCCCTCCTTTGGGGTGGCAGGGATGGCCGGGCTGACCGGTGTCGCAGGGGTGTTCGCCTCTACCCAAGCTCCTGGGCTGCTCTCCATGTCACTCCAGCCTCCAGCCGGGGTCGCCACGGGCATGTTCTCCGTGGCTGTGGCCACCACTGTGCTGGCTGGTAGCTGTGGGGTCCCCTCCTCCGCCAGCCCTGCCGGGGCAGTGACGGTCTCCGGGCTGGGGGTCAGCCGGCTCACAGCGGTGGGGTCCGGCGTGGCAGGGGACAGGGGCGCCGTGGCCGTCACAGCAGTGCCAGTGGCTGGAGGGGTGGTGGGAGCGCTGCCAGGGGTGGGCGGCCACCCCACCGGGGAGGGCTTCCTCACGGCCTCGCCCGCCCTGCTGCTGGGCCTCAGGAGCTGGTCCTCGATCAGCAGGTCCACCGTGTTGTCCCCGCTGAACAGCTCGTCTGCTGCCAAACACAGGCACGGGGGTCAGCCCTCAGCGAGGGCAGTGAGTCCCCCACAGCCCCTCCAGCTGGCTCCCTGCCCACCCCTGCAGGCTGCCTGGTACTAAATCCCCCTGCGTTCCCTCTCCATGTGCCCTCAGAGAAGGGCTGAAGGCACAGGCTGACAGTGCCCGTGTCAGGAGGTCAGCGAGACCATCACAGCCACATCCACCACCTCAGGCCAGGCAGAGCAGGCAGTGATGGAGAGCAATTCTGCCCTGCCACCTCCCAGAGATTGACTGGGCAGGATGGAGACCCAGCTGCATTCCCAACCAGATCCCACCTACCTAACCCAGGATGCCAAAGCAGGTGCCTCAGCCAGGGCGTGGGGACCACTGGGGCTCCCCAGCCAGCACAGGCACCCTTTGCTCCTCCTCATCTCCAGGAGCTCACAAACCCCTGCAGGGCAGGGCTGGATGACCTCACTGCTGAGCCAGTTGGCACAGTGAGGGCATTTGTCCTCTGCCCGTGCTGCCCACTCTGCTGGTCCCTGAGGGCTCGACCCCTGTTCCACCACGGCCAGGGCCATGAGCTCCGAGCTGCCTTCCACAGCACAAACCTCACAGGATGCCATTGGGCAGGCAGATTTCAAACATGAACATATTTAATAAACCTCCATGTACTTCTGGAAAGGTGTTGATGCTGGGTGTTTGAAACCAAAGCAGTGACCTATTTCCTTAGCTAGCAGGGATTTTCCATGGAATAACAATGCTGCACTGCTCCACAGACATAGCTCAAAGGCTGCACAGCAGTGAAGTACCACTTGTCCCACCTCCCCCTGCTGCTCCCACACGTTCCCAGGGGATGAGGCACTGGTTTTGCTGCAGGATGCAGCCAGCCATCCCACCAACCGTGGCATACCCAACTCACGTTGCTCCTCGATGTCATTCTCTGACTCGGTGGACTGGGCTTTGTAGTAGGTGACCCCTCGGACAATGGTGGGCTTGGAAGGAGGCCGGCTCCTCACCCGCAGCTTCCTCTGCAAGAGCTGCTCAGGCTTCTTGTCCTCCAGGGAGAGGTGCAGCTCCGGGAGGGATTCCACAGAGTTGATCTGCTGGGAGATGGTTTCATCCTTCAGGAATCTTTCTTCATATTTTCCCTGGAAGAGACACAGCAGGTTGTTACCAGAAATGTCATGTTTTGGCGAAAGGGCAGGTCAGGCTGCACAGCCCCACACTGGGTAGGAGGATCTGAGCTCCCTCCTTCCTCAGGGTCTCCCTCAGTCCATTCTGCCATGGGAAACCCTCCAGGAGACAGCAGGGTGGCAGACCAGCGCTGCTGCTGCACGTCCTTGGTGCCACCCTGCAGTTTTGGGACTCAGGGCTCCATAAGGCACACGCTGTGGGATGCAGGGCAGGCAGGCAGAGCAGGGCTCACTCCCTGGTGTGCCGGGGGCCGGTTCCAGCAGCTGATCTGCAGAGTGCAATGTGCACTGAGCTCTCACAGGGCAGAGAGGCTGAAGGCACCTTCCCAGCAGGAGCAGGAACCTCCCGGGGCAGGGACCAGGAACCCCCCCGGGGCAGGGACCAGCTGCTGCAGCTCAGGTCTGAAGGATTTCATCTCATTAAAGGAAGTCGGAAAGCCAGCCCGAGGGTTGAAGCCGTGCCCATTTGGCTGAGAAGATGGGCCCTGCTGCAATTAGCAGCGAGAAAAGGGGAATATTGGGAAATGAGGTCACTCGGGGTAATAAAAGCCCCACGCTCCGCTCCCCTGCCTGGCCGGGGCTGGCTCCTCTCCAGCAGGCAGCAGCTGCTCGGCTCATGGCGTGGGGAGCTGGGGAGCGGGGCTGGGAGCACGGCCTGGGCACGGCTCTCCCTGGGGCAGAGGGGCTGGCACGGCTCGGTCCGTGCCAATTCCCTGCCTGCTGACACACTGCACCTGTGGGAGCCCATCCCTATCCCCACCAGGGCTCGGGGAGCCCATCCCCACACAGGGTCTGCAGCGCAGGGCTGGGGCAAGTGCAGGCTGTCGGCACCCTCGGGAGCAGAGCACCCTGTTTGAGCTGGAAATGCCACACTGACTGTGCCCTCTGCCAGACACCCCCCACTGCCCTGCAGGGGGACACCGGGGTGAGGGCAGGATGCTCCAGGAGCCGCCCAGCAGGGTCAGAGGAGCACGGGCCATCCTGGATAGCACCATTGAAACAGCAAGAGCTTCCGGACACCCTGCACAGAGCTTTCCCCAAAACAGCCCGCTCACCCCTGTCTGAGGCTGCACACAAGCTGCTGCCCCTGGCAGAGGATGTCCCCATGCTGGGCAGACCCCAGGGCCTGCTGCTGGGTGCCAGAGGCAGGGGATGCCCGAGGCTCTGGAGCCCGCCAGGCGCAGGGGCTGGCTGTGGAGGGAAGGGTAATTGCCGGGCAGGGAGGGAGGGAAGGCGGGCGACAGGCTGTCCCTCCGCCGAGCCCCAAGCCCTGCTAATCAAAGGCTCCGAGTTTCCCACCGCTTCCCAGCCGGCCCCGCAATGACATCACGCTTTCCAAGCAGCGCAGCCACCGCTGACCTCGAAAACCAGCAGCCCCGTGGGAAGGGGGAGGCCGAGGGAGCAGCCTCCCCCTGCTTCCACCTCCATCCCGTCCTAGCAGCAGCTGGGCTGTGCCGAGCCGCGCAGACTGGGGTCGGAGGCGCACAAACAGGGTCACTCTAGCCGAGGAGAAAATCACCCCGGCCCGGTGGCCACATCCAGGAGACAGCCCAGGGCTGCCTTGGGCAGCGGCAGTGACACCGAGCTGTGCCTGGGGGGCTGTACCTCTGAGTGAGTGTAGGCAGCCTCAGCGTCCCGCTGCAGAGAGCTCTCGATGTCGGCCAGGCTGTTGGTGAGGAGCCTGGAACAGTTTTCCCGGCCAGGGGGATCCTGCAGACCCTCCTCCCCGCTGGCTCCTGCCCTCTGGCCTTCCTGTGTGAAGTTCCTGGACATGCCCTAGAAAAGTAGGAGAGCAGACTTTACCCCACTTAAGGACAAGGGATGTTCTGTGGCCCCCAAACCATGGCCCTGGAGCTCTGTGCTGCCATCCCGGGCTCACAGCTGGGGATCCTCCACGGGGCTGGGCACTTCAGCTGCTAAGAAGATGCCCCTGACTCCAGTGGGATCCAGGAACCCCATCCATGGTGTGCCCAACCCAGATCCACTCTTTGCCACAGGTTCCCACGGAGCAGGAGAGTGGCCTTGGGGTTCTCCAGCCCCCATCTTCAGCCACACTCACTGGCTCATGGAAGGAAGAGGAAAAGACAAGCTGAAGCACCTTAAGTCAGCCTGGCAGCACGTTCATCTTACATTTATTAATCCCACCTTCCTGGCCTGGCCACACAGCGCCTACGCTCAGGGACTGCTCCTCCCCAACACCCTCTGCTCCCACAGAATCTGAGAATCTGGGGACAGGACAAGAGCCAATAACCCTCAGAGCGCTGTCCTGTGACCTGGAGGGAGCTCGGGCTGGCTGCAGCTCATCCAGCAGGCAAAACCCCTTGCCCTTCTCAGCCCCCAGTGTGTACCCAAGGCAGGGTGTACAGGCACACCCCGTACCCAAGGGGTTGCAGTCTCTGCTCATCACTCCTTGGGCTTCTACATCTCCAACAGCAACTGCTTTGGGTAGGTGGCACACCAATCAAAGCACTTTAGCACAGGCACTGGGGGTGGTTACCCTGATCCTTCATTTTCAATCTGTCCTGCCATTAATTTCTCCTAAACCCACCGTGACCTCCATTTGTGACCTCAGAATTGCCAGCTGATGTGACAGGTGTGAGCTAAAGACAAAGCAGAGGAGCTGCCTCGCTAGAGAAGGCACTCCATGGACCAACACCATCTGTCTAAAATACCTTGTTATACTGGGAAGAACTCATGAAACCCTCTAATCTCTGCAAAAACAGAGGGGTTAACGCCCAGCCCCCTCCACGGGTATCTGAATTCCCAGTCTTCACCCAGGAACCATGAGTCACAGATTTAGCAGGACATTTTGAGCCCGAGTCCAATGACGCAGGGACTCTTCAGCAGGCGTTTTGCCGCAGTAAGCAGAGGAACAGAGGATCTCATGATGCTCTCCCAGGAGCAGCTTTCAACACCATCCTCCTCTGGAGAGGATGACTGATTCCAACAGCTTTGAGCCCTTATCACTTCTCCTGTGTAATGCTGGGCTTATGACCTGCTTAGGGATAGAATTTGCCTCCCCTTGAGTGGAGAGGCACCACCAAAGCCTGGCGTGTGATGCTGCTGGAGGCTGCTCAGCTGCTGCACTGGGAGCAGCTGCCAAAAGCACACCCGCCCGGGAGGGCGATGCTTTGAAGCCATGCCAGGCTCCAGTTCAGCATCTCAGCTGTCCGTTGTGTCAGACCCCACGGCTGATGCAGGGTGTGATCCTCCTCCACACCCTCCCAACAGGAATTTCCGTGCTAAACCAGCAGCAGGAGGCATTTCACACCTGCTGCCTGCATCAGCTCAGCTCTGCCCTGGAGCACTGGGCAATCTCCTTCTAACCCAGGCCTCTCCTGTCTATCTCCATCCCGGCCAAGTGCCTGCGGACAGCTTCAGCTGCTCTTATATGATCCTGCAGCTCCACTTCTGGGAAATTAAAGACCCAACCTGGGAATTCCCTGCTCCTACACCTCTACAGCTCCATCTCTGGCCAAAGTCCTTCAGCCCCACCGAGATTTCTGCCCATCTGCCTCCCTGTGACGGGCTGTGAGTGGAGAGACCAGGCTGCAAAGGTCACCCCATGTGCCCAGGGTGCCACCAGCACTGCTGGCTCTGAATGCCCCTGCAGAAACAGCCTGGTAGCAGGGCCACTGTGGTACTGAAGCAGAATGCAGTGATGACCCCACCTGAAATAATCCCTTGGCAAACCCAAGTAACAACTGGAGAACACACTAAACCACAGGAAGAGGGTGGGATTGCAAAGGGGAACATTGGTGCTTTGTTATTTTCAGACCTCAAAACCCCTTTTGGTCAATTTCCACGCTTGGAAACACAGAGCCCCCCAGGCAAGCATGCTCCCCTCAGTTGTCTCCTTCCTGACCCTGGGACGGAGCACGCCGTGCCTTCCCGAAACACTTCGCAAGCGGAATTTTGGCTTTATAAATCATCGCCTCTCGCCTCCTGGCTGGAGATGAACAGGACTGCTCCACTCTGACAAGAATGTGGAATTACCGTCCCAGATATGGACCACGGGAGAAAACTCCAGTATTTAATCTGGCAACCTGTGTCTACATAGCTGAGCACAGCTTAAACTGCAAACCCTACGCCGTGCTAGCCAAAGAAATATTAAACTGTATGGAAGTGAAAATTATTTCACTGGAACTCTGCTCTAAAATAAAATGGAAGGTTGAGGGTTCTGCTTATTTTTAACACAGGCCAAGACGTAACTTGGTCCTTCAGGAATCTGAGCTCCTTGGCTCCCCACAGTCCTGCTGAGTGTACCCCTGCACCAGTCTTGAACCTCTCGCCCCCACATCAAACAGCACAAAAGCTCCTGGTTAAGACCAACCATCACACAGGTAAAACTGAGAGGAGGAAAAGCTTAACAGCAGGGCCTTCTGACCCAAAGGAAATGCTGCTCCTAGTGAGGCTACAGCTGGGATCCTGCTCCCAGTCTGGCCCCCAAGGGACTGAGGGAGCTGGAGAGGGTCAGGCAAGGCTGATGGGGTGAGGATGCACTGGGCACTGCCTGTGGTCCGGTCTAGTTCAGACATCCAAGTCTGGTCTGGTTTAGTTTCAGCCAAATAGTTAATTAACATTTCTTCCCAAGCAACACGGCTCTGAATGCACCAAAGGCAGCAGGAACTTGATTGGAGGCCAGTCCCACCGAGGGCAAGGACATTGAAGGAGAGCAGGACTCACCTCCTCGAGCTTCTCCACCCGCCCCACCAGCTTGGTCGTGACTGAGTGCAGCTTCAGAAGGTCCAAGCCATAAAAGGCACTTTCCAGCATCTCGACGATGGAGGCGAGCTGCAGGGCAAGGGAAGAACACAGTCAGGCAGCAGCACTTGCTCTAACACACCCCGTGGAGTTTCCTCAGCTGAAAAGTCAAGGGCGATGCACCCATCTGTGTACAAGGATTCTGATTAAAAAGGAAGTTTTCCCTTACACAGCCCTGTTGCACTGCTGCCCTGCTCAGAGCACGGCATGCAGAGCAACACACGCCACCTCCACAGAGCCTCAGGGCTTCAGGAGCACATTTTGGGTGCTGGGGATTAGTAGCAGAGCAAGGTAAAATGCTGCTCTCTTCGCCAGGCTCCCCTGCAAGCCCAAAGGCTTAACTACTCCACCAGTGATGTGACTGCCAGCAAAAGAGGCAACAAGAAAAAGGCAGCTCCGTTTGAGATCAGACTCTGAGTTTGTGCCATCCTGTGCTCTCTTTCCTGGAACAAGAAGAAACTTGTTAAAAAAATTTAAAATACTCCCAAATTGCAAGAGTGAAGGAATAGAAATTCCGTGCTAGCCTGGAAACAGTTCCCTTCCTGGAGAACAATTTTATCAGAGGGATGCTGCCCTCTTCTGCAGCCACCCATTTCACAGACACCCTGTATTTAAGTCAGCCCTGTGCCCATGTCCTGCCAGCATCAGCCCTTGGTCACCATTCCTGGGGATCTGGACAGAAACGCCCTTGTTCTGTGTTTTGTCCAATTTCTGGTGCTGCTCCACAGAGGACAACATGAGCATGGCAAGGCTGGTGGGAAGTGCTCCTGGGCCACCTCCCCCTGGTCCCATGTGTCCCCATATGCCCAGCATGGTGCTGCAGACTTCACAGCCCCGAAGGCTGAGCAGGATTTTCAATGCATAGGAATTACTACAGGGCGGTGACATTTTCTCCCAGCAGCTACAAACTGGTCAACAGAGCTTCACAAACATGGGAGAAACACAGGCAGCACTGCTGGCAGCACTTCGAGTTTCCACCCTGGCCTCTGCAGTCTCCCCGTGGAGCTGACAGCAAAGGAAAGATTTTTTTGGGCCAGATAAAATGGCAGCATTAAGAGACAAGAGCTGTTTTATGGCTATGCATCCACTTTCCACTGCGAGCTGGATGGAGACGGCCGATACAATGCACGCAGCCTGCCAGACAGCCACTGGAGACCAGCGCTCTCCCTCCAGGCTGGAGGATTTCCATCAGTGCACAAAGGTTGCAGACTGCATTAACCTCCTTACAAATGATCCTGAGCGCAGCCTCCTCACACTGACTCTGCACCAGGACCCCCACAACACCCGCTGTGCCCACAGGCAGCATTTCACAAAAATAGACCTGAGATGAGGCTGCTCCCTGCCAGCACCACGCTGACCTTCCCCGACAGACCACACTGATGTTCCTATCAACTCACTGCTTCCTTCGCTTCACCCACTGTGGACTTTGGCTCTCAGTGGTCTGATGGTCCGTGAATTCCCATTGGACTTTGAGAAAGGCAGGGATGGGACTGAAACCTTCAGCTGGGAAGAACAGTGCAGCATTCAACTGAGTTTGGTTGCCCAAGGCTATGTTCCTGCTGCCTGGATTTCTCTGTCTTTCTCACCATTCCTTCAGGGACTCATCCTCCAGCCCACCCAAGGCAGAGAACTTCCCACGGCTCTCCCATACATGGAGTATCCAGGGCTTTTGTGTCAGATCATAAGAAAGCCTGGTAAAACACAACGTACAAATGACCCTGTGCCCTTCCTGCTGCTGGACTGGGCAAGAGCAATGCTTGTTGGACCAGCAAAGAAAGTAAAACCCTTTGGGACTGCTCAGAGCTATGGGGTGGCCTCACCCGGCCCCTCACTGAGGAGTTGTGGGAGCTGCTTCTCATGAGTGGCACAAGAACCGGAGCTGTGTCCTCTACTACTTCCCAGCTTCTCCTACAAGAAGCGGCTGTTCCCAGTGATCCCGACCCCAGGAGGGGCTCTGTGCTTGGAGGGAAAGCAACCCTGCTGCCCAGCTCCTGGGATGGATGGTGGCACAGAAAACAAAACCCCCGTGTGTGTGTTTGGATAAGCCTTGTGAAATCGCCTAGCCGCGAGTCCTTGCGTAAGGAGCGGGGGAGCCGGGGCCAGTTCCTAGAGGACAGGCTTTCACACCACAGCTGGCTGTGAGCAGCTCCCCAGTGGGAAGAGCAGCCGGAGCCAAGGGCGCAGCCAGGCACGCCGCTCTGCTCCTCCTGCAGGCTGCCCGGCCCTGCAGAGCACAGGGACAGAGCTGGGAGCTGCTGCTGCAGGAGCTCTGCCTGCCTCCGGGAAGGGACCGCGGCGGTGGCCCTGTCACCTCGGGGGCGTCCCTCCCCTAACCGCAGAGAGCTCACCACTCTCATCTGAGGCCACGTGGGACCTCCTGGCTTTTCCCCAGACGAGGGACCACCAAACAACTCCTGACTGGGACTCCTCCTCCCCTGGAATGATGGATTGTCTGCCTGTGCCTGTTTATCTTCCCTAGCTGCAGGGGCGCTTGGACAAGAAGCTGCTAACCATCTGCAGTCGGACAAGATGAAACACATCGTCAAGCTCCAAATTAATTAGAACAAGCCCATCGTGGTGGCCTCGGTGGCAGCTTCCCCACAGCACCTCGTGTGTCACCTGCCTTCCCACCCAAGAGGGATCCAGGAGCACCAGTGCCACCAGCACTCAACCTTCCGCTCCAGGGGCTCCCCAGGATGGGACCAAGCCAGTGGCACTTTCTGCTGCCTCGCACTGCTAGCAAACTGGAAAAGCCAGCAGGGTTTGCTGCCAGCTGCTACCCCAGCACCCAGCAAAAGTCAGGAGCACTTAGAACCAACACTGTCATGTTTGGAAAAGAGGGATATATTACTAGAGAGATAAAATACTAAATCGTAGAGAAGTGTCAGCATTTAGAACAACAAATCCATCCTGCCATCAGCCAGCTGTGCATCACACCCTCACGCTGACGCATCAGCAGCTTTTGGCCCGTGGAAGCCAAAACAGCTTTTTTGCGTGGGTCCTTGGGAGTCCCTCTCTGCAACAGAAAAAAGACCTGGCAGCTGCTGAGCAGAGCAGAGCTGTCCTCCAGGGACATTTGGAGCTGGACAAAGGGCAGGGAGCAGCCCAGTCCCTACTAGGCTCTCAGCACAGAAAGCCACAGTGGACCCCAGGCAGCACGGGATGAATCGAGTGAATCATCCACTGCAGCTGCTCGACTCAATCCCTTCCACGGAGCTTGATTTTTATATCAAACATGCAGATATAAATGTAACTAGGAGATGGTTCAGGGAAAAAAGGTTAGGAAATGAAGGTTTTTTTAGAAAAAGCTCAGAAAGAAAAGGCTTCAGAAGATCTCCTTGTCCCCAAAGAGTCAGGAGCTCAAGCTGCTCTCCTACCTTCAGGTCGCTGCTGTCTGCCTCCCGCAGCTTCTTCAGCCTGAAGTCACCCTCGCAAGGGTTGAGGGCCGAGGGGGGGGCCACGCACGCACACTTGCAGCTGGGTCCTGACGTGATGGTTTCCACCGTGTAAAAGTCCTCGGCTCTGAAAGCGCCTTCGTTAATCCTCTGGCAGGCGCCACGGCCCAGGGGTCTGACCAGGCATTTGCACCGGCAGTCGGAGCCTTCAGACACCGCCTTCACCTTGTCGTAGTCACCTAGCAGCTGAGCACAGGTCACCAGCAGTTAGCAAACCTGCTGTCCTCTGCCCGCACAGCCAGGGACACGCACGGCCTAGAGCTCAAGGTCCAAACAAGGACACTCTGGATACCCTGAACCTCGAGGAAACTGGCCAGCTTTTCCAGAATCTGCCAGCCAAGCCAAGGAGCTTCTTAGAGAGCACAGAGCTGATCACTGCCTACCAGGGGAATAAAAACTGGCTTCTTCCGACAGGGTATTTTTTATTCCACTGTGTGCAGAATGAAAAATTTAAATTTTAAATGCAATAATTTTAAATACAACCCCCATTCTGCTTTCTTTTAATCCTCAGTGTCCAGAAGACCCAGTCAGTCACCTGCTACCCAGAGCAAGACTGTTTTACACAGGCCAGCAGGATAAGGGTACATTGGAAGAGCGACTGCAAGCCACCCTATAAGCAGTGTAACCTGGTGGTGAAGCAGTATTTCTGATTAGCCCTATACAATGCCAGGAATTTCCTTTACAGAGATTTGCAGACAGCGCTTCTGAAAGCCCAAGCACAAAAATAACTTTGGCGGTACGTTTCCAATAGTCTGTGCGTTAGCCATTTCCGAGGGCAGATAATAACACACAGCCCCATCAGCCAAATCTAACAGAAACCTCCACCGCATCCCACTGGCAGGGAAAGAGCCTGGATCCCTCCCCTCGGCACACAAAGAGGCTCCACCAATTCTCCTCCCAAGGAGTTCCCCTTTTTCTGAGTCCCCCAGGAAAAATGATAGGATGGAGTCTGTGAAGTGCTCCCAGATGGGCTTCAGTGATTTCACTGCGCCCCGGGGTGATAAACTTCCTCCAGTGCTCAGCAGCAGTGCTGAGTGAATGCACAGCATCGCCCAGCACTGCCGAGAGTGTACACCCAGCATCACCCAGGACGTGCACAGCATCACTCAGCCCCATCGAGATTGTACACCCAGCATCACCCAGCACTGCTGAGAGTGTACATCCAGCATCACCCACAGTTTGCACAGCATCACTCAGCCCCACCGAGAGTGTACACCCGGCATCACCCAGAGTGTGCACAGCATCGCCCAGCACTGCCGAGAGTGCACACCCAGCGTCACCCAGCACCACCAACAGTGTACACCCAGCATCACCCATAGTGCACACCCAGCATCACCCAGCTCAGTCGAGCACGTACAACCCCCAGCATCACCCAGCACCCCGCAGGGTGCGCACAGCACCGCCCGGCAGTGCCCAGCCCCACGCCGCGGGTGCAGCCCCCCCGAGGTGCCCGCAGCCCCCGCGGGTACCTGGGAGAGGATGTTCTCCTGGTTGTCCGCCTCGTCCTGCAGCGGCTCGGCGGAGGGCCCGGCCGTGCCGGCGGGGGTGGTCCCTGCCCGGCAGCCGGCGCCCAGCGCGGCCAGGCAGAGCAGCAGCGGCAGCGGCCGA
>VWZT01013523.1:709632-749224 GCA_013397055.1 Pachycephala philippinensis | reverse complement strand
CGGCCCCGTCCCGCTGCCGAGGGCGCAGCTC
Source organism: Pachycephala philippinensis (assembly GCA_013397055.1). Classification (NCBI taxonomy): domain Eukaryota; kingdom Metazoa; phylum Chordata; class Aves; order Passeriformes; genus Pachycephala; species Pachycephala philippinensis. The sequence continues at coordinate 749,193 of VWZT01013523.1, read as the reverse complement.
CCCCGCGCGGCACCGCCCGGCCCGGACACCCGGCCGCTCGGGGCTGCGGCTCCTCGCTGCTGCCCGCAATTAAATCACTTCCTACCGCGGCCAGGGAGCCGTGCCGGCCTGCCCGCGACCACCCGAGCCTCCTCCGGGCGGGACGAGCCCCAGCGCGCCCGGCCTTGCCTCTCAGGAGAGACGCTCGAGGGTGTTCCCCATCGCAGTGGCCCCCGCTGGAAGCTCTCCGGTGTCTCTGCTGGTGCTGGGCAGCCCCGCACTGGATGCAGCGCTCCAGGTGTGGGCCTAGCAGCGCTGAGCAGAGGGGAAGGATCCCCCCTGTGCCTGCTATCAGCCCTCACCTACTTGCACCCATGACACCATTTGCCTTCTTCCCTGCCAAGGTGTGTTCCTGGCTCCTGTTCAGCTTGTTGCCAACCAGCACCCTCAGGGCCTTCTCTGCCAGGTTGCTTTCCAGCTGGGTGGCCCAGCACATGCTGGTGTGGGGGCTGTTCCTGCCCCGGTGCAGGACTCTGCCCTTCCCTGTGTTGAGCTGCATGAGGTCCGTGTCACCCCATTTTCCCCAGCCTGTCTCCACAGGGCAGACCAAGCCTCTGGCTTGTCAGGCAATGCTGCCAGTCCAAAAAGACACACATCAGCTAACTTAGGGTCAAAAGCTGAGAGATCCCTAGCGTGACATGGATGGGACACATCATCTTGCTTGTTATCTGGCCTGGAGGTGAGCAAGGTGAGCTAGAGGCTGTGGTTGATCCTTGCATGCTCCTGGTACGTGCTGGAGCTCTTCCCAGAATCTCCCTGTGGCCTCAGCTCACATGGGTTTTGGTCCCGTGGCCTTGGGTGTCAGCACCACATCCTCCTGAGAGAGACCAAAGCAGGTGTGGCCTGTATTCCCACACTGGATTCTGCAAGGCACTACGAGCCGGTTTCTGTGCCTTCCAGAGGTCACATATAGAGAGAGGCTGGTGGAATCTGTCACCATGCTCCTGGGCTCTACAGCGCCGTGCCCGCTGCCCGCTGCCAGCAGCAGCCAGGGCTCCTGAAGGCAACACTTCTGCAGCTGCCGAGGGCTGGCAGAGATAGGTGAGCGTGTGAAGTGAGAGGTGGACCCAGCAGCTGCCACTCACCTGGCACAACATGTGCCTGGGATGGCAGGAGGCCACACAGCCTGGCAGGGGCCACAGCAAGTGGTGACAGTGCCTCGTGCAACAGCTCCACCACACAGGTTTGCTGCAGGTGCCCAGGCTGAGGGAAGCTCCCTCCTACGTCCATCCGTTGGAGGAGGAAATTCATCCCATGGAGTGAATTAACCAGGCAGGAGAACTCGTGACGTGACCCTGAGCTGCACAGCAATTTGAGAGGTTTCCCTCCTGACCTCAGCAGTGAGACTTGTGTTTACGTCTGTGAGTTAAATGATACCTGGGTGAGCAGCACATGCTCCAGAAACCATTCCGGGGTTGTCCACGGGAGCAGGAGGCATGACTGCCCCAAGCCTGACCCTTCAGCATTCCTCTATCAGAATACCTGGGAAGGTAGAGGAGGCCTGTCCAAGCCAGAATAAAAATTGATTTAAAAATATGTCCTAAAACCAATAGTGATAGAACTTTCCAGTAATGGTTTTTGAAAGCAGGAGCAGGCCAGGTGAGTTGCACTGTGTCAGATGGGTTAGCTGGCTGGGATGAGCCCCAGGCTTCCTGGGCAGGTCTGGTCCCCCTGTAAGAGCTTATGAGAGCAGCTAAAAGCTGGGTTTAGGAGAGCTTGCACTAAGCTGAGCTGCACAGGCACTGATTACAAAGCTCAGGACAGATTACTGTAGTGTGAGGAAAGTGGGACTTCATACAAGTTCTGCCTCATAATGATATTATGCTGAAATTGCTGCCTTCCTGTTCCCATTCATCAAACAGTGGCAGGTGCTGGGGTGTGCCATCTTCCCACCAGTGTCAGAGACTTGGGACTCACCTGGGCTTTCCTACACATCAAGGGAGTCTGTCCTGTGCCAGCACTGGTCCCTACAGAGTAGGTTGCTCTTCATCCATGGAAACCCCTGCCCCATGGCTTCCTGGCATGGCACAGCCAGGAAAACAGGTCTGGCTGTCAGTCCTGGTTTGAACAGCATAGAAAATGACAAAGAAATCCAGTGGGAAATGTAAGGGTGTGTCCATCCCTCTGAGCCCTAACTCATTCCCAGCACCTTCAGGGATGCAGCTATTCCATCCAGCCTCCCTGAGATGCCAGCTGAGTGTACCCATCCACACTGTAATTAATCCTGGCCCCTGTGATCAAGGCGAGGTTCTGCCTTGCTGAGTTTCAAAATACAAATGTCCTTGAGTACACACATCCCATCCCATCAGGCACGTGCCCTCTCTGCTGCGTGGGGCTGTGCAAGACAGTCCCCAGGTTTTGAGGCCACTTAGCCAACATCAGTGCCCTGCCTCACCAGCACACTTCCAGCACACCCACACACTGCCGGGGCTGCTGCATCAGCACTCGGACACGCAGGGATGGCAGCTGCCTCCCCATTCCGGGCCATTTGGGAAGGGTCAGCCTGTCCCCCCTGCCCTCTCATGTCTGCACATCCCACCCATCAGTGGGAGGCTGTGACAGGAAGGGCTGTGCAGAGCATTCATCGCTGGGAAGTGTCATGCCCAGGCACTGCACGTGTGTGCCCACACCACCCTTGGCATGAGGGCTGCACCAGCACCCATCTGCACATTGCACAAGCTGGCACTGGCACCGGCACCTCTCACAGTCACGAAAAACAGCACCTCTCACGATGAACTTTCAGCACAAAATGAGTGGTTTTTAGACAAAAGCCAGGATTTACATGCTGGTGCGGAAGGACAGCAGTGTCTCCGTGCAACCCTAACTGGAGCACCCTGCCCACACACCTCCCCCCCTCCCTGGAGCCCCTCCACGCTCCCGTCTCCCTCCTGGCCCAGCTGCACTCAGGGCAGCCCTGCCAAGACAGGGCAGGGGACAAGAAGGGCCCTCAGGGGGAAACAGGGGCTTGGGGTAGCCATGGAACTGCTCAAGGACAAAGCCAGGAAGCAAAACCTTCTGTTTCAGTCTCCCAGACAGAAAACCCCATTAGAATTTTCTGGGGAAACCTCCAACTTGGACAAAAGTGAGGCTCCGAGGACTGGTTGGCTTCGGTTCTTTTGGCTCCAGGGAAACCAGCCTGGCTGACCCACATGACTCCCAGCTGTGTTGGCACCCACCTGGGGATGTCCCTCGTTATTGCCCTGCTCTGCTCTCTCCTGAGCTGAACCATGGACCTGAGAGGTGAGGGGACTGTTCAGGGGGATCCAGGCAGAGCCTGCGCACCCCAGCCAGCCCCTGCACAGTGCTGGGGCTCAACATTCAGCACTGCTGGCAAAGTGAGCATGGGCCGGGCCCAGGACAGCCTGTCCTGCTCCAAGCAGCACTGTTGAGGTGTCCAGGCCACCGTGGTTGGACTCACAGCTCACATGCCTGTGCTCTGATAAACATTGGGAAAGCTGCAGCAATCAAATCACTGCTGAGCACCTCACTGAGGGATGCATGGGCAGGGGAAAAAGGTGGGGAGAAAATAGGGATTAGCAAGGCCTGATAAAAACACGACCTCTCCCTGGCAGAGGCCTGTGTCACAACTGACAGTATTGGCAGGTCCCTCGGGCATGAGTGAGCTCAGCTCCTCAGGGCAGCCTGACCAGCAGCATTCAGGGAAGCTGACTGATCAAGTGGGATCTGCTGGGACAGGTTTCTGCAGCAGGCACCACATACCAGCAGCACCTGCCAGTGAGGTGCCCTGGGTGGCACATCCGGAGGTGGCACCCATGCCAACACCACCAAACCTGCCCAGCGTCACCCAGGGGTCCTGGTGATGCCCAAAGGAGAGCTACCAGGAGGGTGGTGGGCCTGGAAGTGAAGCCATACGAGGAGCAGGGAGGTCACTTGGCTTGATCAGCCTGGAGAAGAGGAGACTGAGGGGAGACCTCATAGCAGTCTACAGCTTCCTCACAAGGGGAGGCAGCAGGGCAGGCACCAGTCTCTTGTGTCTGGTGACCAGCCATAGAACCCGAGGGAACAGCAAGAGGCTGTGTCCAGCGAGGCTTAGGCTGGAGATTAGGAGAAGGTTCTTCACCCAGGGAGCTGTCAGGCTTTGGAACAGGCTCCCCAGGGAAGTGGTCATGCCTGCCAAAGTTTCAGAAGCATTTGGACAATGTTCTCAGGCACATGGTGTGATTCTTGGGGTGTCCTTTGCAGGGCCAGGAGTTGTACTTTGATATCCTTGTGGGTCCCTTCCAACCCAGGATATCCCATGATTCTATGAAACCTGTTCCAACATGCTCTCTTTTGCCCAGGGGTACCAACAGCAGATCACTCCACCATGGTCAGTGCCCACACCTCACTGAGGATCCTGGGGGCTTTTGGGGGCCCAAGAGGTGTTTGGGAGGACACCTCCACACCACCAGCTTTCCCCCCACCACCCTGACTGCATGGTCACCCTTCGCCCCTATATCCTTTTCAACTCCACTGCTCTACATCCCAACAGCGTTGTCCTTGAATTTGGGAAAAGAGAGGAGAGCACAGGCTGGACACAGCTCTCAAACTCCACAGTGAGAGAATGACTGTGCTCATGGAGGAGCAACATTTCCTGCAGGGATGTCCTGCCCTCGTTGTCCCTCCTCATTAAACACTGTACCTGGGACACCAGGAGCACCGGAAGGGCTTTGCTGGTGATGGAAATGCCAAGGGCCACCACCACGTGGGCAGGAGGAAGCCACTGGTGCCCACGAGGCTGAGGTGGGCTGGGCTGTCCGGCTGCTGGGTGATTCATTGGCCCCATGCCTGGATTTCAGGCAGGCAAAGGTTCAGTCCCAGCAGGACTTCATGTCCCCCTGCACACAGCAGAGGGGTCCCCAAAGGCTCTCTGTGGGACAGGCCATGTGCCAGCGCACCCACCCCGTGCAGAGCAGGAGCTCCATCACAGCTGTCCCCGTGGCTGAGCACCCAGGTGCCACACTAACCCCACACGCTGCCCCTCTAGGGGACAGCTCACCCTGCAGCTGGTGTTTGGGTAAGAGGATGAACCTCTTACCTCAGGTGCACAAGGTTAGTACATAACACCCCTGGATCCAAGAGCCTCATGGCTCAGAGCAATGCCTAAAGAGGCCAACCTAGAAACAGAGACTGGACAGGAGTAAGGGAATAAAGGTGGATATTTATTTGAAAGGCCTTCAGAGGTACACACAGGGCAGGCCAAAAGCTGTACCCAAGATGGACCCCGAGTCACGAGTTCTTCACACTTTTATAGGTTTGGTCCATTTGCATCTCAACCCAATTTCACCAATTAAACTTTATCTAATGATGTAATTTCCCCTCAGCTTGCCCCCCTTCTCAAGATGCTGGGTTACACATTTTGGGCCTAGGCTGGGCTGGGTGTCCTTGGAGAGCAGCCTGGAGAGGCTTTGTTCTGTCTGTCTCAGCACGAGAGAGCAGCAGCTCACAGGCTACAGGACACTGCAGAGTTACACACTGGGAATGCAGGATTTGAAAAATATAAAAGTTAAAACCTAAGGCATCAAGGGCATGGAAGGAGAGCAGGAGAACGCAAGGACAGGGCCAGCACCAAGTGGCCCTGCAGGGAACCAAGAGGTGGGTTATTAATGCTTTGGCTAGTCCTGCTCCAGGGGGGACATCCTTGGCCAGGGACCTCCAGAGCCCATGTCACCAACACTCCAGTGAGTCTACAACACAACACCTGCAGAGGTGACCCACTGCCTGTGCACAGAGCCATGCCCAAGCTACGAATTGCTCCTGCCATTCCAACTTCTCTGACCTTGATCTGGTGTTCCCAGCCTAAACATGAGGCAATGTGCCCGCTGTGGGCTCCTCTCCCCAACTTCAGCGACCCTGACCTCTGCCACTGCCTGGCAGCAAGCCCAGAGCCCGGAGGAGGAGCCATCCTCAGAGCTGGCCTCCAACCCTTCTGTCCTCCGACACTTCTGGCATCACAGGCACCTGAATCGTGCCTCCTACAACATTCTGCCTGCTCCCATCCACGCAGCCAGGCCCAAGTGACAACACATCCCTCTCCAGACAAGAATGCCTATCATGAGCTGGGCACAGCAGGAAGAGCCTGAGTCAACCCAAGAGCTGCCCAAAGCCAAGGAAACCATGACCTGAGGAAAGGTATCCAAGGAATTCAAGGCAGGGATGCAATGCAGCCCTCCCGAACCCCGAGCTGTGGCAGCTGCTGGCAGGCAGAGTGTGGGTAGGCAGTGTGAGGATCTGCTTGGCTCTGAGAGGTGTTACTGCACTTCAAGGCCATTAATAAACCCCTGGTACCTGGAGGCCATGCACACACATCCCAGGGCTCCACAGGCTAGCCAGGACAGAGCTGCATCCCTCCAGCCCCCACACACTGCTGCTTGGAGGTGACTTATCCAAATTATCTCAGCCAGTTTGGCTTTTGCTGGCTCACCAAGAATGAGCCACCTTCTGCTCAGATGACAAAGACGTGAAATACTGCCTCACTGGCCACGTGCTGCCCAGAGGGGTGCCAGCCACTGTGACTCATGGAGCTCCCGAGGGACACAGCTCCCACTGAGCCCAGCTGAGCTGACCAAAGCTTCTGCTGAGACAGACAGAAACACAGCAAGTCTGGAGCTGTGTCTCCATGGTGCACCCTGAGTCATCTTTGTCTTTAGTAGCTTCTCCTTCACCAAGGAGGGTCCCACATACACGTTCAGCATCTGTTCTGCCTCGCACAGCCTGAGCCCAGGCTGGGTACCCAGCCACACTCCTGTTTGCTGTGCATGAGGCAGCTCTAGGGGAGAAATGAATGCACAGCGAGCAGCTCGGCTGTTCTGCCTCAAGGTAAATGTCACCTGCCTGCCCTGCTGTCTCCCCTGCTAGCACTCTGGTTTGATACAAACCCTTGCATCTGCAGTGGGTTTCTGGCAGGGCAGCCTTTCCAGGCCCCTCTCACTGAGCACTGGTGCCAAAAATGTTAATTACAGCATCGTAGCCTCTCCAAGCTCTGCTCTTACACAGGAGCATCAACTGATGAGCTTAACAAAGAATTTACCCCTCACACTAATTCTTCTTACAAGCTGTTCCTGAATTCATCTGCCAGTTCCCTTTGAGATTTCTCCCCTGGGCACAGCTCCCTGTTTTCAAAGCAACACTGACAGTCTTCCCTGACCCTGGGGGCAGTCTTGGCTCTCTTTGGGCTTTCCCAAAGGCGCATAGGGAAAGCCCAAAGAGAGCCAAGACTTTTCCTTGGCCATGTGGCACACCTCTGCCCCCAGCCTCCAACACTGCACCCTTCAGCCTCACTCTCCCCTGGGAAGCTGCAGAGCGGGGCTGTGTGGGGGAGCAGCCTTGGGAGGGACTGCGGGGTATTCATGCCTGGAGACTTCAGACCTCACCTGGACATAGCCCTGGGCTGCCTGGGCCAGCCTTCAGGCCACCAGCCCCTGGAGCAGGGCTGGCTGGTGGTGCCAGCTCTTCCTCACAGACAAAAACTTCTCAGGGCTCTGCAGTTTGCCCATTCTCAGCAAACCCCACCCAGATGCAGGTCCTTCTTGGCTCTTCCCTGCCAGCCAGGTCATGCTGCTGCAACACTCTCAAAGAGGTTTCTGCTCCCCATTTCTCACCCAGCTCTTCAGAGCAACGTCTCTCCCCACTCTGGGCAGCTCCCCTCCAAGACTTTCAACATCAAAGTTCCCATCCACTGAGCTTGGATCTTTTCAAACAAGGTGGCTGTATTACATCCACCTGTTTACAGGGACATGCCGGTCCTTGTTGTTCTCTTCCATCCCATTCCCTTCCTGGAGAGGCAAAAGTCACCCAGCCATGGGATTTAAGCTGACACACCGATCTCAAGCTTTCTCCTCCCTTGGCCAGGGCTCAGCTCCCACCCACCCTCCTGTTATCCATGCCCTACATAGCTGAAAGCCAGCTGAGCCAAAAGGCAAGGGAGAACTCAGGCTGTGTTTGGAGCAAGGCAACGTGTCTGCCCACGAAGGTGAAAAACCCGTGTCTCAGGATGAGGCAGGGTCATGAGACATCAGATCACACAGCTGATTGTGCTGCGTTCAGAGAGCAACCACAACAAGTTTTCACACTCAAGACCTGCCCTGGATGTTCTCTGGAAAGCTCCATATATGAGGATCAGAAAGAGCGAGCTCCTGTATCGGCAGTGACTCATGGCTGCCACTGCCAGCTCTTCCCCTATCCCAGCTGGAATTTCTCACCACCCTGCAGCACAGGGCCCCTGGCTCGGGGCAGGACCTGTTTTCGTTGCACAAAGGACTCGGGTCCAGCTGAAAGGGATTAGCTGGGGGATTAAGCTCCATGCACAGGTGTCTGCTAGCCAGGAGCAGGGCATGGGGAGCCATCCTTCCCTTCAGACCAGCAGATCCACAGCACTGGCCAGTTCTTCTCACAGCCAGCTGGGTGGTGGGCAGCCAAACCAGGTGGCACAGCACCCTTGGGAGCAGCCAACAACTGAGCCAGCCCCTGCCCTTTGGGCAGTCCCTGTTTCGGGCTCCAGGTCCTACCTGTGCTTTCAGGACAAAAGACAAGATTTTGGAGGTGGTTATGGCTCCCATCCCACAGAACAGGCCCATCCTTCCGGTGCAAAGACATCCAGCTTCTCACCACAGGGAGGAGAGGGGCAGAAGGTGAAGCTGAGCACAGCCAAATCTTTTTCTACAGAAAGGCATGGATAATGATGCCTGGGGTCACAAAAGCAGACAGGAACTCCTGTGGAGAAGCAGAGACCTGTGACAAGTGCCATAGGACACTGGAGCACCTCCTCTGGCTGAAGAACGTTCCTCTGGAGACACCTGGGCTGGCTGTGTATTTCCAGCTCCATGCAGCTCGTGGGAAACCACAAGCTTTATCCTATCTTTTCAGGTCATTCAACTCTCCAGGGCTCATCTTGTGCTTTAGCACCTTTTGTTCCTTCTTTGTGTGACTCTGAACAGGCAGCTGAGCTCCAGGTCTCCAGAGGCCACTTTGCATCCACACCAAGCACAACCACATGCTGCAGCTGATCCCCCACAACTCCTGAATCCCGCACGTGCTTCTCCCAGGATGTGACACACATCTCTGCACCAGGTGCCATCACAGCAACTGCGGGGAAACTAAACCACGCAGCAGGCTGAGCTCACACTAGGACAGAAAAACACGTCTTCTCTAACCCTGAGCCACAAATCCTCAAGGGAGAGCTACGGAGAGCTTTTAAGATGAACCAGAAGCACGTTCATAGCTTTATTGAAACCAATGTCATGGTCACACATCCTCTCCCCTCATCAGCCACTGCATGCCCCATTGGCAAAAAGCACTTGTCCCATCCCATCCCATCCCCACTTCTCCCAATAAATGTCCAACTCCATCCTACAGGCACAAACCTGAGATAAAACCTAAAAGTCCTACCCCTGGTCATCAACCTCTGCCCATCCTAGAAATTTGTCCCTTTTTGTCCAAGCTTTAAGAAAAAAAATGACAACAGAACCACTAAACTCGTATATCAGAAGACATTTATTTTTCTGAAGTACGCTAGATTACACAAAGCTACATCTTCTAGGATCTCCAGACCTCACCACATTCAAATCCCAAGCCTGGCCCAGCTGCAGTGTCAGCACACAGCTGGCACAGGGCAATATAGCTGATCAGCTTGGCATAAGAGCCCTGAGCCTCCCATTTCCCACTAAGGTGCACTCAGCTCAGAAGCATTGTGTCAGACTCTGTTTTGAGTAACACTTGCTATTTCATTTCTCTCAGCCCAGAGAGAGAATGAGGGCAGAATAAGGAATGACTGAGCGCCTCTGGATTTGGGGTAGGTGGGGAATCCTAAAGGTGGAGGAGGTGAGTGTTACCCACTACAGCCCAGGGCAGGAGCACAGCAAAGCTCAAGCTGTTCATCTAAAACCAACCACGACACTGTGCTTCATTCCCCTCCAGAACAAGGAGCCAAGGCCTGCTGCAGGATGCTGTGGGGATCAAGTGCCCCAAGCTGAAGAGAACAGGCAGCCACTGACTCCTTCCCTGTGGAGAAGGGAAGGCATGCTACCAGAAACAGAGGGGTTTGGTCCCAGGGTGTTTTAGGACACAGCTGAACAAAGCCACAGAATCCAGATCTGGTGCTGGGACCAGCTTTATTGCATTTAAATAAACATCCACACAAGCATAGCCCAATCTGCTTCACAGCTCTGAACAGCTACAGCCACAGCTGAGGGAAGCACCTCCTCACACTGGGGTCAGCTCCTCATTCTGTTCTAACGTTGGCCAAAACCGAGTACATTCCTGTCCATGCTAGTGCTGCTGGCCCACGTCTTCACACAAGGCTGAGCTGGGAGGGTCTCCTCTGCCCAAACTCAAGACTGACACACGCCTGCTGCTGGTACCACCCTGCAGGCAGTACCCCTCTGCTCTGCTCAAAAACAGTGGGGGTGGGAATAAGTTAGAAAATAAAAGCAAGATTCTTTAAATCTGTATCCCTGCAAGCCAACTCCATGAAGAGCCTGGATTCTCCTGGCTGCCAGCTCTGTGCAGGTTTCCTACCCAGCCCCCTGAGCCACCCCTCTTTGTGGGCAGGCTGGCAGGAGGCACCAGCCTGGGCGTGCAGCACAGCCTCCCTCTAACCTCAGCTGACCCCTGCCAGCCCCAGGGAAGCGCCCGGGCTCCCTTACCAGGGAGCACTAAACCCGTAATTATGTGACACAGCAGGGTGAGCAAGGACCAGAGACATCTCCCAAGAGCCCAAGGCTGGGAAATAGTCTCAGACTTCCCACAGGTGCTCAGCACACAAAACCACAGCGAAGGCTTCAGAAATCACTCACGTCTTTGTCTTTCCTAACTAAAGAAGGAAGCCAGAAGGGTGGTTAACAGCTCTCCTGCGGCAGAGAGGAGACTCCACACTTCCCAGCTACGCACAGGTTTATAGCACAAGGCAACAAACCAAATTTCCTTCCAGCCCTCCAAGTCAAAAGTAGATGGATATTGGAGTAAAAAACACCACTGCATCAAGGACAAGTCATTTTAAGTCATTTATTCATTATAGCACTTGAAGTTACTTGGTGGCAGGTACTTGGTGAAGGTCCCCAGATGAACAACAGGAAGAATGGTTGGTACAAGAGATATAAAACGAGTTAAATAGATAAAACAACATGGTAACCTCTCACTCTTGCTCCAAACAGAGCAGACTGGCCCTGACATCCAGGCTAACAGCCAGTCATGGTTAAAACCCTTAAGTGCCCGTACCCAGGGGACAGCAAGGCTTCTGTTCTCACAGTTGAGGCAGGCGTGTGCTTCTCAGGCCAGCTCTTCAGGAGCTTGGTTTCAGCTGCTGTGCAGACCCCACCTGCCAGTAAGGTTCAATGTTGTTGGGCAGGTCTGCACAGCCAGCCCCAGCTTTGGTGAACAAGGGTAAGAGCAGCTCTGCTGAAGGTGAGCCTTCAAGTACGTCAGGATCAGCCACAGGTGGTGTGTTTGAGCCATCTACAAACACCAGCAGAGCCAAGATGCAGGGCAGCACCCCAGACTGCTGCCTTTACTGCACTGAGCCAGACTGAAACCACAGGTTTTGAGGCTGTTCCTGAACCATGCACGGTTCAGTCATGCTTTTGCAAGACACTGCTTTGCAACTGTGTTAAGACAGACTCTGCCTACCCAAGGTCTCCAGTTTTATGCCAAAAGAAAAATCCCATAGCAAAAGGTCTAAGTATTTCTCTTCAGTTTTCACACTTCCATTTTCAGGAACTGTTCACCTTCTGTCGAGAAGGAAGATTGTGTCTGAAGTTGTGTGCCTGCAGAACAGCTGGCAACACAAGTAGCACCAGAATGAAGAAAACCCGTGTTACTGATACAAGACTCTCACCCCACTGAGACTGGCTTTACTTAATCTAAGAGATCACGGTATTTCTCTAGAGTCTGCTCCTCCAGTTCTAGCAGCTTCTGGTACAATTTCTCGGCAGTGTCTTCATCCACATCCATCTGGAAGACAAGGAGAACAGCACTGTGAGACCATCACCTTGGTGGCAGCCAGTGCAGACACCAAGGGCAGCTCTGGGGATAAGCAGGGTGCAGTTCCAGAGCTTTCACCTTCACAAAGAACCAGCTAGAGACATCTGTCACCAGGGCATAAGCCAGAACATATTTTGGGGAAGCATCATTACCCACTTAACCTCTTCTAATCATCATATCCATCATCTTCCAGACTCCAGCCTAAGCCAGGAGTTACTCTAGGAAGCACTGCAGATAACCCCACGGCCCTCCCTGCTGCTCAGCATTCAACAAGCATCTTCCTTCCACGGGACACCCTTGGCACCAACCCTCCCATGCAAAGCAGATGACAGACCCCAGCCAAGTCCCCTGCAGCAGGAAGCTCCCTCTCCATTTACCTTTCGAGGCTCCACATAGCATTTCCCCAGTCCAGAAGTGCAGCTGTGGTATTTGACAAGAGAATCCAAGTATTCCGGCTTCTGTTTGAACAGCCACACCTGGGAAGAGCAGCACAAAGATGTTCTCCCAAAATAATTTATTTTATGGGTACCGGATGAAGGCCATAGAGCACCACATGGCAGATCAGCCCTGGGGACAGCTGGTGTCCCACACTCACTGCTGTGTGGTATTCAGGGGTCAAATACAGCACCCACCAGCCTTGCTGAGAGGCTCCTTGCTCAAGCCACAAGACCCCAGAAGAGCTACCCAGAAGGAAGGAATATTAAAATCAGGTTGTGAACTACTTACGTGAGCTTCTGCTCCGTTATAAGGTGTCAGAGTATAAGTTTTGGCAAAAAATCGGATCTGAGGGGAAAAGAAGGACATGACAGGATTTGTATTGTGGCCCAAGGTTTGTTGGCAAGCCCTGAGCGGCCCAAGCACTCCAGATAATCTACCAGAGGTACAAATGCTTCTCAAAGTGGGCAATAGGTGACACTGCACACTGACTAAAGCATCCCTTTATCACCACAAACTGCCTTCTGGAGCCCCCTGGCAAGTCAGCAATTGTCACTCCATGCTCCCACACACAGCTCACCCCAAGGCAGGGGCCAGCAGGCCACACACACCTTGCAGGTGCCTCTTCTGGAATGGTCTCAAGGGCAGGAATGGCAGGAGGCAGAGGGGCTCTGCAGGACTGCCAGCTTTGAGGACAACTGAGAAGGCATTGGCTCTCTGCTGCCAGGAGAAATGCGATCCATCAGGATCAGCTGCTGCAACTGGGGCAGCTAAAGATGAGAGGCCACTCTTGCAGCAAGAGCATCAAGGCTCAGGGCAGGCAGCCTTCAGGAACAGAACTGCAGTGAACTGGAAAGCTGAAGGCCAAAGGAAGAAAGACAAGGAAACTTTTGGGGAAGCAGCGGGAGAGGCAACAGAGAGCAGGAGGCTTTGCTTTCCATAGGGTTGGAAAGAAAAATGCAACACTGCCTTCTAGAGGAATGTAAAGAACAAGACGGAGAAACAGGCTGTTCTAGAAATGAACAGCATTTCAAAGCACAGGGGCCAAGCTGGGGCCAAGACCTGAGCTCTGCTGCCAGCAAACTAATGGTGTTTCACAAGCCCAAGCAGAACTGGCAAACATTCCGAGGGGAGCCTTGACAAACAGTGCTGTGCCTGAAGGGCTGAACCCTGCCCCTGTGCACAGTGTCCAGCACCAAACCTCCAAACTCAGCATGGAAATCAGGGCCCCAAGATGAGAGAGGAAACGTTTGCAGAGGGTCCAACCTGCCCAGCCCAACAGAAGGAAGAACTCTATAGCAGCACAGGCAGCAAGGAGCCAGAAGTGTGCTGTACATCACTTGCAGTGAAGTGTGTCACAGCCCAAAACCAGCCAGGACATCCACTCACCAACCACATGATGGGCATTAGCAGCTTCCACAGAAAAACGGGCAGAATTCTGTAGGTCATGTTGGACATAACGAGCCCAGGACAAACAACGCTGGAATACAGACCCTGCAGAGAGAAAACCAAGTTGGTGTGCAATTGCACCACACTTAGAAGAACGGGTCACACTCCTTCCCTCCCAGTACTCCTCAGCAAGAGAGGGTGTGTACAGACATCAGACAATTACACTCCACTAAGTACCAGGGCAGAGAGCAGTTAGATGTAGCAATTTTTAAGAGGTCCAAATTGGAAATATTTGTGTTAAATCCATGCCCATTACAAACCCACAGGATAGAAAACACAGCTTCTCCTGGTGCAATCTCCATGCAGCTCAGCAGCCACAGCAGGTACCCCACAAATTACAGCCCACTCAGACCAAACACTACCTCATCTTTAAGAGATAGAGCTCAGCCTTTTAGGACTAAACCATTTTCTCCTGAAGTGTTTGAGAGCAGCACAACTGCTACTGCTGGAGCAGGGCTGCAGCTGCCAACAAAACCCATCAATCCCCAGGACAGGGAGGGCAGGTGGCTTGGACACCTCAGTGTGGCAAACCTGAGCAGCAGCACAGAGCCATCAGCAGAACCTGCACCTGCAGTGCTTGCAGGCAGCACTGCCAGAGCAGCCCTGGGACACCTGTAAAAAGCAGAGGCTCTTTGCTCTTTTAACACCAGTTCTTTGGTCTGAAGACACAGAACTTGCAAGGTAGGGACCATTCCTGAAATCTCCTGGTTTGGGAAGTTTTTCTGGCAAGAACTCCATAATCTGGCAATCTCTCTGGCAGATTCTCCAGCCCCTACACCACCAGCTCAGCCTCAGCCATGTTTAGTTCTTACCTGTGCATTAAGGAATGCACCAGATTGCTATAAGTGAATGAATGCAACTAGGTAACTACAATGTAATGATAATTACAAACAGTAGCAGCTCATTAGATTCCTTCAGAAACACAAACCCCATCATCACCTGGGTATTAAATTTCCTGTTCAGAACCACACTTGTCAGGTCAGTAGCATATTTAGAGGAACTGTATGATTCCTGCCCCTTGGCATGCTGATAGTCAGAGAGGCTGAAGGCAGACTCCCTGGCATTGCTGGAGGAGGTCCAGATGAGTCGTGAGGGCTTCTCGTTACCACAGAGCAGAGACTGAAGCTGACGAACCTGAAAAAAGAATTGTTAGCTTATTTAACACAGCAGTTTTCCACCTTTACAGTACTTAAAGGCTGTGAGTTTCTCTCAGCTTTCTCAGCCAGCTTTTCCTAGACTAGCCAAAAGCAGACACTCGTACAAGCAGCTGTCGTTCTCTTGGACAGCTCCATTGAGCACCTCAGAATTTAATACAGCCAAGCCTTAGTATTTAACCTGGATGGAGAACTACATATGATTTACCTCTATCTGCTGGGTCACTAGAGTAATCTCAAAATTATATTAACTCTTACAACAAAAGTCATCATTTATTGCTATTTAAACAAATCTCAAGGCCTTGGCACTATCATTCTTTATCTGTCAGGCTGCAGCATCTGAACCTGTGAGAACTGATTTATCTATACTGCCCAGACCCATCCCTACCCACATCAAACATCAGACTGAGGGTTCAATCTTCACACGAAGCCTCACCAGGATAAAGTGTCCAAAGAGGTTAGTAGCAAACACCTCCTGAAGTCCATCTCCATTCAGCCTGTCCGTCTGGGTCATGATGCCTTCTGCAGTGGTCAGCATGTGAAGCAGCTTCCTGGAAGCCAAGGACAGGAGTTAGTGAAGAACACCACCAGGAGAAATCCACCACTCCCACACTTCAGTCCTTCTGAAACACCCCCCACCCCACAGGCTCCACACAGTTTCACCTTCAAGGGCAATATCAAACCATGAAAAAAATAGACGGGAAAAGTTTAGAGTATCCCAGGTCCTTCATTTGAAAGTGTCCCAATACTGACTGGACCAGAGAAGACTTGTCCCTTCCCTCACTCTCCCACGGTAAAGTACCGTTAAAAACACCTCGTTATCTCGTTCCTTCATTTCACGCTCAGATAACTTAAGCTCCAGCACGGAACTAAGCCCTCGGGCCATACCTAATGCAGGCAAGGAAACCAGTCTGGCATCAGAGCTCAACACCCCAACACTTCTATTAGAGCTGACACAAGTCACTGTGCTCCCCAGCTCAGCCTCCCCGTTATCACAGAAGAACGATGCTTATATCAACACCATCAGCTTCACAAGATACTGTGATCCACAGCTATGAACAACTACAAAAACCTACACCGGCATCAGAACAACAGTGAGGAGACCCAGTATGAGCAAACTTCAACACAGCAGCATTTTTCACGGAGTGCCAGGGGCTGCAGGCTTTGGGTGACCGCTTGCCCTCCCCTTACACCCAGCGGGCCTCACACCTGGGATCAGAAGCGCCACTGGCTGCCTTGGACCATCCCAGCACGGCACTCCGTCGCCAAACCCCCCCCACACCAGGCCGTGCATCCCACAGGGATGTGCTCTATCTCACACCAGGAAGGGAGATAGGCTCTTCAGCACTGGACACAAGGGCACCTCTCGACGATGCCAGCACCCCGCGCTTCCCACACGCGGGGAGCTGGAACCCCCGGCAACATCTCCTACCCGGTGAGCAGACCATGCCAGAGCGCCTTGAAGTTCACGTGCGGGTTGGGCATGATCCCAGCGTTGAGGAAGACAAAGTCCAGGCGCTGAAACCTGCGTGGAGAAGAGCACAGAGCAGGGGTTGGAGCGGGGACAGGGGTGTTCGGTGGGGTGGAGCGGGGGCAGGGGGGGTCTGACGGGGCGGAGATCCCTTACCTGCAGCGGAGCTCACGGGCCGCCCGCAGGATGGAGGCCAGGCTNCCGTCCAGGGTGGAGCCCTGGGCGCGGGGGTGGGTGGCCAGGACGAGGTCCCGCGTGGCTTCGCTCTTCTGCACGTTGCGGCAGGCGATGCACAGGTGGATGCGGCCATCCTCCTCCAGCAGCCGCTGGCACAGCGCGAGCCCCACGCCGCTGCAATGGGACGGTGTCAGAGAGAGCCCTGCCCTGCCCAGGCCAGGCCAGCCCACCCCTCCCGGCCCCCCGGCCGCAGTGTCCGGCAGTGTCCGGCCGGCACTCACCCGCTGGCACCGGTCACCAGCACCACCCGCTCCATCGCTGCCCCGCGCCCGCCGCCCCCGCGCTATAAGGGCTGCGCGCGCCCGGGCCCCGCCCCACCCCAACCGCCATCCAATGGGCGCGCGGCAGGGGGGCGGGGCCAGAGCCGCCGGTGGCGTGATGGTGAGCCGAGCGCGGGGGGCGGGGCTACACCGGGCCACGCCCCCATGGCCACGCTCCCGTTGCCACGCCCCTGCCCAGAGGTCACGCCCACACCGCGCGGGCCACGCCCACAGCGTGCTGGTCACGCCCATTTCGCGCAGGGACCGCCCACTCCACCGAGATGCTCGGATCTCTCTGCTGCCTTGCCTTGCTTTCCTTTTCCCTTTCCTTCCCTTTTTCCATTCCTTTCCTTTCCTCTTCCTTTCCTTGCCCTTGCCCTTCCCTCCCAAAACGAGCCCGTTGTGTCCCGCACTGCCTCTCCGCCCAGCCCTCCCATCCCTTGCCACGGAGGAACGTTTTGCAGCCCAAAAGAAATGCCCTGTTTCCCGGTGCCGCCGTGGCAGGGAGGTCTCAGAGGCAGCCCTGTCCCTGGCGGGGTCGCAGCTGGAGCAGGGGATGTGGAGCACGGCCCCACACAGCTGCCCCCAGACAGCCCAGCATGCTGTTGCGGGCTGTGCCGATGGTGCAGGGTGCCCAGCCCAGGGAGCTGCTGATGTGCCCCTACCGGCCCCGGTGCTCGCAGCTCGCTGAGGTGGGGCTGGGATGGGCCACAACGCCCCTGAGCACGGAGAGGGCACCAGAGGGGACAGGAGAGGGGTACCAACTCCGTGACATGAACAAAGCCCGTCCTTGTCTTTGACACACGCGGCAGGGATGAGACACCCTCTGTCGCGGCCAGCAGGACCACACGGGAGCCCAGCCAGCCTCGCTGCAGGGCACAGCCCACCATCCCTGCCCTCGCTGCTTCCAGACCCCCTGTCCTGCCCCGGTCCTGCTCCTGGACATGTCCTAACGTGGATGCTGAGCCTCCCTCCCACCCCTGGGATGGACAGCCAGTGTGGGTCAGCCAGCCGGTCTCCTGCTCCTCCTTGCTCCAACTCTTAGGCTGTTACCTGTGTTCCCACACCCCATCCCAGGCACACAGTGCAGCTCCAGAGCCCCCCAGCCCGGGGGTGCCCACGGGGGAGGTGAGCTGAGCTGAGCTGCCTGCAGAAGTGCCACAAGGAAACCACGGAACCAGATTCTCGTACCAAGTGTCTCTTCAGCGGGTTTGCCCCTACATACAGGTGCATCTACTGAATATATACATGCCTTAGCCAGGGTACTGGGAACTGTGCCACGCGCGACTGATGGTGCTGAACTAATGCGTACAAAAGTATGGAGGGGTCCATGTACCCTCAAAGTCCAAAGTTCCTCCTGTGCAGCTGCAGGAGGGTCCAATTTTGGGGCATGGTGGGTAACCTGCCAGGGCTCCTGGTGGCACATGGCTTTGGCACCTGCCCAGCTTGCTCACGATGCTGGCCAGATCCAGGAGGATGGACTGGTGCCAGAATGCTGTGGGATGCTCAGGGTGGCAGAGTCCAGCTCAGGTGCTTCAGCCAGACTGTGATCCCAGACTGAGAGCCAGGGAGAGCTGGAACGCCCTGCTCCATGCCTATGGGCTGTTGCAGGCATGGGCATCAGGCAGCTGCCAATGAAACTCTGCTATGTGCATTCCTCTCTTGGCAGATGAAGATGTGGGAGGAGGACCTGGAGATTTCCCCATGGAAGTGAAAGGTGCTAGCATCCTTCTGCCAGCTGCCATGCACCACCCATGGGGCATCCAAAATGCATTTCATGGGCAGCTGAGCTGCACTGGAGTGGCTGTGGTCGGTGAGAGAATGTCCCCTCAGCACAGGATGCCCGCTCCTCCCTGGCTGCCCACTCCAGCAGCTGGGTGAGGTGTCAGGAGTGGCCTCAGTCTTCTCCCTGTGCAGCTGGGGCTGGCCAGCAGGGAGGGCGATTCCTCCCTCTCCATGTGGCATGGAAATGTCCCTGGAGTCTTTGTTTTCACCCTGTAATTGCACAGCCCACTGAGACCCAGTGGCAGCTCCCAGCTCCTCCTCGAGCAGGTGGTGGCTGGAGCTCTGTCCCTGCTCCAGCGGGCACACACCCGCACACATCCCTTCCCCAGGTGCCTGCCCTGCGTGTGGGCTGAGCTTCCTCACAGGGAAAGGCCAGCTGAAGTTCCTGCCTTCCAGCCAGGGAGAAGCCGCTCTGTCCCAATCCTTGTCACCAAGAACATGCTGTGTCAATAAATAACACTCATCCCAGCCCGCACTGCTCCCGGGCTCAGGTCTGCAGGGAAGCGGGAGGACTGAGCCGCCCCACGCCGTGGCTCTCTCCTGTCCTTGGGGGTCTCCTCTGAGGCTTCACTGTACAATGAGAACAAGAGCAGCTGCTCGGGGTTTATGGCTAAGTCCGAGTGAAGTGGCTTCGGTTTGCATATGGGGCTCCTCTGGGGACAGGGAAGGATGGGGACCAGGATGGGCAGGAGCCAAGGGTCATTCTTCACTGGCTGACTCCTGGAGAAGGCGATGGATGTCCTGGAAGGAGGGACGGTCTTTAGTGTCCCGTCTCCAGCAGGTGAGCATTAGCTTATAGACTGAGTCAGGGCACAGCGCAGGCTGGGGAAGGTAGGTCTGCAAAACAAAAGGCAAAAATGGCAGAGAGAGTTACTGCCACAGAAACCAGGGTGCAAACTGCTCCTGGAGAGCCCCGTTTCTCAGGGTGCCCCATCTCTCCATGCCCTGGGGCAGGGGACTGTGCTGCTGTGTGCCCAGGGGCAAGGTGACCCCCAGATGGCACAGTGAGGCAGCTGGGGACACCTACTTCTGTCCCCCAGACCCTCAACGCTGAAGTGGGGTCAGTGAGCCAAGCAGTGCCTTGGGCTGTGTAAAGTGCAGGGTTTGCCACGATGGGCCCTTCACCAGGATTCCTTCCCAGAGTTCCTGTCCCATAACTGCCTCACAGCCAAGCTCCCTCTCTGGCCACCTTAAAGTCTCTCCCCAGGTCCCTGATGTCCCATGCGCACCACTGCCCCTCCTGCCCTGTCCCGTCCCATCCCGTCCCGTCCCATCCCATCCCACCCCATCCTGTCCCGTCCCCACCTGCCGGCCCTGGTCCCGGAAGAACTCGCCAGTGTTTTCGATGACCTGCTCGTCGGACATCTGGGAGTAGGGCTGCTCCCGGCAGAGCGTGAAGGTCTCCCACAGCGTCACACCGAACGCCCACACGTCACTGGCCGTTGTGAACTTGCCCTGGCCAGAGGGAGCAGAGCCGGGTCAGGCATGGGCTTTACCCCATCCCGTTCCCGAAGTTGTAGGTGCCCAGGGATCAAGACCTCATTCTGGATGCTTCAGCTTCCAGATCTGGGCCCAGAGGGGTGCTTGGCCCCACAGACCTGCTCTCTGCCTGGGGCCAGGGCCTGGTGAGCTCCAGGTCTGGCTGGCAGTGACTGCTCTGAGAGCTGGGGCTTGCCAAGGACCCAGCTCCCTGTGAAGGTAACTTCCAGGTCTGACCATGGCCAGGATAAAATGCCAAGCATCCCGCTTAAAGGATGTCCTGCACTGGGACGTCAAAAATCACCATAGTCCCCCCAGCCTGCCCTGAAAAGATGATACCACTCCTGCTTTTCCCATGCTTCACCCCAAATCTGAGCCGCAGGGAGCAGAGACCTTCTTCACCCCCCAGCCCCAGGAAACAAAGCAGTGAGCATCCCCAGAGCCGTGGCAGTGGCCGTCAGAGGACCCCAGCCCCCGTGTACCAGCAGGATGCTCTCCCAGGACATCCAGCGGATGGGGAGCACCGCCCGGCCCTGGATGCGGTAGTAGTCCCCGCTGTAGAGGTTCCTGCTCATCCCAAAGTCGGCTATCTTGATGGTGTAGTGCTTCCCCACCAGGCAGTTGCGCGTGGCCAGGTCCCGGTGCACGAAGTTGAGGGATGAGAGGTACTTCATGCCCGAGGCGATCTGGGTGGCCATGAACCGCAGGTCGCTGTCGGGGGCACAGGGGAGGGATGAGTGCTGGGAAAGGAGGAAGGATGGCAGCCGGGAGGTGCGCAGCTCCAAGCAGGGTGTCCCGGGAGCAAGCAGCGCTGCCTGCCCCTGTTATCCCGGGCAGCCCTACCTGACAGTGGGTGCGTGGCCGGCGGGGGGGCCGCCTGCCTGCTGGCGGGACAGGAACTGGTTGAGGTCCCCATTCTCCATGTACTCGGTGATCATGCACAGGGGGTCGTCCGTGATGCACACTGCCAGCAGCCGGATGATGTTGGGGTCCTTCAGCCGCGACATGATCTTGATTTCCTTCAGAAAATCATTCCTTTCCGGAACAGAAACCACACGGATCGGATAGACAGACCCAGAGGGGCATGGCGGTGTGCACAGACTGGCCAAGAGTGCCACCCGCCTGCCCAAGCCTCTTGGGGGACCCCTCCCCTGGGACTGGGGAACGTGAGCTGCAGGGTGGGCTCAGCAGGTGGACAGGCACTGGGGAGCTGGTTAGGACCAAGGATGCTGACATGTGACAGCCCAGAATCCCCAGAGAGCTCAGACGTGTGGTCCTTGCAGCTGCACTGAGCGTATGGCTGATGGAGACAGGGGATGCCTTCCAAGCATCCCAGCTCTCCTGGTGAGGCTCTGCATGGGGGCAGTGCTGGGGTGCGTGCCCCCTCAGCCCCTACCTGGCATTCTTGTTGGCATCCGCCCGCAGCATCTTCACAGCCACCAGCACGGGGTGGTCGGAGCTGCCATCCAAGCCCTCCAGGGCAAAGTCCTTCCCTGTGAACTTCTCCATCCCCTCCACTTCACAGAGGTGAACCTGGGGGACCAAGGGGCAGCCATTACCTCTGCTTACTGACAATCTTCCACAGCCCCTGAGAACTGGGAAGAGCTTTGCCTGCTCAGAGCAGGGCCAGTTCCTGCTCACCTCCCCAAACTGGCCTTCCCCCAGCTTCTCCTTGAAGGTCAGCAGCTTCCTGGGGAACTCCTCGACGGCCACATCCTTGCCGGAGAGCAGGTCCATGGTGAGGGCTGGCACTGAGTAGGTGTTGCCGCCTGTCACACCCTGCAGGTTCACAATGTCGGCCTCGGCGTAGTGCGGGACGCCCTCGGGGACGCTGGCCTGGGACGGCTTCGCGGGGCCACTGCAGCCTGCAGGCGGGGACACAGTGGGGCCAGCCCTGCCGTGGGTGTCCTGCCCCGCACCCTCTGCTCCCTGGTGGCTGCTCACACTTCGTCCCTGCCCTCCCCAGAGCCCCTGCACTGCCCCACAGGGCTTCATTCCTGCAGGCATCGCAGGCTGCTCCACTCCTTCCCCAGCAATGGCAAACACACCAATCAAGCCCTGAGTACCAGATGAGCAGAGACCAACGCCTGACCTCCAGATCGTTGAGGAAGAGGTGCCAGAGCATCCCAAGGGTGATAGCAGGACAAAGCTTAGTCTGGCAGTGGACGTCAGTGATGGCTCTCAGTCACAGGCTTTGTGTGACCTTTGTGTGGGGTGCACAGGGGCTTGTGTGGCCCCTCCCCTCTGTGACAAAATGTTTGGAGAGTGCCCAAAAGCTAGAGCTGGGGAGAGGGGGCTGCAGCAGGCTCAGGCATGGTAGACGGCTCTGAGTACGCAGGGTGTCCTGGCTCTCACCTGTGTCCTCCTCCCCTGAGGTGAACTCGGGCAGCTTGCGGATCAGGCGGGAGGGCTCCTGGTAGTCGGGCCCCAGGGGGAAGATGCGGTCGTAGGTGGAGCTGGACTCCTGCTCGCTGGAGGAGGAGGAGCGGTTGTGGTTGAACATGCTGGATTCGCTGGGCAGGGAGAGGCTGACAGTCATTTCATCATCCAGCATCCTCCGTGATGCCTGTGACAGCGGGGCAAGCGAGGAGAGAGGTGGGGTTCCCCACAGCATGGGCAGGATGGGGCCTCTTGTGTTCCATGGTACCAGGGATGTGCCCAAACCTCCTCTCTAGCCTTGTCCCTGGGCTGCAACAGCCGCCTGGGTTTGTCCTCATGTTCCCCCCTTCTCCTGTCTGCCTCTACGGAGAAGGGTTTGGCTTCATCACTTCTGGGAGTGACCTTGGTTAGGTGGTGGCTGTGGTGAGAACCCTCCATAGCCAGGCTCCTCTTTCCCAGATCAGCTTCAGGACAGAGGCATGGACAAACAGGCAAGTCCCAAAGCCCCCACCCTGCTCAGCTAAGTCCCCTTGCTCGGGAGATACGTGCAAAGCACAACCTTTCTGAGGAGGGGAAGGGAGCATCGGCCCTTGCATGGGGTCTGTTTTCTCCATGCTGAGCTCCCAGAAGAACCTGCCCAGAATGAGCCCCCGCCCTAGGGCACCTCACCAGCCACGCCACGCTTGCCCACCTTCTCCAGCATCTTCTGCCAGAACTGCCGCCACAGTATGATGACAATGATGGCCACCAGGATGAAGATGATGGCCACCAGGCACCCGATCAGGATGCGTGTGTTGCTGTCGTCTACCTTGAGCGTGGGGTCTGGCCAGAGAAGGGGACAGCAAGAGCTGGTCACAGTCGGTTATGGGGAGACCCCTGCCCCTTTCCTCCATGGGATGGGGCACAGCCCCCACCCAGCACAGGGTGACACGCTTCCCATGCCTTACCGTAAGTGGTGGGGACCACGGGGGCCTCGGCAGGGGGCACCGAGTTGTTGTACATGGCTGCATCTGGCCAGGGAGAAGAGAACATCAGGGTG
Organism: Pachycephala philippinensis; assembly: GCA_013397055.1. NCBI lineage: Eukaryota > Metazoa > Chordata > Aves > Passeriformes > Pachycephala > Pachycephala philippinensis. Next base: position 725,490 of record VWZT01013523.1, on the reverse strand, counting down.
GGGGGTGGGGGTGCCCCACAGCCCCGCTCTCTCCTTGAGCCCCCCACCCAGGAGGGCCCAGTCCCCACGGGGCTCATGGCGACGGGTACCTGACTGGAAGGTGATCTCGCTGAACATCATCCAGGTGTCAGCAAAGTAGTACTGGCACTTGATGGCACTGGCCATGCGGTGCAGCAGGGGCACGGTGACAAAACGGGCGCTGGGGTTCACATCATCCAGCACCAGCACCGAGGAGACGGCGCTGGGCTCCCACTCGCTGGCGTCAGCGCGGAAGTAGCACTGCACCTCCTTGAAGATCTTCACCCCTTTGGCGAACATGTTGTTGCAGTGGACCTGTGGGGCAGCGTGTCAGCACGGCCACCGAGGGGCACAGGGACGGGTGACAGGGCGGGGGGGGTGTGGACCTTCATGGCGGTGAAGTTCCTGATGCGGTCGAACTCGAAGGTGATCTCCACGTAGCCGCCAGCCGTGCTCTCATTGCGCCAGCCCACGTAATCATAGCCCGGCCAGACGTGGTACTCGTGGGTCTGCGTGAAGTCGTCCAGCCCCGACACCCCGTCTGTCAGCTGGCCCAGGCCCTCTGTCATGCTGGCACGTGCAAGGGGACAGAAGGAGCACGACTCTCACTAACCCCACAAACCTGCCACCACCCAGCAGCCCCTGGCAGCTCCTCACAGGCTCTGGGACACTCAGGGGGAATTTTGTTCCTGATGTTCTCTCTGGAAAAGGCTGTGGGGTGCTAAACGTGATGCAGCTAGTGCAAATCCAAGAGATGGGCTGGAGCTGCTTCCCCCATCATGCTGTCCCCCTCATGATGTGCAGCCTCCCCAGGCTGGTCATGTCCCCTGCCTCAAGGACACCACAAGCATTTGCTCTGCTGAGAATCAGTACATTGGCCTGACAATGCAGGGAAGAAACAGCCCCCTCGCCTGCTGCCCACGTGGCACCCAGCCCTCACCTGTAGCCGAAGGCCCCATCGTACACCGAGTCATTCAGGTAGATGACGGTGCCCCCGGGAAGGACGAGCTGCTGCCCGACCGGGGCGTTGTAGGACACCAGCCCATCTGCAGGGAGGGAAGGGTGAGTGTGTGGACACCCCGCCAATCCCAGGTGCTGAGGGACAGACAGTCCCCCCTGGGATGGCCAGCACCCCAGGTGGGCGCTGGGGACACGGGGACAGGCACAGGAGAGCACCACCCACCCAGCCAGACACAGCCATACAGCTCCACGCGCAGGCAGACGCTCATGGAGTGGTCAGTGACGGGGATGAAGCGCACAAAGCGGGCGATGAGGGGTGGCTCCAGGTCCTTGAGGACAATGTCATAGGTGTTGGTGTTTCCATCTAGCACCTGGAGAGAGAGGAGCAGGGTGGGGATGGGCAGGAGGAGCCTCCTCACCCACTATCCAATGCAGCCCTCACCCGCCGCCTCACCTGCTTCCCGTGCCGGTTCCTCCAGGAGATCCAGCGGGTGCCATCCCGGCTGTAGTTGATTTTATACATGGGGGCAAACTCATTGCCGTGGCCCTCAGCGTGGCGCCCCTGGGTGCCCACCAGTGTGATAAAGTGCAGGGCATGCAGGTCAATCTGCAGGAACTCCTTCAGGTCATTCGGCTCCACTGCGGTCTTGGGGCACCAGGCTCCATCGCCATCCTCCGAGTCCAGCCTGCGAGCCCGGAGTGAAGGAGCTGTTTGCAGGTGGCCGAGGCCAGCCCTGTGTCCCCCTTGTCCCTCCATGCCAGCCCAGTCCCTGCCGTGGCTGCTGCAGGAGGGTGCCCACACTCACCGTCCGTACTTGGCGGCCGTGGAGTCAGACCACTGGCTGGAGGCTGAGATATCCTCATCAGGGATGTGCCCACCTGACATTCCCAAGGGGTACCGACACACAGCTGCAATGAGACCGGCAGGGCGCTGAGCAGGAGGGAACCCCTCCTTGGCTCCCCAGCCGAGCTGAAAATGGCCTGGGCTGGGGCACATCCATCGTGCCCCAGGGCAGCACTCTCCATCTATCTGGCTTACAGAGAGAGGACGAAGCAAGGATGGGACAGTCCTGCCAAAGCAGGCACCTTCCCAGTCAAATGGAGCCTCTGGCCAGAAGCGGATGCCAGCCCAGCTCGAAGGGAACTGGGAAGAAGGGGAGGCGGTGCTCCAGGCTGACGGGCACACCAGGCCCTATCCCTAGGGATCTCGTCAGCCTTGCTGCCAAGGATCTCGGCTGCGGTGGACACCCCCTGAGCTGGCACTGCTGTCCCCATGCTCCAGAGGGCTCAGTCTGGAGGCCGCTTGCCCAAAAACCTCACCGACAGCAACTGTGCCGTGCTGCCCCGCTGCTCCCTGCCCCTGCCCGGCGGAACAAGTGACAAAGACAGGCACTGGTCCTCCCTGCTGACCCCTCAGCTCCCATCACCAGCCCTGCTCCCAGCCTGGCTGCGAGTGGAAAAGTACCCGGGGTGGCAGGCGGGCTGCACCCCCGAGTGGCAGCCGACTCCCTCAGCACCGCATCCTTACTGCTTCACAGGAGTTATTTTTTCACGCCTGGCTGCCAAGAGCACTGCTGAAAGGGCGGCTTGTTTGGCCATGTTTACTGTCTGGCTGCCGGCTCCAGCCCACCGCGCTCCCTCCACACACCACCCCGAGCAAACACCCGCACCGAGGTGGCAAGGACCAGGCAGGACACTGTGCCTGGGCCACCTCCTACCCTGGCTCACCTGGCACTGCACAGCAAGGAACCCACATCCCATTGTGCCACCAGCCCCGGGACACCACACACAGGGACCGTATCCTACATCAGGCAGAGGGATGAGTGCATCTTCATCATGAGCATTGGCACAGTGGGACCGTCTCTTGTCTCCTGCTCTCCCACTCGTGATGCTCTGCAGAGCACAGCTCCCACTGAATTCCCATTTAATCCTTGCCAAACATGGAGCCAGGCTAGTTTTCTTGTCTTGGTAATAACAATCCTGGCCGTGCAAATCCAATTCTGCCAGCCACAGATCTGCAGGAGAAGCAGGATTGCCTCCCCAAGTAAGCACCATGCAATCTCCAGGGAAGACCCAGCTAACTCCTCCCATGGGTGGAAGAAACCTTTGAAGGGACTTGTTACAGGGACTCCCTGGGGAAACCCCGGGAAAACCTGGGCTCTGTCCATCCCTGCAGCACAGGATGGGGCTGAGCCCTGCAGGAACAGCCATCTAAACACACTTCCGCTGCCATTCAGCGCAGTGTTGTGGTTTCTGAGCAGAAGCCAGGCACCCAGTCAAGCCACTTCACTAAAGCCAGCCTTGGTTTGCTGCAAAACCGCCAGAGAAGGCACAGCCCAGCACAGAAAACAATACCCTGGCACCTGGCAGCCTCCAGCCTCAGTGAGCCCCCAGGGGAAGGGCCCCACTCAGAGCCCAGGGCTCTGGCCGTAGTGCTTTGCCATGTCCAGCACCCCGCCAGCTGCCAGCAGCAGGACAGCGCCCGTGGCACACACAGGGAGCTCTGCCGGTCACTGCAGGTGCCCAGGTGAGATGCAGGACAGCAGAGTGACCAGGCAGGTGCAGGCTTGGAGGGCCATCACATACTGCTGCCAGAGCTGGGAAAGCCCCAGAGATGATGGAGACGACGCAAGCCCAAACCTGGCCATCTGGCAGGAGCAGAGACCAGGGAAATGGAATGATGGCACCTGCAGCCACCTGGTCCCTGTCTCACTTACCGGGGTTGACCTGGGCTCTCGCAGCCGGTGGGACGTGCAGCAGCAGCAGGGGCAGCAGAGGCAGCAGGGCCGGTCCGGGGGTGGCCGACATGTCGGCAGTCCTGTGGAGACAGAGCCAGGGCTCATCACTGAGGCAGCTGAGGAGCGGGGGAACACCAGCCCCGCTTGGGGCAGCCAGCTGAGCACGGGAGCACTTCTCCTGCACGACACCCCACGTCCCCACCTCAGCCGAGGAGGAGGAGCAAAGCCCCAGGCCTCAGATCTGTGGGGATGGTCACAGGGATCCCGACCACCACCCCTGGGAGCCATGGTGTGCCACATCCACGTGGAACGGCCACAGGACCCGCGGGAAGCTCCCCGGGCTCGGCTGCACCGCAGGGCCCAGAGGCTCTGGCTGGGCCGCCCACCCTTGGCCGCCTTTGAAAGCGAGAAGTTGCACAACAATGAGACAATAATAGCAGGGTGCTAGAGCGGTTTCCCTGCCTGCTGGCTCCGGAGAGAGGAGAGCAGATAATCACCCGAGATTTACAGCGTATTTACTGTGACAGCTCCCCACGGCAGAGCGGATCCCAGGGACAGGTGTGACACACGAAGGTGTGACAGAGGGTGTGGGGCCAGCTTCCACCCGCGGCCTCGAGGGGAGCATGGGATGGGGCTGGAGGGGACCTGGGGGGGTCCTGGGAACGGGGCTCGGCCCGCAGCATGGGGAGAAACAGGGCTGGTGCTGCCGGGGCTTCTCCTCGGAGGGGTCAGCCCACGGCACAAGGGGACCTCCCCAGGACATGCTGCCCTTGTGCCAGGGCTGTCACCACAGCCATCGGCTTGGCTCCGGCTGGCCCTCAGCTGCCAGGAGCCCCCAGAGCCCGGGCAGCTCCCACTGTGCCCACACACCTCGGGGTAACCACCATGGGGCTCAGCACCGTGCCGGGGGAAGCACCAGGGACACCCCTAAAGGTCAAGAGCCAGAGGCTCCCTGAGCTCCCCTTATTTGCCAAGAGGACACTTCACACCAGCACCAGATGCAAACAGTTCTCTTTCTATTAAAAAAGGCTGTTTAAATCTAGTTTAAACACACATCAACCTTTGAGAGAACAGCCTGCTAACCTGGGGGTTGAAGGGACCACAGTTCCTGGCCAAATGGGGCCTGGCTGCTGGGGTAAATCCCAGCCAAGCCCACTGCACCAGGGCTGTCTGTCCTGGCTGGCACATCCTTGAACCAGCCCAGCACCAGTGACCCTGCAGGTGAATGCATGGTTGTGCCCCTGCATCGCCCCACTGCCTTGTCCCCAGCGCCAAGAGAAAAGCCAAACCCACCCAAACCAGCTGCCACATATCACATGCCCACACCCCACAAAACCAGCTGGGAGGTGCTGGATACGGCCCTGGTCACTGCCAAAGCTGGGGTTTGGCATGGCAGGAGCAAGACTGGGCCTTGCTGTGGCCACAGCAGCACCCAAGGAGAGAGTAAAACCCCGGGAGCTGCCACCTGCACTCTGCTGGAAGCTCTGTGCACCCCACAGCACCCTGCTGCATTCCTGGGGGACTCTGCCAAACACCACAAGCTCTGCAGGAGGCACAAGTAAACACCTGCACTTGGGATGATTTTCTTCCCTTTTTTCTAACTTTCTTTTTCTTTTTCTTTTTTTTTTTTTTTGAAAAGCACATATGTGGTTGCTTTTTTTCCTTATTCCCAGCTGGGAAACTGTAGCTAGTTGCAACTAACTCAGCTGCAACTGGGAATTTCAGCTGCATTGCCGAGAGGCACACGCAGGAGGCTCCTGCGTTTGATGATGGCCAGTTCCCCCCAACATTAAAATCTTAATTTCCTTCTGCATTCCAAAAAATATCCAGGGATATTTTTCCTATTTTTACTATTCTTTCAGGCTGAGTAAACTCTTTAAGCATCAGGATACCAGATGCTGTAATCTCCTGCAGGGAATGCATTTACATTTAGTCTAATATAGGGAAATCATCCCCACGTAGCCATTGGGAAGTGCTTATAGTTTCTCAGGGGAGTGGGGCTCAGGGTAGTGTGGGTACCGTGACTCAGGCCACGAGGCTGGGGGCTAAGGGACATGTGGTCAAACACACGGGCAGTGTTGGCAGCCCAGCTGGAAACCAGTTTTGTTCCACCAGCCCTGCAAAAGGGATGGCTTTGCAAGGCTTTGACTGAAAATGTTTGCTGAAAATTTTCAATCACTGGAAAGTTTTAGTGCAGAGAGTTTTTGGAGCTCCTCCCTGGCATTGCCCAGGCTTCAAGTTTCCCCTAGCTGCTGCTTTTTTTTTGTTTTCTGTTTTTATTTCCCTCCTTCCTTATTCTACTGAAACAACCAAGGGAAGTAACTGGGGGAAAAACTAAATCCACATTTGTTAAGAGACAAACCCCATCTGAGCCACGGTCCCTCTTGCCCTCAGCCTGTGCCAGCTCAGGTTCCCAGGTGGGCACTGCCACCTTTGCCGGCACTGGAGGAGCATCATCCGTGGGGAGAGGGCTGGGTGGCAGCAGGCTGCACCCCCTGTGCACACCAGGTCCTGGACACGAGGCTCCCAGGACTTCCAGGGCTCCTGTTGCAGAGCCCCTGTGCTCACACGGGGCTGGGGTTCCCATCCTGCTGGAATGGCAGGCAGGTGGGACACGCCAAGGCCGCACTCAGGGAATGTCCTCGAGCGACGAGAGGCTCCCTGTGACCCCGGCGCGAGGGAGTTGGGATAAGGGGGTTCAGGATCCCTGTCCCAGCTGGCACTACAGCCCCCAGCATGCCGTGCCGCAGGCACAGCCTTGGCGGGAGCACAGTGCAGCATGCCGGGACCCGTAGTCCTCCTCCCTTCCAAAAATGCCATTTTAGACCTTCTCTGGGCTGGATGCAGCCCCATTTTCTGCAGCAGCAAGCGCCTTCCCAGCCATGGGCTCGCTGGCTCGGCCCGGGGCATCGCAGCCGTCCAGGGTGCGAGGAGCAGCCAGCACGTCCCCATGGCTCAGCTGCCCTGAACAGACCTGCCAGGAGCACAGCTGGGGGCCTGGGGACACCGTCCCGTGGGTGCTGCACCCAGCAATGCTCCCCGACAGCCGAGAACTCCCAGCCCTGCTCCGTGCTCCGTGCCACGGCATCGCCCCACCACGGAGCAGGGCTCCACAGCATCGCTCCCAAACACCCGGGGCTGGGGAGCCACCGGTGGGTGTCCGGCACCAGGACTGGGGCACGGTGCTCACCAGCACCCGAGCAGTGGCCTCGTGTTCCCCTCCGCAGCGTGACCTGGTGCCTGGCTGGGGACCCTGGGGACAGCAGGGCCTCTCTGGCTGACCAGCACTGCCGCCAGCTGTGCCAACAGACACATAGGCGGGAGCTGAGCAGGGACACCAGGAAACTCCGGCCTGGCACGAGGCACGGGGGGAAGCGCCGGCACTGGGGGGTCAGCTGGCCAAAAGGGGTCAATTGTCACCTCCCCGAGTGAGGACACTGCCCTGCTGCTGCCCAGACCCGTCCCAGGCAGACCTACACCGCAGCCCCCCTGCCTGGGCTCCGCCGCGGAGCACACTTGCCCCACTTTCCCCCAAAACCCCGAGCCTGGGAGGGTCCAACACCTCCCCACGCAGCCGAGAGCGACTCACCGGAGCGGGGCGATGGCCGAGGGCGGGTGGGCTCCTCGCCCCTCGCCCGGGCCGGGGGAGCCAGGCGAGGAGCAAACTTCCCCGGGCTGATGCAAGATGCCTCTGGGAGCTCGCTCGCATTCTGTGGATTCCTGGGAGCCGGCCAGAAATCCCACAATCCTACATCTTGCACATTTGGTTTCAATTAGGGAGCGGAGAGGGGGAGCCAGTCAGCGATCCGGGCTGGCTTTTCGGCGGAGGTTATTTTCCTCGGCCCGAGGGAATGTGCGCAAAGCTATAATTTACAGCAAAACCCATTCATAGCGCAAGAGAAAAAATAAAAAAGTCCCCGTGGCCAGCAGGGGAACTTAAAGCAATAGGCAACGTTTCATTTTCCAGTGCTCGCCCTGTGGCATGGCACGTGTGTCCAGGACCCTCCCCCTGCACTGTGGGGCTGGGGACACCCCCAAAATGCGGGAGCTGGGGACACTCCACAAGACCCCAAAGCTGGCCCGGAGGGTCCCACACGGGCTACCCCTCTCCGGGCCCCTGGGGGCAGGGTTTGGGACTCCCGCACGGGCACGCGTGGCCAGGACAGCGGCCAGAAGCCGACCTGCCTGGCACAGGGCACGGAGCAGCGCTCCAGCTCCCCGAGCTCCACGCGGAGCTGGGGGCTTGACATCATTTACAGGCACTAGCTTGGCACAGAGGCCACTGGCTATGCAACTCGGCAGGGAGAAAATAATAATAATGGGCTCATGCTAATTTTCGTGCAACAGCAAAAACCACAATTAAAGATTTTTTTTTTTCCTGACTGTTTTGGCCGTATTTTATTCCACACTCACGTTGGATGGAAGTAGCACCCCTGGCGGCAGGCCAGCAACTCCCAAAAAGGCTTTCCTGTCCCACTAGACACCCCAAAGCCCCCAGGGCTGTAGCCTTGCTCCTAAACCAACCTCTCTGCCATACACCCTGCTTGGAGTCTCCAGACAAACCAACCGAATCACAGGCAGGGAGGGGAAGCCACCCACTGCCCACAGCAGACACTGGTGACCCTCGTCACTGCCACCAGAGAGGGGCTGCAGCACCAGCTGAGCCAGGACTGCCCAGGGTGACAGAGGCAGGGCACAGCTTCCTCCGGGCTGGCAGGGAGCAGGTCAGAGCAGCGCCCGTGTGCTGCCCCAGATCAGCAGGCAGGGAGAAGCACAGGCTGCCCTACGTGCACACCGGCACAGACACCAGCCAGCTCTGCTCCGCTCCCCTCCTACTACCTGCAACTGGTGCTCAAATAACTTGGCAGCAGCTATCACCCCATCGCTCTGTCCCAGGACCTAATGCAAAGGTGGTGGTCTGCAAAGCCAAAAAGCCAAAGCCTCGGCCACACACAGCCCAGCCAGCCTGCGGTGAGCCAGCAGCAGGCACAGTGCCAGCCAGGGCCCCCCGCACAGCCCTGGTGGCCCAGGCACAGTGCCTGGGGAACAGTGCTTGGCTGAACCTGGGGTGCCCAGCAGCCACCTTTGCACCTGAGGGGGATGTGGTGACTTCCCCCAGAGGGAATGGTTTAGGTCCCATTCTCTGTCCTGCAAGGGAAAATCCCTCCCTGGCAGCCAGGGGGCACTGGGAGGCTGTGACACCCCATCAGGATCAGGGGAGGAGCTGGCCCAGCTCTCCCCTTCTTCCCCAACAGGAGGGGAGGCAGCAGGGCTGCTCTGCCCCAGGGAATCGGGACACCACACTCCATGGCAGGGGGCTCTTGCAGGAGCCAAAGAGCCCCTCCAGGAAAAGCAGAGGGCACACGGCACTGCCGGAGGGCTCAGTGCCAGGCTGGTTTCACCCTCAGCATACCAGCAGTGCAACACACCTGCCTGTTGCTACCTGCTCAGGGCTTGCCACTGTTTGCAGAAGTGTAAGAGGAAGGTGCAACTCCCTGCTTCCTCCAGAACACCCAAAATGAGCACTGCAGAGCAGAGGACCCGTCCGTAGCCACCCCAAGCAGCCACCCTTGCTGCACTGGGCAGAGCACTTGGCATGATACAGTCAGCTCTCTGCTCCGTAAGCCTCTTGGTGGAAAGTCACTGTCATTCAAACACCACCAGATGACAAACAGGAGGGACTCAGAGTTTAATTGGGTGCTTCCAGTTGTGCAATATACAAAGGATGACCAAAAGGGAGGACATGGGCAATGGCAAGGACCCTATTAAAAAAAAAAATAGTCGTGTAGATTTAAGAAAAATAAAAATTCAAGATTAAACCCAGCCCCGTACCATAAAAATCCTCTCTCTGCATGTACAATGACTATTACTATATACATGTTTAAAAATAAATGCCCACAGCCTGGAGTGCAAAGAGCAGCACCGCCGCTGTGCTTTGTGGCAGGGGAATCCATAGTGTTTGGTTTTTAAATTAAAATATAAATAGAAGCATACAACATGCCGAGAACCGAGTGGGTTAAATCCTCCTCTGCACAGGGCCGGAGCGAGCAGGACCAGTCCCTGCTAGTCCCAGCTGTCAACCTTCATGTGTCTGCGTTCCTGGCGGCATGGGAGCCCTGCCTGGGCACCAGCTGCCACTACATCCCGTTCTTCACCAGCTCATGGATCCCGTCCTCATCGATGATCAGAGGTGTGCGGAACTCTCGGTCCTTCACGTACTTTTCCAGACCCTGTGGGAATGAGAAGTGGCTCGTTAGGAACACACCGCACATCATCTGCTCTGCTGAGCTGCTCACAGGTGGCTCTGCTCTCCTCCTGTCCTGGCAACTTGGGGGGCACTGCCCCAAAAAGCTCCCCAGTGAATTAGTCACGCTTTTGTGGCTTATCCCCTCACATGTGTGCCTGCCAGCCCAGTAGTACTCACCTCTCCTCCGTAGGAGACAAGGGGAGAAATTTCACACTGGATTGGCAGGTCGTTTGCATCCTTCAAGCTGCAGAGAAAAACACACAGTCAGGGGAGTCAGGTACAGCCCAGGGGGGACACAGATGGGGCCCAAGATCTGCCAAGGCCAGGCGCAGGGTCAGGCCCACGTAGACCCCGCCAGCACAGAGCTGCCCTGGTTAGTCAAGCCTTGCGTGCTCTCCACAGAGGTGCGAGCTAAAGTTTAGATACCAGCAGCAACTGAAAGGGAAAAGAGCTTTAGATGGGGCTTCCATAATGCCTTTCCACATGTGTAACTACAGCAGTGCCTGTGCCCCCAGCCCCACTATTTTTGATGTTGCATGGGAACTAGTCACCCCTTCCTCCTCCTCCTGCACCCCGGGATGATGTAAGATGCACCCACAGACCACCTTCCCATTTGGCTGGACACAAGAGGTCTTTCTTTAAGCCCTCTCTTGCTTAGAGCACAACCTGAGGACACAGGGTAAGCCCTTACGCTCACTCAGAAACACTCCCTGCAAGTCAGTCTACTCCTGCCTTTGCCTGTTAGATCAAGTGTCTTGGCTCCTCTGTTCTGTCTGTGAACTGCAGCTGGTGAGCAAAATGTCAGAATCACACCAGCGCTGCCCACTGCAGCAGCACTGCTGGACAGGGGCCTGTGCGGGGTCCCTGATCCTGCTCCTGCTACCACCAGCCTTCGTAGGACCCGCTTGGATGATCCCAGGATCCAGCTGGCATGTAAGTCTGGGGGTGGAGCCAACAAGGAGCAACAGCAGCAGCACCCCAGGGTGCCCCTTCCCAGCCACTGGCCACAGCAGCCAGGCAGGCATGGCAGGATGCCATCGGTGACAATGCTCCCTTCTCCCAGGTCGCAGCTCGTTCCTGCTGTCACGCACTCACTCAGCCCCCTCCTGTCCCAAGTGTGAGTAAATAAAACTCACCCTTCCCAACCCACACTGGTATTTGCCTTGGACTTAGATTCAAGATAGTTGTTACAATAAAAAAAATTGACATTAACTGGTAATGAAGGGTAAATGTAGGACAAAGTGAATCCTTTCTCCTACACTGTAACTAGTACAATGGCCTAGTCATAAGCCTGAAAACACCTGGAGTCTGGAATTAAAACAGAGATAAAACTGCTGTATTCCACCAGAAAGTACCTGAAGATACAGATTCTGAAGGGGGGAGGTAACAAGACTGCTTAGTCTGCGAGCCATTTACACTCACCAGCTCTAAGCCCCAGCACGCCTGTGCCTACAGAAGATGCTGCTGCTAACAGAAGAGTTAAAGCTTCCCCCTGTATTCCCGTAAACTGCCACGCACCGAGCCAGGGGCTTTCCCTGGTGACACAGTCTGGATCTTCCAAACTCTAGAGCTGGAGTCACACAAAGCCCAGCTGGCTGCTGCGCTCAGATTCACACACGCTACATCAAAGCCTGCCTGACGTCTGCTTCATGTTTTGAATCCCGTTTCGGTCTGCCTGGACGCCTGGCGGCCATCGGGAGATGGCAGCCATCCCCAGCTCTGGGACCGGCCGGGACCAGTCCGTGCCGTGCTCTGACAAACAGGGGAGTGTCATCGAAGGACGTGCCAGGGTGTTTGCCAACAGCATCCTGCCTGCGGGGTGACCTTTGGGGGCTGCGTGCAGTCAGCATCAGGCTGCTGCCATCCTGCATCTGTACCTACATCATACCGACAGCATGAGCCCCATCCCATTATCCCTGCCAGCTCTCCCTGCGGAAAGGAGCCCAGCAGGGAGCAGATCTGCCTGCGCCCGCCACCACGAGAAGCGGCACCCACCGTGCCCGGTGGTGACATGCCCCACGGCCAGCATGCGGCCCCGAGCCCCCGGCCCCGTTAGCCTGGCACGCTGCTCCGCCTGCAGCCCGTTAGTCCCTAAGCACAGCCCCGCCACCATGCACCTGGGACACCAATAGTTACTTGTCATTGACATCTGCTGGGCTGGCAGCTGACCTTCCGTTTGTGATGCTACATGGGAATAAACAAGGGTTAGCGAGGGGGGAAAAACAGAGCAAAACGAGTCTGGGGTTTGCTGAGCTCTAAAGAGGGCAGCAGGAGCTCCTGTGGTTGAGGGGTGTGTTGATGCCAGCCTGGCTGCTGCATGGATCTGCTGGTGTGCTCTGGCTTTAGGGAGCCACCTCCTCCCTGCAGAGGCACCTTGGCTGTACAATGGAAGCTGGCAGGATTCAGTTCATAGGTGTTGAATGTTGAATCTGCTGCTGACTGAGCACCACTCCTGTTGCCACCACACTGCCCACACCCAGCTCTGCTCCAGATCACCCAGGAGAGGGGATCCACAGCTGGTTGCTTCAGTGACACTGTTATCAGTGCTGGGATTGCCTTGTGCTTGATGTCCAGCCCAAAAAGGATGCAGAGGTGGCAGGGGAAGCAACTCACCGAGGGATGGCAGGGATGCGTGTGCCATTTTCGTCCACAAAGTGCCCCCCTGCATTGAGAACCCAGCAGTGGTGCAGGGACATCAAGGCATGTCGGGCTGTGGTGGGGTTGTCCTTGCCATTCTGGCTGTCCGCATTCTTCAGGGGCGAGAACTCATCCTCACGCAGCACCTCGTACACCACAAATTTCCTAGGGGGAACAGCATGGCAGGGTCAGGTCTGGAAACTGTGCTGCTTCATCACTTTGGCTTCTCCCCTGCCAGGGTGGCTGAGCTGGGCCCAAGGCCCTCCCCCAGCCCACACCCATGGGCTGTTTTCACAGCCATGCAGGAGGGAGGGGAGGGCCTGGCCTGTAGGACCAGCAGATGTTCCTCTGGCCCAGGAGCCGGGCTCAGCCAAGCAAGAGGCACGCAGCACCCGTCCCCGCAGCTGCTCCTGCCCCTGCTCATCTCCGAGCACAACGGTCCACTGCTGCTGGACAGCACAGCAACTGGAATCCTATCCTGATCCCAGGGCACTGCCAGTGAGCACACCCTGGCACAACCCAAGAGGCTCTCAGAGCTGCCCCAGGGAGAGCCAGCAGCCTGGTCCCCACGGAGAGTAAGGGACATACTTGGAAAACTGGAAGATGTCGAAGACGAACTTCTCCATCTTAATCCCGTTGGGCTTCTCGGGTTGGATTAGCTGCCCTGTAGTGATGTCCACATGTGGGATCTTCTTCTCAGCCACGTGGTGCTGCAGCTGTGGTTCGTAAGTGCTGCAAGGGGCCAAGAAAGAGACGTCACTCGCCTGAGCAAGCCATGTCCCCAGCTCAGACACTGCTGCAGCAGGATGGCTGCTCTGCTCTGACCCTGGCTGCCCCAAGGCACAGGCTGCTCATCCCCACGGCAGCCAGGAGAGACGGCCCCACACGCCTGCACTCTGGAAGCAGCATCCAGATATGGCCAAGAGAAACCTTATCTCGAGGAAGGGACTGTGCACAGAGGTGGGGGTCAGACCAGCTGTGCAGGGGCCAGACATGGGGGGCCTCATCCCAGCACGCCTGGAGCTCAACCAGCAGAAAGCAAGGCCCAGCCAGCTCTGCTCAGCACCAGCCCTTCAGCACCAGAATTCCTGTTCTGGCACGCCAGCAGGCCCTTACTTGACCACATCTTTCAGGAAGGCAGTGGTGAAGTAGTGATTGGCGATGTTGCCCGCGTTGAAGAGCAGCCGCCCGTCCGGGCCCCGTTTCTGGGCAGTGGCCAGGGAGATCTCGCTGTATTCCACCACCTGGTACACGCCGTCCACCCGGCACACCACGCCCACCGGCTCCGTGGGGTTGGTCTTCTCCACCACCTGCCCGAAGGAAACACTGTCAGGGAACGGCACCCAAAGCCCCACACTTCAAGCACACTCCCTTGTAAAGAGCGGGCCCTGACAAGGCTTTTTCCTCTGCTGCGATAGTGATGCTGGAGCCCTCCCCTCCCAGGTGCTTCTGGCAATGGCGACTAGAGGAGGCTGAGATGGCAGGGCTGGGTGACAGGGTGTCAGACACACCCAGAGGGCACAGGCAGGATCTGGCACCAAGCCAACCTGCAGCTGGCAGCAGGCAATGGATATTTTTAGCCAGCTTGCTGTGCACAACCAGAAGGTTGCTGGCTCAGCAGAGCCATCCCCCTGACCTTCCACCTTGCACCTCACACACCTCCATCTGGGCATGGGATACCCCAGCAAATCCCTACCCATCACTGTCACCACAGAGGGGTGGCATGCAGGGGCACAGGGCTTTCTCCTTTCTGCATGCTAAGGTTTATTTCCTCTTTCTTTCATACAGGCCAGGAGGAGAAACTGCCTTCCCTTTCTCAGCTTACTCTCTGAAAGCTTCAAAGCCAGTAAGTCCTTTCACTTGTTTGCTAGAGCCGAGCCCAATGCAAACAAACCTTTGGCTGTCAAGCCAGTCTTTAAGTAAAGCTTTGAGTGTGCAATGTCCTATCCACAAGACATGGGGCTGGTTTCAGCGTCAGCTGCACCCACCATGTCCGGGTCCGATGCCCAGGATGTCACGGCTGGGGACAGCTGGCAGCCTATGGCAGGATCCTGTCTGTCTGTGCTACCCACAGCCACCCAGAAAAGAGCTGCCCAGCATCTGGGCAGGGCTCAGTGATGCCCTACATCCTCCAGGATGCCAGGGGCAGGCAGGACTCTGGCAGCATGTGTGACTTCCAGTGTGACTACCAGTGAGCTCCAGCTACTTAGCTATCCTCAGGCAAGGAGCAGGACAGACCTCACCCAGCTCTGCAGAAGCAGTGCCTGCCTACTCCCAAAACCGTACCTTGGCCCCACAGTCCGCTCCCTTCTCCAAGCAGAACCCGATGAACCTGGGGTCAGCCACCTTCACCAGGATGTTGTCCACGCAGTAGACGTGGACACTCTGCACCCCCCTCCGCTCCATGTCGTCCATGATGCCGTGTGAGCCCAGGGCCCGGTACAGGCCCCCGTTGCCATCTGCAGAGGGAACACACTGTTGGGGCTGCAGCAACGCCCCGCTGTCCCATCAGCCACCCACGCTCATCCTCCTTCCCCAGGGGCTGATGTGGAGGGTCATCAGCCCAGTCATACCCCACCCTGGTCCTCCCTGCCAAGACAGACACCTCCCAGCCTGAGTCAGTCATGGGCCAGGTCACACTGAAGACTGCCTTGGGCAGGCTGCAGCTTCAAATCTGGTCCTCAGCACCATGTCTCACCCCTGGCCACCTCTCCTGTCAGCTCCTGGCCACCAACCTGGTGCCATAGCAATCTTGCCCTTCTCCTCCAGCAGGATTTTCCCATCGAATCCCAGGGCAGGCAGCATGCCCTGCTGGAAGAAGATGACATTCTCCTTCTTCAAGCCAAAATACCGATGTTTCTGGAAGAACTCCTTGGTGGACTCCATAGTGCGGCCACTTGTCATGATGTACCTGTTGCAGAGTAGAAGACACCCAATGAGTAGGAAGGGTCTCACACCCCTCATCCCAAATGTGGGGAACACCCAGGACAGGCTTTTTCCCCCTCCACACTTCGGAGGATCTGACCTGCTGTGGTCCCACTGCTTTGACAAGCCAGTGAAGGGTTTCACCCTTCCTTGCAACATATATCTCCCAAAGCATACAACACCCTGCATGGGACACCCAGCTGCAGTGACCAGCTCTTGCCTTGTCAACAAAGCACCACAGCAGCCCCTCGTCTCCCAGTCCCCCGCCTTCCATGGCTGCTATTCCACATGGGGACATGAAAGCCTTTCCCAAGGGCCGTGGGACTGAGTCTG
>VWZT01013523.1:692698-708911 GCA_013397055.1 Pachycephala philippinensis | reverse complement strand
GGGAAGGGGGACGCACCGCCCGCCCCCCTCGCGGCCCCACCGCCAGTCAGAGCGGCCGCTGCAGCGCCGGCCGGGGCGCGCGCCGCTGGCTGCCATGGCAACGCGCGCCACGTCAGCGCGCGGCCCCGGCGGGCTCGGGGGCGGTGAGAGGGGAGGGGAAAAAACCCCAAATCCACCCCAAAAAGCGCAGGCGAGGTCCCTGCGGAGGAGGAGTCCCGCACGGAACAGCCTCGCCGGGCCCGGGAGCCCTGAGGCGTCAGCAGCGATGACACACCCCCTCGTGCCGTCACCAAAGGGCCGCGTGGTATCCCAGCATGACAGAATATGCTGAGGTGGAAGGGACCCTCAGGATAACCGAGTCCCACTCCCGGCCCTGCACAGGACACCCCCAAGCACCACACCAGTGCCCAAACGCCTCTCGAGCTCTGCCAGGCTCGGTGCCGTGACGGCTGCCCTGGGGTGGTGCCGGAGCGGGCTGCAGCCAAAAAACTGCTCACCCGCCGCCGCCTCGGCCCCCGCGGCCCC
Source organism: Pachycephala philippinensis (assembly GCA_013397055.1). Taxonomy (NCBI): domain Eukaryota; kingdom Metazoa; phylum Chordata; class Aves; order Passeriformes; genus Pachycephala; species Pachycephala philippinensis. Next base: position 708,386 of record VWZT01013523.1, on the reverse strand, counting down.
TCCCGGCTGCGGGACCTTGTGCAACCCGCAGCATCTCCCGGGGAGGTTCCTGCGTCACCAGGCGTGCTGCCTGTGGATATCATCATTCCGGATACCCTTACGCCAGTGCCAGTGAGGAACGCGCCCCTGTGGGCCGTGAGTAAGCGGTGCTGCCGCAGGAAGCCGAGCCCCGAGTGACCGGGCGGGGACAGGGTGGGCTCCGGCCAGGCAGAGGTCACCCCGGCGTTTGCAGCCACGTGTGGGGCTGGGGGAGAATGCCTGGGGACGCCGTGGACAGGTAATGGGGATACAAGTGGAAGAAACGGAGCAGTTATATTAGTATCTTAACAGGAGTTATAACAGTATGGAAGTTACGGGTAAATCAGAGTTACTGCTCCCTGGATGGAATGCCGTTGGCATGACTTGAAACCTATTCCACGGTGATTTCCCATAAACGCACACCTGCTAAGGGAGATGGAATGGAGTGGGGAAACAGAGCGGAGACACCACAGCCAGGCTCTGGAAATCCTCGAAGGGAGGGGGAACTCGATGGTAGTTTGCAGGGATAGGTGTCCTGCTGCTGAGCCAACATCTGTGGTGAAATCCCTCTCCTTAGATGAAATTGTTTTGTTAAAGACCAATAATAATATTAACAGCCCCTCCATCCACAGTTCCCTGCCTCCAAGCTACAACCACCCCTCCTTGGGCAGGCACTCTGTATTCTCTTTGATTGTATTTTTGAAAGTGAAGCGAGAGAATTTTACACCCGTCAGTAACAAAGGCATGTATGACTAGAGTCACTCAAGCTCCGCCTGAACACAAAGAAATAGTATAGAAGTAAGTCGAGAATGGGGGGAAAGCTAGGGAAGACTCCATCGTAACATCTGGGATCAGTTGAGGGGCCAAACCTGTCTTCTCCCCCATAGGGACGCCTATGGGGTGAGAATCATACTACGTGCACACTGAATGCTTCACTGGGAATTACAACAGGGGCAAAGGAGTTCTGACAGCCACAGGTGCCAAGCACAAATACCAATGCTGCCATGGCTGGGTCACAGTCCCATCCCGCCAGACCAAGGTCCTGGTGCTTGGTGACAGAGAACTTGCTCAGCTACGTGACATTTCAGTGTCCCACAAGAAGGGCACGCTGGACAACCACTTTGTACTGAAGCATCGTTTATTAATCACCTGTATCAAGCACACATCTGCTCAGCAACGGTGCATGACGGGATACAACAGTTGACATCTAACCCAAAGGGAGGCACGTGGTTACAGGATCCGGCACAGCGGGAGGAAGTGTACTGAACCCTCTGGAAAGAACCCGGGTGCAACACGGTGCTCAGGCTATGTTGTTACGAGGCTGAAGACCAGTGAGAATAAAATTAGGAATACAGCTAAAACTGTAGCTGACTTGTGCTTTGGCCAGTGATTTAAACACCAGCTACCCTACGACTAGGGTAGGACTATGTAGGTCGGTGCTACACCGAGGGTTGTTGGGAGGGAGCAGCACAGACCAGGGAACCCAGTAAGCATCTGAGTGGAAAGCCTCAGCACTTCTGCACCTCAAGCAGGCAGTAATCTGGAGATAAGGAAAGCCAGGCCCATCCTAAACACACCACAACAGACATCTTGGATTGAATCACCACGCACACTTCAGATATAATCTAGAGTTAAGGAACTCATAGATTTTAGCAGGGCTAAAACTTATGCCGAGACACCAACAGGTCGCTGAGACACCAGTAAGCTTCCTCTTGATAGAAAAGGTCTTTGAAGGAAGAGGGTCAGGAATAACAATACAATGCTTCTAAACCTCCCTGTACCCCACAGCCTGCAGAAGGGTGGATCCAGTGACAGGACATCAGAGATCAACATCTTCAACTCTTGCCAGGAGGAATATAAAGAAAAGCAGCTTTGGGGTTTTACCCAGCTGAGTGCTCAAGCCTGGTCAATGAACATCTGGAGAAAAATATCTGGTAGCAGGAGTTTGCGTCTTGAGGATTTATTTAGCCCCTGCTAAAGAAGCTGAACAAAACCCCAGCCTAACTCTGGTGGAAGAGCTGCCATGCTGCAGGAACAGGCCGTAGCTCCTCTCTGAAGATCAATCCTGGCACAGCTCTATCTTTAGCTGAAAATCCAAAGTATAATTCTGACTGAAAAAGTCACGCTTGAAAGACGACAGAGCAGCTCACAGTCCTAGACAAATGTATGTGAGAACTTAAACACATTTAAGTTCCATACCTGCATCCCAGCACCTCCCTGTCCCAGTATTGCTGTGGGTGACAGACCTCACACCCTGCACCCAGGGGAGCTCCCTGTGGCCCCACCTGGGCTGGCACTCAGCAGGGCAGGGGCTCTGGGGTCTGCTCCTGCCAGCTCAGTGCTGCTGACATGGTGGCATTCAACATGTGCATGTCTGGACCAAAGTGCTTTGACCCCTGGCTCAACCCACAGGGACAGCAGTAACGCAGAGCTGAGGAGGTCAGCCAAGACCCAACCATACTTTAAACACTGCTCTCCACATAGGAAAAACCCTCACCCAGTTAATCATTCGATTCCTCCCAGACACTAAAAGGTGCTTCACTAAAAGGACAGTTAAATTAAAAGCAACGAATCGCACACCCCATCTATGCAAAGGCTGCTTAACAGCTATGTACACCAAAGTAGCATCATTCCCAGAAAAATCTGATCAGCAAATCACACCTTAAAACTCATTGTGGGATTTTATTTTTTTTTTTCCCCTGGCAAGCCCACCATCTCAAAGGCAACAGAAGAATTCAGAGGTTGGTCCTTTCTGGGGGAGTTTGGGAAGGGCCACAGTAGACAGGACTATACACCAGCACAGAGAGGAACTCAGACTCATGAAATGCTACAGACATTGGATCTCCTGACACACCACGCACAGGGCAAAAAATCATGAGGAACTTTTTAAGTGCAGGATTCCAGCAAGTCCAGCATCAGCAAGATGCAAACAGTAAACTGCAAGGTAATTCAGGTGTTATTCCAGGGAAGGTCAGAGATGGTTCAGGCAGCTGTCCGCAAGTATTTCAGCTGAAGAGAAGAATTCGGGAGAGCTTTCCTCCTCACTAAAACTGGTACCAAGACCACAAGCCAGAATACGCTGGTGACTCTCTAAACAGGGCTGTTTCACACTGTGCCCATCAGGAGCAAAGTGCCCACCCTGGAGGGAACGGCTCTGCTGGGTGCACAGGTTTGGAAATCCCAGGGAAACAGCCTCTGCCTGCCCCATGCCAGCAGCTGACTGAAGCCACGGGAGCAGAGCGTGCTCTGGAGGGGAAGTGATGCTGCTCACCACAGTGTCTTCCCCAAAGGCATGTGGCAATTGTCCCTGACACTGTGAAAGACCTTCTCCTGTCCAGTCAAGTCTGATGACTGATTAAGCCCTTTCCATACAGGATCTCAGATTGCCTCAAGCCCTTTTTGTAACCTATGAAGGACCAAAAGTGTCAGTGCTTCTAATCTACAAGTCTTAGTGGGTTAATGCAAAACCAAAACGCACAACACAGAAAAGCCAAGCGTGGGACCTACAACGGACAAATATTTGTTCTTATAAGACTCCCAGGGCAGGAGTCCTGCTGTGACACAAAGAATACTGTGTGTTGTAGCACTCCTTTCCAAAAATATCACCAAAAGATGCTTACATATCACAGATGATTTGGCATCAGAGCTAGGGAGCATCAGTGCCAGCACAGGGTATGTGCTAGAAAGATGAATCCACATGGCAGCGTTTTCACATCTACTCAGGCTACAAAGTGCTTACAGGTTGTGTTGGGACTGAGGCTGGCACGGCTCTGACCAGGTCTCCACCATCAGTCCCGGCCCACCCCAGGCATACAAGCAAGCTCAGCTCCCCACAGGCAGCATCATCCACACCTCACTGCCCCAGCCCAGCATCAGACGCACAGCTCTGCTCAGGTCCCGGCAACAGGGTAACCCCATAGGCTCAGCAGATCCGATTTCACTGCCTCCTTCTGCTCTACGTGAGGAGAAGACTCAAAAGTCCTCCTGGTCTGGTCTAAAGAGGATGGTGTTTCTCCTTCTTTATTTATTGCAGGTATCAACAAAAAGCAGGCAAGCCTTCCTCCTCCTCTTCCTCCTCCCCCACACTGGAGAAGAGTACTTGCGTTATAGGAAAGCTTAACAGAGAAATCCTCTCCCTGGAGCCAAGCCTAGCACTAAGGCCAAGCCTTTGGTCTCACTTCAAATCACTGAGGAGCCCTTGCCAAGATCTGCTCGGCTTCCTGGGCTGCCACTGCCACCACTCCTGCCCCCCGAGCGCCCAGGGGGCAGAGCCACACCCCCTGTAAATGAGCAAGCACAACACACACACAAGCACACGCTGAAAGCCATCCCGGCCTCCTCGGCACATCACAAAGCAGCAGTAAAGTTTCAAAGCCCATTCAAGTCCTTTGCATCTCTCCTTCACAGATGACTCGGAAGCAGGGCTAGGAAGCTCTTTTGCACATTCAACTGTAAAACATGTGAGGAAGAGGAGCAAGACAACTCTCCTGATTGTTGCTACTGCCTACAGCAAGTTTTGGTACAGATATCCTCTCTTATAGGCACTCAGTGGGTAAAACGTAGCCACAACAAACTTGCCGTCAAAAATCTTTCCAGTCAGCATTTTTTGGGCAGCTTTGGAATCACCAGCATTTGCATATTCAACAAAGACCTGAAAGAGAGAGAGGAGAAACAGGACTTTGAGTGCACCAGGCCACTTGTCCCCTCCCACCCCTGCAATGGGGGAAACTGTTCCTAAACTAATTTTGCCCCTCCGTCCTTGGTTGAGCAGAGAGCTCTGGAGCTAAAAAGGAAAGAGTTGAATCTCTAAATTGGGATTTCATCTCCTGGTCCTCCATTTGGTAAGGTGGGAGAAAGTATGCTGGTGGTCTGTATTCTCAACAATTGCTCTGCCACCCCTTGGCTTCTCCCCTTCATTCCTTCCATCCATGCTAAAGCTGTTTGGGCACCTCCCAGGTTAGGTAACGTTACATAACGAGGAAGGAACCTGTGCTGTCCTTCAAAATAGCCGCCTATTTTTAGCACTGCCATCAGCCAGGAGATTTCCAGGCACTGAGCAGCAGTCCTGCAGCACATGGAGTGTACGTGGGAACACACAGCCTCTTCCTTCCATTCACTTACTTGGCCTTTACCAGGATTCTCCTTTGGAATAAGCAAGGAAACCACCGGTCCATATTTCTGACACTCTTCCCTTATGTCTTCCAGGATATCTGGGAAAGTAAAGAGCTGGTTGTCTTTCACTTTGCAAACTAGGATGAGCCAAGAAACAAGTGAAGGCGAGATGAACACATCAAGAACACCCAGACAACAAATATTCCTTTCCTCTCCATTTAAAATAAACAAGCACGAGGTGACACAGCAGAAGCTGACACTGCTTAATGGCCACGTAATGATATGGAAGTGTCTGAACTGAGGCTCAGGAACAGAGACCTGCAGGCAGTGAAGCTCCAGCAGCAGGTTCCAGTAGCTAGAACATTGGGGATTTACGAGTGCCTGCTATGGCACCTGGAGGAAGGGAACTAAAGTAAGCTGTCACAAACCTTTCTTTGTGTGAGCAGAACTCGGCCTTTAAACTCATGTCCCCAGAGCTCTCTCGCTTGTGCCGCTCACGTGGATTTGACAGCAAGCAGAAATGCAAATCCCACCAACATGCCTGCCATCTACCACACTTTAAGAACTCCAGTGAGATATTTTAGTTCTCTGCTGAGATCCTGGATAAGTTCATTAGCAAATTTTTAAGGATCTGTGCTATTGGGCTTCAGAGTCCTGTACAAATCCAGAAGCGCAGAGCCACAAACACATCATGAGTTCGGTGGGCATCTAACCAAAGAAGAAAATAAAAATAAACTTTTTTTTTCTTTTTTTTAAATCTGAGATCCTTCAAGAATTCCCTACAAGCTCTGCTTTCTCTCTCAGTCTATTGTCTGTTGGTGCAGCTGAGCCTTGCTACCAAATCTCAGCAGAGCAGCTCTTTGTTTGCTGTTCTTGTGCCTGTTAATTGCTCGCCTGCTTGCTCTCACATCCCCAGAGCCAAACAAAACAGTCTGTAAGACAACATTGCTATATGGGAATTGCACCAACCTTCATATTCTTCTTCACACTGCAGAGAAGCATCACTTAGAACATTTAGCAGCCTCAGCACAGGTGTGGGGAGCATCACCAAATCTTCAATATGGGGAGCTGTTTGACACCCACAGAATTAAAGAAACAAAGTCAATGTCAAAGGAGCAAGCAAACAGGAAGCTGACTCAATATGCATTATGTTACTCAAGCACCTACTGTTCTTTGCAGTACAGTTTTGCTTCTCTCCACTATTAACTGCATTTACAGTCTGAATTCTCCATGTCCATCTTATCTTTACCTGTGCACTGACTCTTCCAAAGGGTTCAGTGCACTCTGCAATTATTCTGAGGCCAGCATCTGAAATTGCTTTTAAAATTAAGGCTAGAATTGTGTCTACTTAGCCCAGTCTCAGAAACTGACGTGACCTCAAGAACAATGCTAGTTGAACTAAATACCCCATATATATGGAGATGTGAGAAGATGAAAGAAACACTCTGCAACCTGCCTCTCCTGTCACTGCTCCCAGACAAGCTGAAAACAGGCTGGCCAGCTCCTGTAATTCCAATTCTTCAGCTGTATTAAGGCACAGGCCTCAGATCTCCTTAGAATATCTCTTAGCTTTTCCCTGAATACCAAATAAACCCTCCTCCCCTCAAAATCCAACTGCAATCCACTGTTTTGAAGACCACCATACTTAAGCTACTTAAACAATGCAGTGCTGTAGAATCAGGCATGGCCACAAGGTGGGTGAGCAGTGATCCTGTGAAGGACTTCACAGGAGCAGAAATAAAACCCTTCGGGTGCTGGACACAGGGCACTTGGCTCTAGAAAACAAGCAGCTCCAGGATGGCCCAGAACAGGGCAGCACAGATGCCACTGTGGGAGAAGGAAACAGTCAAGGAGGAAAGGCTAATGACAAACTACGAGAGTCACATTATGAGGATAACCAGTCCTGTAGAAACTCAAAGCCACAGGGACAGTGTCACTTCTCCAGGAAAAAGGCTTGATTTCATGTTCGTGTACACTAGTGACAGGCCTTTAATGAATTTAAGATCTGGGCACCCAACTTGCAGTACTTGAAGAGCATTAATGTGTTTGTTTTGGCAGCTACAGCAGCTGAGCACAATAGCAGGACCTCACAGCTCTGCTACTTGACAGTGAGAGGGGAGAGAAAAGGGAAATGGCTTCATTTCTCCAGCCTGAGCCTTCTGACCATGTTTGCGAAGTGAGCTATTATTTCCTAGGAAATACTTTTCCAAGCTAAGCACACAGTGCTTGTGAGGGAGCTGACATCTCCGCCAGGCACAGTCAGAAGATGTTGATCTCACAGTGCAAGAAGAGATGCAAGGCAAGCACAGATGCTGTAAACCTCCTCCAGCCTGTCATGGAAGAGTCCTTATGAAAAGCTCAGAGTGTGAAAGGCCCAGACAGCTCTCAGGGGCAGCCCTTTGAAGAAGGGTGCTGCCTACAGATAACCAGGCATGTTCCAGCTCCAAGCAAACCTTCAGGACTAGTCTTCCACAGGACTATTTGCAACCAAGACACACCAGATGAACTGAAGACTGAAAGAACATTTAAGTGTTCTTATATTTAAGTGTTCATTTAAGTGAACATATAAGTGGTCTTATATGCTGCCCTTTTTATTCACAGAATGATAGAATCGTTTAGGTTGGAAAAGACCTTTTAAATCATGAACTCCAACCCGGCATGGCCAAGCCCCCCACTAAACAATGTCCCCAGGTGCCACATCTACATGTCTTTCAGTGGGAATAGTGACTCCACCACTTCCCTGGGCAGCCTGTTCCAATGTTTGACAACCCCTTCGCTGAAGAAATTTTTCCTAATAACCAATCTAAACCTCCTCTGGTGCAACCTGAGGCTGTTTCCTCCTGTCACTTGCTGCCTGGGAGAAAAGACAGACACTAAAGTAAACCTGTCCTTCATTTCATATGTCTTTTTTCAGAGAGGGAGACAAACCAACCTCTAGAACTCAGAGACACCTGGTCTTCTTGTACCCAAGTGACAAATACAGTTCTTGCAATACCCCGCTGCCCTAGGAGGTACTTTCTGCCCAGCTCCTATGCTCCTCTTCAAATGCCAGGTGACACCAACCACACTGACAACACAGGAAACAACCTGATGAACTGGAAAGTCAAGACTTGGCTGTAAATGACAAGGAAAGCCATTCTCAGCTGTCTTTGCTCTAAACAGAAAAGCCGTGTCCAAGTGAAAGGCAATGACAGATCATTTTCTGACTTGCTGGGAAAGCAGCAGTAAATGCTTCTTTGTGTGGACAAGCGTATGTGCAAATTTGGCGAAGAAAAGAAGCAGCAAAGAGAACTAAGAAAAATGGAGGCTGTTATATAAGCTCCTAGCACTAACCACAGAAGCACCTTCCTCGGTACAGTTAGAGGTCTGTGTGTTTAAAACCAGCCCAGAAAGCACTGCCAATATACAATTCCCTCTGCTCTAAAGCAGTACTGGCTGCAAGGTTCAGCCATGGAAGGCAGCTTTAATTATAACAGCCCCAGTTTCTCAGACACAAGTGAAGTTTGAAAACAGGAATGAGTTTGTTACCTTTGCCTAACATACAGAAATATCAGTATCTGTAAGAAGCAATACCCTTCCCTGCATGGTACACCAAGGAGCTTAAGAAAAGTAGGGCTAAGGTTCAAGGCAGACTGCTAGCCCAGATGAAGCATTAATTTATGCTGCAGAAAAGCTGGATGCACAGCTCATCACTGGTGTTTCTGAAAGCAGACAAGCTCTGGAGAATGCTTCTGTGTTGCATTTGGAACAGAAAACAGGGAGGGACACAAGCCTGAACAGGGAGGTCTCAGCCCACCCTTTGCTGACTGCCTGCAATCCACGTGGGGAGATTTTGAGGAAACATCACTATTTTATTAAATCAAAGGGACAGCACCAGATGAAAGGGACAGTGACATCTGTCCATGACCTGCCACACAGGTCACTGCAGGCCAGTCACTGCAGAAACAGGCTCACACCACAAACACACTGGGACCATCTGACCTGTGCAGAGGCAGCACCAGATGCCACCACCAGCCACTGCCCTAGTCGCTCACATTCCTGGTGATTTCTGAACTGGGAAACACTTGGCATGAGAAAACCCATGCACTCACCATAAATAGCACTGCACTCTTCAACAGCACCTCAACAGACAGAATATTAGGTAAATATCCTGGTTATTTCTGTGCCCTCAGATGAATGCCACTGCCAACACCCTCTTGGGGGCAGAATTTAATCAGAGTCCAGCTAGCAAAAAGCGACAGCCTGTGGGGCTGGAGGGCCAGGCAGCACTGAGAGCACAGGCATCACTCTGACCTCCCTCCTGTGGTGACATCGAGAGCTGGCAAGTGCCACAGAGGAGCAGCAATGAGAACAGACCCAGAAACAATAGTTAATTGCCCTCTGTGCTGCTTCCAGCACATGCTGACAGAGCCCTGAGCAGGGGCCACAGGCACAGCTTACCAAAGGGAATGCTGAAGAACGGGCTGCATAAAGCCTTCTCAGCAGAGGCTCGTTTTCCTTGGTCGCAATGAAGCATGCTGTAAGAGAAGACACCTTTATGTTCATACAGTGACATTCCTGCACTGACAAATGCCACTCAGGCGGGAAGCCAGCATAGAGGAACACCCTATCTCCGAGGTGGTTATGGTACAACGAGAAGAGTGGGAAGCACATATTGCCATTTGCAGCTGAAGCACACCAGAAGGATCCCCTGAAAGCATTTTGGGTAGATGGTAGAGCAGGCTTTCTTTCTCGATGTCTCTCAGCACCAAATAATGGAAATTGCTCACTTACAAGTTTACAAAGAACACAGCATGTTCCAGCTCCACATCCTCAGGCCATTCATCCCACATCTCAGGCATACATGCAGTCTCATGAGAGTGATCACACTCCAAGGTGCTCCCACATCTCTCCACAAATAGGATTCAAAGCAGCTAATAACCCAGAGCCTGCCTGAGAATATCCCTAACTTGGCTTTACCAGGGGCTCCCAATACTATTTCTGCCAAGCTGTGTCCTCATTCCCTCTGTAGCCTCAGAGCACAGTCACAGGACAGTGAAAACAATCCCCCTGGCAGACTCCTCAGCAGAGTTGCCTTTGGATCTTGACAGCAGTGGAGAGTAGCACTTTCTGCCCCCTCCCTCATTTTTATGATAACAATCCCCAAAAGCAGAAAAGTCTCCAGTTTTCTCCAAATACAATCTCTTGGCTGCAAGTGCAGAGCACTGTAAACAGCAAATGATCAATATCATGACTGATATTCTCTATGTGCTTACTGCAAATTGTGCCAAACTCAGAGGAACTGAAACATCTCTGCTGATGCTTGCACTTGTTACCAGCACAGTGGGAGATTTGAAAAAAAAAAAAAAGAAGAAAAGAAAGCCTGAGGTGTGGGCTCTAAGTTGCTAAGAGCAAGGCTTGATTTTCCAGAGCACATCTTTAAGCAACAGTTATCAAATAAGCTACGGTACCTTTTGATAAGGTCTCTGAGGTGATAAGCTGGAATGGCTGAATTAACCACCCCCTCACTGGCAAATATGCGATCAATGATGGCAGAACTGTTTGTCTGGAAAGAAAAAGAAACAGTCATTGGTGAGGTAAAAACCAGACTGTGCAAAGCTTGCAGTACCCCACCATTTTCCGGACTGGATGCAGAGGGCTGTGGTACTCTGGGGTTTTGTGAGAGGTCCCCAATGCCCAAGCCTCATGTGTTAAACTAGCAGGCTCACATCAAATGAAATATTTCCCATTTGCCCGTGCAAAAGCTGGAAATTTCCACATGCAGGAAAATTTTCTGTTACTGTGGAGATTGTGATGCTGGAAGGACACTCTTTCTGGGGAAGGGGAATTCAAAAAGTTATTCCACACAGAACAGAGGACAGTCAGGCTCCAGGCTCACAATACAGAGCTTTCCTCTAGTTTTCTTGGGATACAGACTTACAAGAAGATCCCCAAATTACAGCTAACATTAAACTAAATCCAGCAGATAATCCCTCTGTCATTGTGCTGCTGAACTAGCTGACAGCCATCAGCCATTGATTCTGCTCTTCCTCCTGTGCCACACCTACAGCCAGCACAGCTTGCCTACCAAATCTAGGCAAGACACAGGCTCCAAACAGAGACTCCCGGAACATTCCTATTTCAGTAGCCTGAACACAGGTGGCATTCAGACATGCCAGCCCCAGGCAGGTGGGTCTTTAAGGATCTGAACCTTAATTCTCAAGGCAATAAGATTAGATAAACATCCTGGAAACACTACCTAGTTGCCAGGTGCTATCCCACAAATCCAGATTATGAACAAGAAGCAGGAGGATTCATTTGGCACAAGCAAGAACTGTCTCACCTTCCATTCCTGAGATTGGACTGTATGTTTCAGTTTCATTCCTGAGAACATTTCCAGTAAAACGATTCCCAGACTCCACAGATCCACAGCAGAAGTACACTCCGTCTCACTCTGGAGCCCTGCCTGCGCCAGGCAGTTCTGCAGTTCTGCCTCTGGAGCCCGATACCCGTCTGTTTGAATATATTTCACATCCTACAGGAGACCAAACACACAGAAAAAGTTGATTTTCCACACTCAGGTTCTCCACTCTATCCTTAAACCAATTCTGATATCCTTCCAAAGGGATCCCCAAAATACTATTGCTAAATTGACAGAAAGCACTGTACAGCCAGTTGTGCAAGGCAGGCACTTCAACTCCCTACACTGCTGTGCTGAGGGAAAAACAGAACTGTCTGGAAGAAAAACATCTCCCAGCAAAACAGCACTAACATCTGACCTCTGAAACACAGCACTGCTGGGAGGAAGGGGCTGGATGTGGACTGGTCCTTTAACCTCTCCTACATGCAGAAGATGCTAGAAATTTTGGGATAAGGGTTGAACACCCACAATATGCTCCCACATCAGCTGCCTGAGAGCACAGTCAGCCCTGTCTGAGCACTGAGGAACAGGAGCTGCTGCCATTATTCAAGTGCTGATGTTCTCTGGAACAAAATGTTAAAAGAACGAGGCAGGCAGCTAAAATGCTCAGACAAGGAAATCATCAGAAGCACTTCCCATGCACCTCTTCCATCTCCCCTTGAAGCCTCAAGTGCTGCAGCAATCAATACCTGCCCAGCTGCCGTGGCTGGCACAGTGAGAGAAAATGCCCACACGCTGCCTGCTCCAAAGAAAACAGGGAATTACAGAATCACACAAGTACTGGCTGGAGGGGCTGCTCTGAAGGCTCCAGTCCAGCCTCCTGCTCCCAGGCAGTACCTTGTCAGTCAGCTGTGGCTTTGTGCACCCAAAGTGTGCAAAGACAAACTGCACGCTGTGTCTTTTTAACATGTGGGGGCTTGTTTTAGACACACTGATGCAACTCAAGGAATGACAGCCTACTCAGCTCAAGGAATATGCAAGCCTACTTCCTCCTGGATAAGGCACAGGATTAGGAATTCTTACCACAAGAATATACCCAGACCAAGATTATATGGTTCCCTGACTGAAAATAAAGTTTACAGAAGACATCTTCTGGCAACATTGCTCAAAAGTGGTTTATGAACTTAAAAATTATACACAAACTGCTCATCTGTGTCCCTCCTCCTATCAGTAGGGAGCAGAACCTCCAGCATGGCAACAGCAGCAACTTGGCAGCCCCCCCCAACCAACATTTAGAGATAGAGAAAACACTGTGGTCAATGGCACCAGCAAAAAGAGCAAGATGGAATTTCAATCCTACCACCTAAAGCACTTTCAGAGCTGTAAGTGGCTGAGACCTTGCTCTGTGTACAACCATTCCCTGTTAAACAGTAATGGCAGTAAAATTTGTGTAAGGATAAACTTGGCAGGGCTGTCATAAATAAAAGTAGCATGGTCTTTGACTCAGATAAGGAAATTATGCACTTGGGCTGCAGCCCAAGGCAGGGGTGGGGACGGGACACCAGTACCTGGTGCACATTCAAAGCAAGGTCAGAAGGTTCACCCATATAACCAGTGTGTTTCTGAGAAAGGGCAAAAAAACTCAGCCCAAAGAAAGCAGATTGGAAGAAACCATGGAAGCAAATAAAACACCCGATCAACTATTATGAGGCAACTCACACAGCAAGCAACAAAACACAGACCTGAATTAAATAAAAATATCTGCATTAGACACAGGACACCAGGAGCGTGTATTTTGCTGATAGACAGCAACAGATTACCACCACAAACTCAGCCAAGAATGTGGGAGAACTGAAGATAACATGGAGGAGTTAAGAAGTCCAAACATTAAAAACAACTCCTGTACCAAAGAATTCAGAGATAGGTCACCCACACAACCCTCTGATATTCACAATCAAGTGGGCTGTACTGTCAATGCCAGGTAAACCAGTAAAAAAAGTATATAAATTTAAAACTGCTAAGCAAGTAAAGTGCGTGGAATAGGGACAAACCAGGACAATGTAGGAAGACACAGAAAAAACTACCATCCATCACCCAGTGATTAAAGGCAAGCGTGCTACAAGGTCACCTGATGGAAAAGCTTTACTGAGACTCCTCACAGGCCACTACTGAGAGAGGGAGGGGTGAAAGGAAGCTCTATCAAGCCAGCAGCAGAACCTCCTGAGGCTCGCTGCTTCCATCAGAAGCCATGGAAGAGAATAAAATGGGCAAGGACCAACAAACAACTCAGGATCACCGAAACAAAAATGACAGCAAGAAGATGGAGCAAGAGCCCAGCAATGGGAAAAGCAGAGTAAAACAGGCAGAGATTGTCTGTGTCAGTAAAGAACAGACACTGCCCACCCTGGACCACACTATGGGCATTTGATACACGTGGGAAAGAAACATCCAGACTTCCTGAGGAAGGGAGGCTGCTGAAGATAGGGTGAAAGTAAAGACAAGCACAAGGACACTGCCAGAGATAACACACTTTACTGGGGAGGCTGATGGCAAAGCTTGCATTACTACTACACATGATAAGGGATGATAAAAGGGAATTCAACATTTCTGGGTGCTCTCACTCATCTGACCACATAAAAACTAGCAAACTTCCCAGGAAGCTGAGACACCACTTTCCTCAGTGCATCATTAACATTGGAATTTGTAGCACAAAGGCTAAGACATCAACAGAAACCAGAGACATGCAAGGAGAATGGGAACATGAGCTCTGTTTCTGGGGCCAGACATTTTTAGCCTTTTCCAGTAAACCCTCAGCACCAGCTCAGCTCCTACTCTGATTAGGTCCCGTCAAAAGTCAAAAACATCACAGAGCCACACAACTCAACACAGAGCCATCTGCCTCAAGAGTAGCACATTCCAAACCTGATTCCCCTCTTTGAAGCTAAGTCCAAAGTCAATGAGCTTAAAGCACTCCTCCTCTGCGCTCCACAGGATGTTGCGTGGCTTGAGGTCTGCATGCACGTAGCCTTTGTGGTGCAGGAAAGCCAGGGCTTCCAGAACGTCTCGGGCGCAGTGCTGGATCATCCACATGGAGCAGCCCTGGTTGCTGGAGTGCAGCAGCAGCTCGGACACGCTGATGTCCAGCAGCTCCAGCAGCAGGCAGCGGGACGGGCCATTGGCAGAGTAGTGGTTGGTGAACACGCCATAGAGCGTCACTACGACGAGACACAGGGACAGGCATCGGTAATGAGCACACGGCCAGCACCTTCCACCACCGCTGCGGGAGGCAGCTCAGATGTTTTGTAACGGGTGATGTTCAGAGAGACAGAGAACCAGAGAGGAAGAAGCAAGGGAAAACCAGCCATGTCACCCCTGCGGGCTTCGGAGGACAGGCTGGTCTCACAGCACCCCCCAGGCTCTGCTAAAGTGACAGGGCCGAGTGCTCCTGCTCAGCAGGACAATCTCTGGGACGTGGATAAGCACATCCCAGTGGGCAAACTGGACACAGTGCCGCTCCTTAGAGACATGTCAATCTCATCCTGTGACAAACTTTGCAGAGTGGGAACGCGAGTGCTGTCTGGGTGTCCAGGCACACTGTGGCATTAAAAAGCATTTCACGTCAACAAAAAATATCAGTAGTGGTGAACTTTGGCACTTCCAGCAACCACCTCTGACACACAGGCTCCCTCCCTTCCCAAGCTCATTCCCACCCATGAAGGCAGCCCAGGAACTGCAGCCCAGAAGGAACACACTGTCCCACTGCTGTCCCGCAGGGAGCACAGTCCCTGCTGGGGCTTTGGCACCCTGCCCAAAGGAGGACTCAGGGGTGCCCTGCCTGCAGTGACTCGCTCTGCCCATCTCTCCTGCCCACCCTGGGGATGTCACCTGCAGATCCCCCACCCAGGGAAGGGGTGGGGCACCCAGGAGCCTGCCTCAAGGGGATATCAGGGAGCACCCACTGCAGGGAGGCTTCTTTAAGGTGTCCAGACTAGGGCCCTCAAACCTGCCCACCTAGGGGTGCCAATCCGAGGGGCATATTGGCCTGGGGTTGGGTTTGGGAGCAAAGCTGCCTGTATTCCCAAAGGAGCTGGGAGTTCCCCTCCCTGGCTGGGAGAGTGGTTTGGAGACAGCAGTTTGGCCAAGGGGAGACTGGCCGCGGGGGGGGCTCTAGGGACAAGGGGTGCCGGAGAAGGGGTGTTTGGGGACCGGGGGGGGGCA
>VWZT01013523.1:646134-692245 GCA_013397055.1 Pachycephala philippinensis | reverse complement strand
CCAACCAGGGCTCCCGTCGGGGTCCCGTCCCCTCAGCATGCCCCGGGCCCGGTCCCCTCCGCCCGGCTACAGGCGGGCTCCAGCACCCTCAATAGCGTCGGGGTCCTGTTCCCTCAGCCTGGCACCCCCGAGATACGGTCCCCTCTGCCCCGGTACAGGCGGGCTCCAGCAGCCTCAGCACTCCCGGGGGTTGCATCCCCTCAGCCCAGACACCAACCAGGGCTCCCGTCCCCTCAGTGCCAAGCACACCAACAGGGACACCACCAAGCTCCCGCTCCCTCCGCCCCCTGGTTCTCCACCAGGTGGTGGAGGGTGTCCCCTCCCATCAAGGGACTGCCAAACATCAGTGGGTAAAAAAGAAAAAAAAAATTTATTGTGCAATCTGCATCTCTTGTCCCAAAGCACACACACACCCTGACAACATAAACAGGGACTGGACCAGCCGTGACTGACGACCCTCCTTTCAGGGGAAGGTTCCCTTGGGATCACAGCGATGGAAGATGCTGATTCTTCAGAGAGGGGCTACAAGCCCTGGTTTCCATCAACACCTACAGAGCAGCGCAGACCTGCGCAGCAGACACACACACACACACACACCGGTGTCTGGGGTTGGAGTCGGCCATGCACAGCGTGATCACATTGTCACAGGGTGTGTTACACCTCAGCACCAAACATGGGCTCTGCATCTCTGCATCCCTTCACTCTTGAGCAGGGCTTTCCCAGAGCCGAGAGCTGCAGGGCCCCAGCACCATCACGGCATCACCACACCAATGGCAAGAACATGGGTGGCTGCTCCCAGGGCAAAGGGATCCATGCTCACAGCTTCCTTCCTTCAGTGGGACAGCTTTGGGTGGCTTTGGGTGGTGGAAGACATTTCTTCAGCCCAACCACCTGCGTGGCTCAGAAGGAGCTGTGAGCAGGTCCACCCATGAGCTCTTGGGTTCCTCCAACCCAAATCAGGGCTTTGGAGCTTTTCTTCTCAAAGCCACCTTTGTAGTGAGGGTGTACATAAAAGCTCTAAGCAAAAAGTTCCATCTCACAGCTGCTTCCTTGCATTGGCACAGGTGTCCCCAGGCCAGCTAACCCTCCTGTAATCCATGGGGAAACACTCATACAGCAGTATCAGAGGACCACGTGGCTTCGTGTGTCCCAGTCCTGCAAAGACATCACTGTCCCAGGAAATAAAGGGGAGCAGTGACACTGGCCCACATGGAGAGAGCTGCCTGTCCAGACAGTTTGGTCTTGTCTGTGGTGGCTGGGATGAGACCAGGAAACAAACGGGAGCTGGAAGGGCTCAGGTCCCCACCAGAGCCCACTGGCCAGCAGCTGTGCAGTCCCAAGTGTCCAGCCCTGCTCCCTGACAGAGACCAGGTCTCCTGCATCAGGGGCTCTGCTGCAAAGGGATAGCACTGGGCAGAATAACGCCACGAGGGCAGCACCCGGAGAAGGCCCTGGATGCATCTGCTGTCCCAGCTCCCTGGCACCAGGCACTAGGGCTGGGTGAGCCCTCTGGTACCCCAGGAAGGGGTACCTTGGCAAGCACATGGCATAAGCTGTGAAATCTTCCAGACCAAGGCAGCCAGTGCAGACACAGGGAAGCGTGTGGTGCTTGTGGGATGCTCACAGGACGCTCACTCCAGCAGAGCTAATGGGGTTAGGGGCAAGCTGGCGCTTCTACCCCCATGCACCCCCTTGGTCCCCAGCTCAGCAAGGCCCCTGGCTGCGGACAGGGTGCAATGGCACCGTGGCAGGACAGGAGCTTGGCACTGACCAGGGTGAATAGGCCCAGGATGGGGCTGCAGAAGCCATGGCAGGACAGGCTGTGCCCCTCCTGGGAATCTGGGGAGAAGCAGGTTGTCATGGCTCCCCAGAGCCCACACCAGGCAGCAATGGCTCCTTCCACCCCGAGGCTTCCCCCTCTCCAAAATAATCACCCCAAAGAAGGCAAGTGGCAGCGAGAGACATGTTTGGGAGAGCCAGCCCCCACAGTGCCCCTGTCACAGCTGCCCTCTGCTACTCAAAGGACAGTAGGTCAGGATGGGTCCCCTCCACCTCCCAGCCAGGGGTACGTGGCTCCGGCCGCCCGGGGCTCCCTGGTGGCTCGTGCTCCAGCCCCGGTCTCCGGGAGGGCTTCTCTGTGCTGGGTGACATCTCAGTGGCCCTGTCACCCACTTGCCACTGGCTCTCCCAGCTGCCCTTATGGATGAGGTCAGGCACGGGTAAGGCACTGCTAGGCTCGTCCCCACTGGGCTCTAGGGCGCCTGTCATGCTGGGGACCCCAGGGCATTCTGGAGGAGATGGGTCCCCCATCCCCAGCTGCTCCTCTGTGGGGTCAGGGTGGACTGTGGGTGGTTCGGGAGGCTCCTCAGTGCCGCTCCTCATGCTAGTGCCCTCCGGCTGAGGAGCGATGAGCATGTCCTGGGGGGTCTTCAGGGCACGCGGTGTCCGCTTCTTGGTGATGGGGGGCGGGGGTTCCAGCCGGGGAAAGGCATCCAGCCCCATGGCCCTGCAAGCACAGAGGGACAGTTGCATACAGCCCCAGGCTGGACCCCTCCAGCCTGTCCCAATGGCCCCGGGGTGGACACTGCGGGGACACTCACCCATCCTCAGCAGCCGGCTGTCCCGTGCCCAGCACGGCGCCCGCGCTGGCATTCACCTCCATGGCTCCCACGCCGGGCAGGCCGGCCGGCTCCTTGCGGCGCAGGAGGTCGTTCACCTTGGCGCCCACGGCCTTGCCCAAGTTGCGGAGGTGCTGGCTGCCAGCAGGCCGGCTGGGCTGGGGCAGGGTGCCCACCGCGGCAGGGACGTGCTGCGCCCGCGGCGTGGGTGCCGTGCTGGCACTGGTGTTCTCAAACATGCTCTGGTCCACTGGAGGGGGAAAGGGAACAGAGAGGATGTAAGCCAGGCTGGAGAGGAGATCCCAGCAGGGCCGGCCCACCAGCAGAGTGGGAACACAATCTCGGGGACTGGGAGGATGTTCCTACAGCCCCGCAGAGGCTGTGGGCAGCCAGGCCATGCCAGGGCTGCACAGGGCAGTGCATGCATGGGGGACCAGCATGGGGCAAGACAGGGTAGCAGTGAGCACAGGGCTCCACGTTGGCACTGCCAACACACCGAGAGCTTCTCTTACCTGACACCAAGCGACTTGGGAAGCAGGTTGTGGGAAAAAAGAGAGAGAGCGCAAACGAGCATTTACCAGGGTAATGGCAAGGGAAGAGGCCTGTCCCTTCCACACTGCCAGGTGAGGTGTGCTGCCAACCCCCTGCCCAGACCTGTCACACTGCCTGAAGAGATGGGACTCACATCGGGGTGGGTCCCTTGTCAGCCACGCCCTGGTAAAGCCACAGGGCCTTCTCTGGGGGCACCCACAGCCTGGGCTCTGCACTGCCCACGCCACCATGGCTCCCTCAGCCCACAGGCTGCGTCTGTGTAGTGGGTGGAAGCGGGTGCTCGCTGGGGAAAGGGCTCTGGAATCACACCCTACCTCTGAGCTACACTGGTTTCTGCGCCATGTCTTCCCAGCAAGAGTCCTCCAAGCTGTGGGGGCTGCCCCCAGGAGTGCCAGCTCAACCCCCCTGTGGCTGCCTCCATGCCAATGTGGGTCTGTGTGATGGCTCCAGCCAGTTCCTGGGTGAGGCTGGTGCTGTTCTGGGGCCTTGCTGCCCATCAGCATCCTCTGCCCAACTCTACCTCTGCATTCCAGGGGCACATACTGGGACAGAGACAACCACCTCCACATCCCATGGGACAGACAGAGAGGAAGGGTTCCCAGCACTGCTTCCAACCTCATGGTGGGCTGGACTCCTACAGCGACCCCCGACTCCCTGCAGGCCCTTTCCTCTGCATTCTGTGGTCCGACCCTCCTGCTGAACAGCGAGCTCCCTGCCTGCACCTGCAGCACCTACCAGCCCTGGGGTTCATCCTACAGCTACTTCATCTGCACCGCAAGAGCCACCCAGCAGTGCCTGGGCAGCCTCTCCTCCAGCCTGGACACCAGCTCTCGGGGGTGTGAGTAGCCTGACAACCTCTTGAAGAGCTCTCTTCTGGCTCCTCACATGACTCCCAGCCCCTGAGAGGGACAGGCTGGCCAGCAGGAGAGCCAGCATGATGGTCCAGGACAAACTCACTGCTTCCCAGTGCCAGCCTGTGCTCCAGCGTGGCTACCAGTGCACGTTGTGCTGCCACATCTTCCCCACACCGTGGCTGGTCAAGACCCAGATCCAGCACAGCTCCCAGGAGGGTACGGCAGTGAGGGGTCCTACCGCAGGCCCAAGGCCCTGGGGGAGCAGGAGCTCAAGGCACAGGAGGCTGCAGCCCCCATGGTGTCCATGCAGGCCCAGCAGCCAGGCAGCTGCCGCGGGAGGGCACTGCTCCATCACTCTGCCAGCGGCAGAATGGATTGTTTCAGGAGCAGTCAGCCCTGCCTGTGCGCCGCTCTTGCTACGCAACACTTCTGCCATCCTTTAAGAGAGGCTCTTCCCTACTTTTCCTTCTCCAGCAGCCAAAAATCTCCCGAGCCCCTGGAAGTGCTGATTAGCATCTCTGCATCTCCGTGGGGAGCTCTGCAGATGCCAGGAACACCTCGGCACCCTCAAGTTGTTGGGTCAGCCCTGAGACAAACCTGTGCTGTGCAGTGGCTGGAAGGGGAAGAGTGAAACACTTCTACTCCCAGCAATATTCTGGGCACCTTGCTCTCGTGGGCAGCCTGTGGCTGGCACCACAAGCAGGGGTCCCACAGGAGAGGAGGCTTAGGTCGGAGGGGGTCTCTGCAAGGCCAGAGGATGCCACTGCTTGGGTGCTGGTGCTGGCATCCAGCATGGAGAGGGAAGGAAGTACAGAAAGAGAGAGTCAGTGAGAAGAAAGAGACAACAGAAAGCCTTGAGAAATAGAAAGATTTATTTAGCAAAAGCCAGTTGACTAACGACAACACCCAAGGGTTAAGTGCACTTACATTGACAGATTGGCTTCCCAGATAGATTGAGTCAACAGTTAGTAATACGACAGTTGTAGGAAAAGAAAGGACAAAAAATATAGCTATAAAACCCCTGTCAAGGTCCATAACAAAAGTGAGAGGCTAGAGAGGAGTCTTGGAGGCAGCGCTGACTTCGGAGGGGTCATTTACACATGTACACCCATGGTGCAGCATGATGCTGGCAGGATCCCACCCGGCCCCGGCAGCACCCCCTCGGCCTGTGGGGCACCTGCCACTGTCCCCTGCGGGCAGAGTGTGGGGCAGGAGCCCGAGGCCACAGCTGGTCCTGACAGCCCCTCCCGGGACACAGCCTGAGCTCTGTGTGTGCAGCAGGGATGGACCGGAGTGGTGGCTCAGGAGATGGCTCCCCCCACCTGCTCCCTGAGGCAGCCCAGCCTAGAAGAGACCTCTGGCCTGCTGTTGCTCCTCCCAGGCTCTCCCTTCATCTGCCCTGTGTGTACAGCTGAGCTCCTGCTGTCCCCTCTCCTGAACAATCTGTTTGCCCACATGGAAATCCCCATCCAAGCTCAACCCTCCCTACCCTGTAAGTGCCATGCCTTGTGCATGCTGTCATGCCCACTTCTTCCTCCTAGCTGGACCAGCCTCCCACCCCTTGCTTTCACCTTCAACTGCTGCAAGCTGGCAGTGGGATGTCGGGTCCCCAGCAGAGGGGCTGGCACACAGCTGTGCCCACAGCCGTGTGGGACAGGGCATATGGAGGTAGTGGTGGCCAGAGGACAGGAGCACCATGTACCAAACAGCACCCTCTCCCACTCTGCCTGCCCTGTGGCTGGTGCAGGAGCTCCCCTGGACATCAGGGCACTGCTGGGGACACTGAAACATGTCCTTCCTTCCTTCCCACTAGACTCTCTAGCTCCTCAAGTCCATCCAGTCCTGCCTTGTGGTGGAGGGTGCATAGCACAGCTCGTACTGACCCTGGGGGTCTCATCCACACATCACTCCTCAGCAGCCCTCAGTCCCAAGGGGACCAGGGCAGAGAGAAGTAATGGACCTTCCTCAGCAGCCAGGCTAAGCCCTGGAGGAGAGCAAGAGCTGGTGTCAGCCAGGGGTTAGTTGCAGGCAGATCGAGCAGAGACAGAGCTGGCAAAGGTGAGAGCAGCAAGGAAGCAACAAAGCAAAGCAGAAGCAGGATATGAGGGAGGATGGGGAGGAATACAACTGTACCAGTTCCCCACCTCATGGAGTGCTTCCACATGAAGCAGGGCGGACATCAGGACTCTGGTTCATACCCCTTCAATCATGGCCACCCAGAGGCTCAGCACCAGACAGGTGATAAAAGTGTTTGCAGAAAAGAAATAAGCTCTGGATCCCTTGGAGGCCCCCACAGATGGCTCTCAGCCATGAGCTTCTTGAGGGCTGGTAGGGGATCCCAACATCTTGGATTCACTTTTCCAGAGGGTGCAAACCAGAGGTGTGATGAAGCACCCCTGCAGACACCAGCAGTTCACTCCCCATCGAGGGCTGGAAGTGTGCTCATCCCTGAAGATGCCAATGCCAGCACTGCAGCTCCCAGCCTTGGTCTGGGGCAAAACAACTGCTTGGAAATGGGAGGGTTTGTCTATAAAGCAAAGCAGGGAGTTTGTGGTGATAGGAAGTGCTTGAAAATGCGACTTGAGAGCACCAAAAAGGCTTTGAAACCTGGCAGCTGTGCCAAGGAGACAAAGGATCAGGTGACGAGGGGGAGGAACCTCCACAGCTCAGTGCTGCATGCCTTGTTCCCTGCTCCACACTGAGCTATGCCTTCCTCTCTGCTCAATCACCTGGGAGAGGAGCAGGCTCTGCCCGCACGCCCTCCACCTGCCTTGGCAGGGATAAACCCTGTCCTGGAAGTGCCACATCACCCTGTCAGCAACTGCCTGCACCCAGCCAGCCTGTGCAACCTCATCTCACCCCTTCAACTCGTTTCCAGGCTCATCCCCACTGTCCCTCAATGCCTCACTTCTCACTCACAGACCCACTCTGACAGTGCACAGTCACCAACCCTCACCTAGCATGGCCCTGTACTTGTCCCCCACCCTGCCCACCATGCAGGAAACCAGACCAGCTGCTCTGTCCTTGCTCACCATGCCAGATCTACCTCTGTCCCTGCTCACTGCTCTCCCATCCCCCCAGCAAAACCCTTCCTCTGCTTTACTGCTTCCCCAGCAGCAGTAGGGGCTAATCCAGCAGGAAGTCCCTTGCCTCTGCCTGACCTTGACACACAGTTTGAAGGGAGACAGGGGCCAAGGGGAGCACAAGGAGCTGTCAGCTCAGTGTCTGCTGCAAAGCAGGGATGCTCCAGCTCAGCACACAAGCCCACGCATGCTGGAGCACAGCACGCCCGGCACACGCCCTCGGCATGGCTCCATCCTCACCTCCACACACTCCTGACTGCGTGCTGGAATCCTGCTCCCTCCTCTGCCCCCACTCCCTCTGGGCTGTCCCGTCCCTGCCAGGGCTATGGGGCTGCGGCCAGGGTCCTTCCCAGCTCCAGCAGGTCCTGGCTGCTGTGCACCACCTCCTGCTGACCCCTACACCGCAATCTCGTCCTCCAGGCTGTCGCCCAGGTCCTGCCTGGGCTGGACATGGAGCAGGCGCGGCGGTTCCTCCTGGGACCAGGAGTCGCGCTCCTCGCTCTCGTCCGTGTTGGACTCGTACTCGGAGGCGATGCCCGACTCGCGGAACTTGATGAGCTCCAGGCTGCCCAGTGCTGGCTCCGGGGCAGGCGGCCCCGAGTCCGGCAGAAAGCGGTAGCACTCCAGCTTCACCAGACAGTCGTTCCTACCTATGGGGCTGCCCATGGTGCTGGGGAAAGCCGAGCTGGGGCCCAGCGGCGGCGGGTGGGTGTCCTCGGGCTGCGGGGTGGTCGGGTCGCAGAGGACGGGGAGGACGTTGGAGCGGAAGGTGATCTCCAGCAGACTGTCCTGGGAGCCTGCTGCAAGAGAAGGGCACGGCTAAGAGGCCCAGCTTGCCTGGGCATCATCCCCTGGCCACCATGGCTGGCTGCACACTGGCCGGAGGAGGACAGTCTGGGGTCATTTGGGTATCAACCTCTCCACTCTCTGTTTTGAGGGACTTATTCGGTGTCACTAATGCCAGGAGCTGCTGCTGGCCAACAAAGGGCCAGTTCTGCAGGACAAGAAGTTAACTGTCTTCCAGCCCAGCTCCTGCAGGGAGCTGATGGCCACATCTGCTGGAGAGGAAGGGCAAGTAGGGGCTCTTGGGCAGGTATGGAGCTGGCCTGGGGCATGCAGCCACTGGGGAAAGCGGACATACAGCTGATGGAGGTAGGTGACTACCTGTCCATACAGCCCTCCCCAAGCCCCTTCCCACGCTGCATGCAAGCACCCTGCTGCACACACACAAGCCAGGCCAGAAGGGCACAAATATCCCTCTGAACAAAATGACTGGAAATGCACAAAAATTCCCAAGAAAAACACCCACATGCACGTCCCCCACAGCCCTGGCTAGCTGCGATGGGAGAGGAAGGGGTGGCAGCGCTTACTGGTCGTGTTCCCTGCCAGCTTCAGCTCCAGCTCCTGCACCTGTTTGACCAGGAGTGAGATGTGCTGCAGCAAGTCCTTGTTCTGGAGCAGGAGCTGGTGCACACGAGCCTGAGCCTCCAGCCGCGCTGCTGCTTCTGCTGCCAGCTGGTCCTTCAGCAGGTGGACCTGGGACAGGAGACAGCGGGTGAGCACGGGGAGATGCTGCCCAAGGGTGGAGGGCTTCGACTCTGGCCATCCCTGCTCATCTCCCAGGGCTCACCAGCATCCCACCCCATGATGTGATGAAGCAGCCATTCCCTGCGGGTACTGCAGATGTGATGGGGAGAATGTGGGTGGTGTCACACCAGGGCTCAGCACATTGTCCCCTGGCTTTCCTGATGGAAAAGCTCGAGGCCAAGCAGCCAGCCCTGACCAAACTGTCAGTTGTGCACATGAGCTGTGCATGGGAAGGGCAGCCCAGGAGGAAGTCGGATGGATGCAGCAGAGGAGACACACTTGACTGACTGGATGGTGCTGCAGGTGCACGAGGGCGCAGCTGTGCAGCAGAGCTGGCCCTGGAAAAGCTGTCTTTTTGGGCAGGTTTCCCAGAAACAGGGCCCAGCCAGCGGCCTCTGTCGCAAGGAGGGGCTGGAGTACCACAGATGGCAGGGTGCTGCTGAGGGGTGGTGGCTCTGGGGGTGCAAGCTGCCTGCTCAGCCTGGCTCTGGGAAGCAATGCCTGCGGGGAGCCCATGGGCAAGACCACCGCTGATTTCAGCACAACTACCTCCCTGTATGAAAACATCTATGTCCCCAGCACCGTGTCCCTGAGGGCAGACAGCCAGGAGCTCCTGCCCAGAGCAGATCTCTGATCTGCACTCGAGCAAGAACCCCAGAAATGTACACCAGACAAGGGGACAGCAGTGACCTGCGGGCCATATTGGCTCAGCACCCCTTCCTGGCACCCACCCACGGCTCCTACAACTGCTCCTCTCTCCAGCAAGGACTGGAACCAGGAAAGCACAGATTCACAGCTAAACAAAAAAACCAAAACAAAAATAACCCGAAAACAAAAATATCCCCACCAAACACAAAAGGCTATTTTACCCTGGCCTAGAAAGTGACCTTGAGGAAGCAGAGGAAGCTCTCTGTACCTGCCAAGCTGTGAGCTGCTGCTGCCGCTGCAGGGGCCTCGAAGCTGCCCAGCTGGGGGCCACCTGCCCCCACAGATGGGTACCAGGAGGCAGTGCCGGGTGTGCTGGCACGCAGGTGCTGCCCAAAGGTGGCACAGCAGTGCCCTGGGCAGAGCAGAGCTGAAGCACAGCGAGCCTGGGAGTGACAGGAGGCCAGGCAAAGGACTGGGATTTACAACTTTCTGTGAAGCCAGACCAAGGGCAAGGGGTGCAATATTTTACATTTTGAGCAGGCACATGGAGCCTTTTGGATTGTGAGCAACACTATACTTGGACAGACATAAAGGATTCTCCGAGGATGCAGGTCCCTCTTCCAGAGGGGAAAGCAACTTGGCAGCCTATGACCCCAAAAGGCATGTGGGCTCTGGAGGCAGCAGCTCAGAACTGATCAACAAATACTGATTTACTGATGCGAGAGGAACAAAGCCACCGGGCAGCACAGAAAGGCTGCTGGAGCCCATCGCACAGGCCGGGAAGAAAGTTGATGAATTGCAGAGAGCTCTGTGAGGGGTCAGGGAACAAGTAAAGCTCAGGTAATGAGTTGGATAAAGCAGCCAGAGCTGCTTAAATGAGAAATAGCTGCATGGAGAGTGAGCTGCCAGCTGCACAGCCCAGGCACAGCAGTCATTGCAGCAGGGCACTGGCGAGCAGACAGTGGCCAAAGGCCCAAAACACCTGGTGGCACGCAGACCTAAGCACCTCACGGAGCTCCCTCCCCATGGAGCTGCCTGCCTTCAACGCTGCCTCCAGGCAGGATACTCCAGCAGCACCAAGGGGCTCAGCAGTGTGCCCCAGCCCTGCCACTGCCCTCGGGAAAGAAGGGAGGGGAGAACCTGTGCCACAGCCACTTGTGTCTGCTGCTGCTGCTGCTGCAGGAGCTGCTGGAGAAGCTGCATCTGGTGGTGGGCAGAGAGGGGTGTTCCCAGGTCGGGCAGCTGGGCAGATGAGGGCAGCAGCATCTTGGGTGACGCTGTCAGGATATCTTCAGGGTGGAGGCAGCTCTGCAAAACACCAATGTCAAAAGTGTGATCCTCTGGCACTCACCTCAGAGAGCTACCGGGCACACAGAAGCTGTGGCACAGAGCAGCCCCCCAAAATACCCAGAAAACAAGCAGCTGCATTCAAAGCACACTGTGCTGAGGGTGCTGACAACCTTTGCAAACAGTACTTTTTCACTTTCAACAACAACCCAAATACTTTTGTAAAAAATTCCCAAAAATGCTGACGCTTCCCATGGGAATTTCCACTGTATCAAAAAAGTCTTTTATTTTTGTGTTTTTGGTGGAAAAAAATCCCTATCAGCTCTGCCCGAAATGCTTTCCGTGTGGCTGCACATAGCTAAGCCTCGGCACAGCGCTCTCCAGGAGTGCCCTGGGCCCCGAGCCAAAGGGCAGCCCTGCAGCGGCAGATGGCTTTGATCCGGGAGCTGGGGAATGCTGCACAATCCCTCCCGACCCCGGGCCCTCGGGATGCACATCACAGTCACAGGGATGGGGCTGTGCCACCCCCTAAGAGCAGAGGGCAGGGACCCTGGGCTCGGTGTGGCCACCCACCTCCTTGCCCACGGCATCGAGGTCGGTCACGCCGCGGCTGAAGTCCAGGATGTCGGCTCCGGGCAGCGGCAGCTCCACGGCGTCGATGTCGGTCTCCTCGGCGGAGGCGGCCGCCCTCTCCACGCCGGAGAGGCGACAGGCTGCGGGAGCAGGGTCAGGGCAGGGCACGGGCTGCCTGCACCTGCAGCTCACTGCGCTTCACCGCGGCGTGGGGAGCGATGCCCACAGCCGGCCCCACCGCCGCCCTGCCACCCACCCTACTGCCCTGGGGAAGCAGGTACAGAGAGACACGGCTGCTCTTCCTGCTACTGCTCAGGAGGAGGCTTGTGGCCAAAAACACACCCAGCCCCAGCACACCAAACCTGGGGAACGGCAGCCAAAAGCCCTGATGTGGGACAAACGGGCCACCAAGAACAGAAAACACAGATAAAGCTGAAGAATGGTAAACAAGAGATTACGGGAAAGAAAAACAAAAAACAGATGCTCTGGATTCTCCAGGGAGCTGCATATCATGGCCGGGACATTGTGCGGAGGAAAACCAAACAATGACCGGTCCAGGGCAGCCCAATGATTAGGTCATCACAGCAGCACTGGTCACACAGGCAAGCAGGAAACCGCAGCCCAGCCCAGGCTGCTCCTGTTGGGATGGGGGGGGATCCAGCCCACAGCATGGTAGGGCAGGGCAGGGCAGGGCAGGCAATCCACATACGAACAGGCAGCAGGACCTGCCAGTGTCCCACCTGGCACTGGAAGGGTTTGACTAACCTCTCGTAAAACATCAGCCTCCCCTCCAGCACAGGCACTGGCACCAAGGAGCAGGGCTGCTCCCCGAAACCCTGCAGAGCTCAGGGTGATGGGGCTGGACCAGCAGCCCCCCAGCCAGGCATCCCTGCAGCCTCTACCCACAGGGCTGTGAAGAAGTGGGGTCTGCAGCCTGCCTGCAGCCCTGACAGCTTGATGGGAGACCACAAACACTGCTGTGTCAATTCAGGGAATTGCAGAGAGCTGGCCCCAGACACAGGCGTGCCTTGGGACACGAGGAAGGTCTGTGCTTGGGGCCTCTTGTGCGGAAGCAGCGAGGGAATGTTTGCAGTGTGTGCAGCCAAGCACAGATCCCAGGCACTGCTAATGGGCTCCCAGCAAGGGGGATGTCTGAGAGGATCACGGCTAACACCTGGAGAAGGTTCCTTGCTGGGCAAGATCGCAGCTGGAGCCCGAAGCACAGCAGGCCAGATTGCTGTGCCAATCCATTGCCCAGAGGTGTCAGCCAGCAAGGAGCGGTACGGACAGTGCCTCTGTAAATCCCATCTGCCAGGCTCCGGGAGCCCCACGCCACCCCCACAGCTCCGCCTCTGCGGAATACCTGGCACGTCCAGGTCATCTCCGTTCCTCTCACTGTCTCCGTCCTCCTGCCCGTCGGCGTTCTGCTGGGTGTGCTGCAGGCTCAGCTTGTGGCACACCTCGAACGCCTGCCCCACCGTCCGCACGATGCGCATGGCTTGGCTCTGCGGCAGGCAAGGACAGGAGAGGAGAGGAGAGGGGGATGTAACCTCAGCTGGGCTGCCCCCACATGGTGACCCCCCAGCCTGGCACAGCTCTCAGGGGTCTCTGTGCTGCCACAGGCTCTCAGACCATCGGGGTGCCCCGGGCTGCCAGCTCCAGTGCAGTGCCATGGGGTCCTGCCCCAGCTGCTCCACCGAGAGCACACCGGGACGAGGTGCACATCCTGGCATCTTTACCTTCTTCTTGGACTTGAAGACATTGCACCTGAAGACATTGCTAGACCCATCCCTGGCAATGTAGCTGAAGATCTTTAGGTCCTGGGAGTCATGAGATACATAGAATATCCTGCAAGGACAGAATGGAAGGGAGGATATAAGCATACACATTACCCACATGCCCAGGAGACTGCCAAGGCCACAACCAACACTTCCCATGGCACGGGGTGCTGGCAGATGCCCAGCCTCTGCAGCACATCCCTGCTAAAGCCCATCAGAAATTTTTTTGGCAGTGGTTTTACCTCAGCTGGGAAAATTTGCCTGCTGATTCAGCACCAGCAAACATTTTGCAAATGCAGCACAGGACTTCTCTGCTCAGCCCCCAGGGACAGAGTCAGCGGCCCAGAAGCCCTCTGGGGATGGAAAAGAGCAAACTCCAGCCCTGTCCTGCTTACAGAGCTGGCCACCTTGCCCAGGTGCCTGCCACCCCCTCCCCAGCACGGCTGAGGGCCTCTCTCACTCCAATTTGGCCTCCCTGGGACAGACACCCCCTGCTCTTGGCTTCTGGGAACAAGATGGAGGAGTAGAGCTGGGGACTTTGGAAAGCACCACGAGCTGCCCTCCACAGGATGGTGGCTGCTCTCCAGTCCCCAGCACAGTGCTGGTTGGTGTGGGTAAGTGGCACAGCAGAGCCACACAAGCCCCTGTCCCCTCACCCAGCAGCCTCACCTGTAGATGGGATCATGCATGACGAGCATTTTGTTCTCATCCCAGGCCCATTCTTTTTTCTGCAATGAAAGAAGCTGAAAATGAGTACGTCAGATGCTGTCCTTGAGAACAAGGACAGGGCAGAGACAGTCCAGGGACAGACTTGGGGAGCTCTTGTCATAGCTCTGTTGTCCCCCTGCAACCCTTTGCCAAGGGTTGGGTCCTGTTGGGGACCAGCCACATCCCACATCACATCCCACGGGGCCCCCTCAGCCCCTTCTGCATCGCGCCAGGACTGGCTCAGCCACCCTGCAGGAACATGACTCACATGAGGCTGACCCCAGCACATCCCTACCTCTCCCAGACCACCAGAGTTTTCCAGAAATTCAAGGATGCCGCAGGTCCCTGCACCAGGAGGGGAGGGGTTCTGCTGCTGAGGCACTGCTGCCCCAGGGGCCTGCCTACCTTCTTCTTCTTCTTCAGAATGACCTTCACACCGTCCACCGACACGATGAGATTCACTTTCTTCTTCTTGATATTCTTGGCTTTGAACTCATACTGCAGGAGATGGAAGAAAACACCTGAATTAGCGTTCCTGTGCCAGGACAGCCCCAGGGAGGGCTGAAGGGGCTCCCATAGGAAGGGGCAAAAGGGACAGGGACAGGTTTTCCTGATCCCACATGCCCGCATCAACCTGTGCATCCATGCTAGGACAGGACAAGGGGTCTTTTTGCCCTGCAGTGTCCCTGTGCCCAGCATCTGGAGGAGCACACACCGAAGCAATCCAGCCCCTGGATGCGGATAATGCTTTGCCCAGTTCAGGATGCTGCTGGGAATGGTAGCTTGTGTTTCAAAGGCACTTGTTCTGCCCCTCTGAAGGGCTGTGCCTCCCCAGAGAGGGACCACCACCCCCCCGGCCCTGCCAGCCCCTAGGGATCCGCAGCCTGGCCGCGTTTGCCCCTCTGGCTTGTGGCCATTGCTGAGCTCTGGAAAGTGAAATGGCATTTAGAGTTGGGTATTTTTGGGCTCAGTATAAAACTGAAGATGATTGCTGAGGACTCTGTGAACCTCTGCAGGGGAGATGGGATAATGCAATTACCCACTTCAATTAGAAGTCACTGGACAGGAAATAATCCCAACAGGAACTTCCAAAGATCAGTGACTAAACACAAAGCTCCGGTCTGGCCCCGGGAGAGAATGAGATTCTCCCCAAATCCACCCACTTTGGCATTTGGAGTCTTACAAGCGGGGGGAAGGCTGGCAGAGGAATAGGCTGAGTAAGCCATTTGGGCTGATCCTGCTGTGGGACTGTGGAGGAGTCCCATAACTGGTTTGCCACAGGTGCAGCCACGTCAGGCACCCGATGTGCTGGTCCCACTTGCAGGGAGCTGCACAGCCATGGGGATAGAGCCTCTGTGCCCAGAAAAAGCCCTGCATCCTGCGCCTCGCCTGCCCGAGGAAGAGGGATTTGATTTATCCTCGCATTATTTCGGCAGTGTCTCTGCAGAGGGAGCAGTGCCCTGCCTCCGGCCCGCGCCAGCCCCGCTATGACATTTCCAGCACCGCGTGATCTATTAACTCTGGCAGCCAGAGCCAGCAGGCAGGAAAAGCTGCTGGCCCTGACCTGTGATCAAATGATAAAAGACCTGAAAGCACAATTCCTCAAAGCCATTTTAAAGTCGCCGAAGGGGATGGGAGATTCAGAAGGCTTGGTCTTGCCCCAAGCACAGACCAGGCAAGCCCACCCACACTGGGGCTGAAGCCACGGTGATGGGCTGCAGAAAGCAGAGCTCAGGCTCCCTCCATGGCTTTGGTCAGCGTCAAAACTCCCAGCACATCCCCACATGCTGCTGGCATGGCTTATTCCTCATGGAGAAGGGTCTCACCAGAGTCCTTCACCACAGAACCCACCAGTGCGGGTTTCCAAGTCCCAACCCCATCGTTACCAGCAGAGATGAAACAGCAATCAAGAGCCCCTTCTTTGTGTCTTGTCAAGACATGAGACCAGTGCCTGGTACCTAACACTAAAGAAATGTCTTGATTTAGCCCTGAAAAGGTGAGCCTGACTACCTTGGAGTAATTAACCCAGTTCTTCCTGAGGCTCTGGATGTGATTTTCCAGGAGCTGCAGGCTGAGCTGGATGCTCTCTGCAGTATCCAGGGTGATTCCATGGCACCTTGGGTGCTGATGCCTGATTTATTGGTCCTAACGATCACTGATTATACACATCCAGTTGCATTTCCCAGCTCCTGGTGCTGTGGGGTTTCTATTCTGGGCTACCCCAAGTGCTAACTAATGTGGTCTGGGAAGAGAGAAAAATATCTCAGGGTGAGACAGACTATTTTTAGCCTGTTTTTTGGGTGAGTAACAGCCCCAGGACAGCAATGCAGACAGGCCAGGAGGTTTCAGCAAAGATGCTACCCAGCCCTGGCACGTTTCAGGGACAGAATCACACAGAGCTCCTTGGAGAGGCTTCCACAGTCCCTGGCTGCAGGCGAGGGATTCTGCCCAGGCTTGCCCTGAGCCTGGCAGAGGGGAACGCTGTGGGAAGAGCTGCTGTGCCTCTGCCACGCTGAAGCCAAAGCCCCTTGTGCTGACGGGTCACAGCAAAACTCCAGCAAAAACCAATGGAAGCAAAGAAGTCAAATTCTCTGAGGGACGGACCAGACAGATGTGTTAAGCCCTTCCATAAATCCAGGCCTTTATCCTGACACCGACTGGAGAGCCAAGCTCCTTTGGAAGCCTGAGCCATGCGCTCAGAGAGTTGCTGCCCATCCCACCCCATCCAGAGCTCATTAGAGCAATCAGTCCAACGAGCCCAGCGGCTCTCCGGGATACGCTTCCCATGCTCCGGAGCGCAGCTCCAGCCAATAAAACGCTAATGAACTCATGCCCGCTGGGGCTCTAATGAAACACTAACCGTCATTTAATAACAAATTAGCAAGGAAGAGCATTCAATAAGACAGCAATTCAGCCGAGCTGCCTCTCACATCCCGGGCTCTGCAGGGAAAGCATGCTGGGTCCCACAGGCCGGGAGATGCCATTGCTGATTTTGAGGGGCTTCCGAATTTGGTCTAAGGGAGTGTCAGCTTTGTGCAGTTCCTCTAAGTGAGATCTGAGCCACAGAGACTGTAAGGGATGAAACCAAAACCCTTTACTTAATGGGGCCATGGAAGAACATCTCTGTACAACTGATCAGGACCTCCCTGGCTTTGGGAGTTATTCGTGACGACAACTGCTCAGGCACAGAGATCTGCTGTGTCTGCCCATGTTCGTCAACATTCCTCCTTCTGCTGCACAACAAAGAGAGAAAGCTTAAGAGGGTTGCAAAGCATTAGGATTTTAGCTTTTCCTGCTGCTGGGAGGAGAGCAGAGCTGATGATGGCAGGGTTGGAAATGCCACCAAAGGGACTCTGAGATGGTCTGCACAGCCACAGCCACTGCTGCTGTATCCAAAACAAGTGGCTGACCCATAGGAAAAGAAAACCCACATGTTTCCAGAGACACTGGGCCACTGCCACCCAATCCTTGCTGGGAATATATCCTTCATTCCCAAAGATGTGCAATAGTAGTGTCTCTGTATTTGGGTGCAGGGAGCTGGGTGACGGCAATTCACCCCACACTCGCTGGGCACTGCATTGTGATTTGGTGACTGCTTCAGGAGAAAAAACACATTTCACACATGATAAGCTCAGCTACCCATGGCTCCAGTTGGAGAGCTGAATCCTAGCCTATGGCTTAATAAAGAACTGATATAGAAATAATTATCCAGCTTGAAATCAAGAAAGGAAAGAGGATTTGCACAGCATTCCCATGATCCCCTTTGGTTTCACATCTTGTAGCATTTCATTGTACTACTTATAACCAATTAAATACCGTAACAGAAGAGCTTTCTCAGCCTTTGACCCATTTTGCCCATCTTGGGCGTATTTCTGGATCTTTAAGTATCTGTAACAACACTGCAGGCTTGGGTTAATTATATTAATTCTTATTTATAGCAATATGGTAATGCCAGAAGAAAGAAAAGAATTAATTTCAGGCAAATACACAGAAAATGGAAAAGGAAACAGCAAAATAATCCGTTCCTGGACTTGCACAGCTTCACAGTTGGTCTCCAACTGAAGCTCTAAGAGCTGCATTGAAATTTTTGAGCAAAGACTGAAAATGGACATCTGAGATACATCAGTTAAAAAGCCCCACAACTATTTGAGAAGAAAAGCAAAGGTGGTCTCAGTAATGAAAAGGAATAGAACATCACTCATAAAATCCAACCAGCTAAGTGAATAAAGATTGTCCCTTAATTTTACCCTGCCCACAAAAAAACATATTCATCTTTTCAAATGGAAGAGAAACATCTACTCCATCAGAGCACGGGAGCCTTACCATCGACCTCGGGTTAGTGGGAGTCTATTTTCAACATCTGTCTTTTGTGCAGAGTTCAGTATTTAAATAACTTTGGAAGGAAAAGAAGCCAGCTGGTGTATGCATCATTGTGCAACGCATTCCTACTGGCAGAGTATTAAAATTGCCCTTTCTGGAGAACGGAGTAACATATGTTGCTTAATAGAGAGCGCATGTAACCTTGTCAGCTTGGAGTAAAATTATGTATGAATCTGAGAGCGATGAGTATGTGTGAAAAGCAGGGAAAACTCAGCATCCCTAGAAAGATGCTATCCATCCCTGTCGGCGTGTTTCCACCCAGGAGAAGTGCGAGAAAACTTGTAACCACGCGCTTCACACAAGGTCAGGCAGATCAGACACTGAGGAGGAGAGATGATGTCTTTCCAGATCCATCATCCCCCCCACACTCACAAGCATCTGAAAAATGTTAACCTGAATAAAAATGCCCTCATTTCATTCCAACCCATCTAAACTGCCTCAGGTATAGATTTAAGTCTGCCCACTAGCATCGTCCATAAGGAAGGGAATGTACCAGGAATGCTTTATGGTCACATTGCACCAGCAGAATACAAATAAACAGAATATTTTTTAAAAGAAGTTGCTCTAAGTGCATCGAGCTGCCCCTGTCCCCTTCTACCCNCAAAAGGAAAAAAGGTTACAAGCTTGTACCTTGTATTGGGGAAAGAGCAGCGCTCTGAGAATTCAATTAACAGGGAAAAAGCAATTCCCACCAAACTCACTGCTGCTCTGCTAGCTTGGGAGGCAGGAGATGAAAATGTGCTGTAAGAAAAAGCATAGAAGAGGATGTAATTTTTGCCAGCAAGCTGTGTTTCTACGTGTTTATCCAGAAAGGCCATGAAACTGTGAGCAGAGCCGGGTGCCCCAGAGCCAGCTGTGCTGAACGCAGAGGGGTGGCTGGGCAGGACGCTGCTGGGAGCACCCTCAGCTCTGAGCTGCTCTGCCCGAGGCGATGCCCCCGCAGCTCCCACGGCGGCTCCTCCTCGCAGCTGGCTGGCACAGCAGCTCATAAAATACCTCCGGAGTTAGACTTTAACCCCGGGTCAGCCCGGGCTAATGACAGACGTGCCAGACCAGCGCCGGCTTTCCCAGCACTTGGGGGGAGGAGCGCTGCTGTGCTCTTGATGAAGAATTAACTTATTACAAAATGACAGCCGGGATCGAGTTCAATCGGCACAGGCTCCACGGCGCCAGAATTAATGACTGGGGGGGAAGCACATACCTCACAATTCCTGCTGCTGAAAACACGGGGGATGGCAGCAAACCTCAGAAATGTCCAGGAGCTTCCCAGGAGGGAAGGCTGAGAAACCTTGCTGCAATCCTAATAGCCGTAATTGGGAGGAATAGCAAACACAGCTCTGTACAGGGCATGAGGATTTCGCTTTACTGAACCACACAAAGAAATGGCACCAACCCCAGTGCCCTTGAATGACTCAGAAGCCACCTGCGGGCTGTGCGGGAATGGGAACCTGTGAGGGAAAGGCCCTTTTGTCCTGGCTAGGGGTGCCAAGCCACCCTGGGGATGGGCACAGAAAGCAGGAGGAGCAGGAAGGCAGCACTGGCTTCCCGCTAGCCCTTTGTGGGGTAACCAACACCCAGAGCTCGGCGCCGGGGTCCTGCCAAAGCACCAGGAGCAGACTGCAGACAGAACACCTCATGCCTTCTTTTTTCTGTCTGGTTAATTGGAGGAAAAGTGTGCCTTTCAGCCTGAAAGAAAAGAGCACTGGAGAGAAGGGAATTATTTAAAATACAGCTTTGGCCCCGTAGCAAACAGATAGAACCTGGCCAGAAGCAGCCTTGCAGATCAGAAGAGTCCACAACCATCCAAGCCATGATATTGTGTGGTGTCCAGCAGACAGCTGGGCAGGGAGCAGAGGCAGCACTGCCTCTCCACAGAGCCTGGGGTCAGAAGGGTAGGGCAGCAGAGAGCCAGGGTCCTGCCAGCGGGGTCCCCAGCCATGGAGCATCCCTCACTCCCTTCTGCTGCAGGCTGCTGCCCCCAAAACAGAAAGGCACCTGCCAGCTTGCCCTGGTCCATGTCTCCTCCAGCCCGGCTGGGCCAGCAGCAGATGTCAGGGGATGAAACGGCTGGAAAGCAGGGCACCTCCCAAGAGGGCAGAGA
Source organism: Pachycephala philippinensis (assembly GCA_013397055.1). Taxonomy (NCBI): domain Eukaryota; kingdom Metazoa; phylum Chordata; class Aves; order Passeriformes; genus Pachycephala; species Pachycephala philippinensis. Next base: position 672,076 of record VWZT01013523.1, on the reverse strand, counting down.
GCTTCATCCAAGAGGCATTTCTGAACAAGGCTTCAGAATATCTGACAGTCCACTGCTCTGGGCTGCACTTTATGCCCTCAGGGGAATCAGGCTTGATGGAGGGGAGCACACTGAAATACCTGCTTAGCCTACTAATGTGATCAGCAATAAATGCACTAAAACCCATGTTTAAAAGGCTGCTTTAAGCTATCCTACCAAAGTGCTTTGCTGCTGCCTGTGTCTGAGGACTCCCCAAATCCTTCACTGTGGCCATGGGATCCCACTGCACCCCAATTCCTCTGTGCATCTGTAAATCTGGCCATGATCATGCCCATCCTCCACACATGAGCAGGGCACTTGCCATGGGATGCCAGCAGCACCTCCCTGCTCCCTCCAGGAGCTGGGATACAAAAAGACAAGAAAAGCAGCGAAATTTGGTGATCTCCTCGGTGTGGTCACTTTGCTTGGGCTCCCCGCTCCTGCCACCAAAACTCAGGACAAAACCAGCCCAGGGCACTCACACTTGCAGCAGGGATGGATCCCATTGTGGGGCACAGAAACGTGGAGATATCTGGGGCCAGGATGAAGGTTCCCACTAGCTCCATCAGCAAACTGCCAGCATGGCATGGCCAAACATGCTGGACACCTCTGCCATCCTGAGAGTTTGGGTTTAAATCACTCCTCAGTATTAAATTTCCCTGCCCACACCCCATTGCTGATGGTTTTGGCACGAACTGGACTTAAATTTAAGGGCATTGCTATTTGGAAGAGAGGAGGAATAATGAAGTACTGGATGCTTGTTCTTGGGCTTAATGATGATGCTTTTTAAAACTCTTCCACAGTTCCTTGGAGTTTGCATTTGCACATATGGGAAATGCGGCTCTGAGGTACATGTGTTTGTCTGAAATAGATATGATTTTGGTTTGCACTGACAAGGTCAGTGCCTATTTTCCCATCCAACTTCAGGCTTAATTTTGGTAACCGTCTGTGATGGTTACGAGTACTGATGGGTATAAATGGGAATCAGGCTAAAAATACCCATGTTGTGAGAGCAGCAGAGCAAAGTTAAGGTTGCTGCTTCAAAACCATCCCAGGATTGCAGCATACCCATCTATCACACAAAATATGTTTTCCAATAACATTGAATACTTCACAATGAATGCCTTCTGCTCGGTTTGCTATTTCCTCCCAGAGAGCTGCCTCCATCCGCTTCCTCCAACCTCCCCTCACTACCTCCGAGTTTCACAAGTTGAGGTGGCAAACTGGGACACACTCACGAGCCATCTGCAGCAGAAGCAGTTTCACAGGAAGCTCAGAAAAATCAGAATTGGTAAGAATTAAATCAATATCAGTCACAGGGTTAAATGGAGAAAGTTATCAGGCAACAGCTTATGCTAACCCCCTCTTTTGATGACTTCCCTTTGCAAGACTATTTACCTCCCTTACAAGAAATCCTCAGGCATTCCATACCATACACCTCTGTGTGTTTTTTTAAAAAACACCTTTAAATCAGAGGTTCAAAGGAGGCCTGAGACACATCAGCAGCTTGCTGTGTGCCATGGAAGCCCACGGGAGACGCAGCAGCACTGTGTCATGAGGGATGCCGGTGCTGGAGCAGGAGCACACTTCCCAGCTACATCCCTCAGTTCCACCAGCAGCTCACCAAAGCCACCAAGGTCCCTGTGCAAGTGTTACTGTTCACTCCATGAGGGCTTGACTAATACCAAGCGTACGAAAGAAAGCTGGGGACCCCATCCCACCCCAGCCATATAATTTCTCCTCCAGCCTGGGCACGTGTAGGGACAGCTCCGAGTGGGAGCAGCGCTCGTGGGCTGGGAAAAGTGGCACCTCTCAGCCAGGCATGAAGGTCGGTGGAGACCATGCAACACACTATTCCCCAGCCTTGAAAACATCTCCAAACTCCTTCCAGAAATCCAAGGAAGTGATAACACCATGGACTGCACCCGCGTGGGAGGTGGCAAGCTCCCCCCTGCCTTCACATGCTGCCATGGCCGCTGACCAAGCCAGGGTGCGAATTAACCGGTGCGTGGGTGCGTGTGGGATACTGGTCAAACTGGTTATAAAAATAACAGCCGGGCTTTGAGCTGCTTCCTTCAGTTAAGGAAAACAAGGACGGGCTCTGTGTGCATCTGCAGGCACCGCTCTCGCACTGCTTTTCACAGCCCGGGAGGGAGAACACCAGAAATGAGATGTACATGTTTTAATATTTACCACCTGTTGCTAGAATAAGCAGAAGTGCATTCCTTGGAAAGCCCACATCTGACTGGAATTTGTGGTATTTTTAATTAGACATGCATTGGTTTGACCCATGCAGGCTGAGGCAGCACAAGCTGTTTGGTGCAACCGCCCTTTGAAGAAGGTAAGAAACGACAAGAGCCTGGAAATGGCCTCTGTTCACCCAGCCCAGAGCAGGTTGGAGCCCACGTGCTAGAACAAGCTTGGCTTAAAGAGCAGCATTGCCATTTGCAGCAGTTCAGTCATGCCCCTTTACAGTGATCCCTAATAAACTCCTGCCCCTTTCTGGCACACCAAGTCCCAATGCCCCGGGGGCCCCAGGACTGAGCAGTACAGGCAATCTCCAGCCCAGCCCCTTCCTCCACCTGAGAAGGAAAACAACATTTCTGTGTTCAATATTAGCTTTCTCCCTCAAATGCATCCTTTCAAAGATAGACCCTGCCTCAAGGCAGCTGAGGTAATCCCTGCCCACATGGATGGGTCGAAGGCAGGGCTGATACTGCAGAAGAGCACAAAGTGACCCCAAACCCACCCTGAGGGCAGGTGACAAAGCAAGGGGCACCCTAAGAAGTACCCACACAGCACTTCAGAAAGGTGTCAGCTCAGCAAAGCGAGCCAAATCACAGCACGGTGATATTTATGCCCCAAGTTGTGAAATACAGGATTTATTTTGGTTTTTTTTTTTTTACTGCTCAACACAGAGCTGCTCTCCCACTGTTGCATAAAAAGCTTGAGTAAGACCAGTTGAGAAGGCAAATGAGAATAGCCAGGCAGAGAAGCAGTGACACACCAAGGAAGGCAGGCTGGTAATACTGTAACTAAATCAGCAATTATGAAATTCAGACAATTAAAAAAGAATGAATGAGCAACAGCATTAAACACTTGGTGCATCAGAAACAAGCCAGCCCTGTGGGGCTCATTAGATGCTGGCGGTGCTCAACAATGTTTCTGGATTGTAACTGGAGAAAAGAGGTAATTATTGATATCACTCTTGCTTCACAGTTCCTATTTAAACAATAACTAATGCAAGTATTAAAACCCATTCACTAAATTCTACATGTTAAAGGCAACAAGGATAACGTCCTTTAGAGAGATTTAGACAGAATTATAGAAAAAAATTTCAAGTAATAAAACTACCAAGATTTTAGGTGGAGTTAGAAGAGAGGAGATGAAATCCACCTCAGCAGCAGAGCCCCAGATGAAACAATGAGAGACAGATGACAGAATGCCACTGTGCTTCCAGGAAACCCCAGCGAGGAGAGCACAGCAATGCTCATTTTTATGCAGGGCTTGGAAAAAAAAAAAAAAAAAGAAAGAGTATTTGCTATCCAGGCCAAGTGTACAGGAATCTGGCATCTACTCATTTCAGGATGATTTTATATGGCATTGGCCACGCAGCCTCTCACAGGAAAAAGGAACAGAAACTGCATCTGCCAAGAGGCAGAAGTGTATCCTAAAAGGACCCTGGAGGCATTGCAAGGCATCATCCCAGTTCGAAGGACACTGTGAAGACAGTGTGGTCCTGGGCAGTGTGCAGCAAAAATGAAAGGTGACATCACCTCAAACCACAGCACTACTGAAACCACTACCAATACAACCCATTCCTACAGAACATGTTCTGCTTTATCATACACTTCAAAGTAGGAACAGAAAACAGTTCAGAAAAATAACAAGAACATGAGGCAGTTTTCCCAGACTCCTACATCCCAGAGGTTAAAACAAACTCTCTGTATTTAGCTTATCCAAAGAGCAGGCTCGGTGGGCACTTGGCCACAGCTCAGGGACTTGGGAAGAGCTTCCTCACATCAAAGGCTCTGACTTTAGGCAAATGCACAAGATCAACTAGCTGGGAGTTGAAGTTGGATCCACTCAAACCACAGAAAGACAGGTCTCTTTTCACAGAAAGCTCAAGGGGACCTGCACCCCGAGTCACACTCACCAACAGCTTTGGCCAAGTATTCTGGATTTCTCTCCTTTTAGATAATGTGGATTTAGCATGTAAGTAGAGGTCAGCAGAGATGTGCTCTTTCTGCTGGAGATACACACACATCCCCCAAGTTCCCAAGGATCAGGGAGTGTTTGAAGGAGTCCAGACCAGTCCCATCCATCATGTTGAGAGGGAATAAGAAAATGTCATTGGAGCAAAATGCTAAAACAAAACTGGAGGCCTTGGAGAGAAAGAGATGGCTCTCTCTGATGCATATCACTACTGCAATCCAACAACAGCACTGCAAAACATCACAGGTTGGGCTGTGATGACCTGTGTCATAATTAAAAGAATTAAGCTGAAATTTAACCATCTCTGCTGAAGTTTCCTGTGGCAGATACACACTTCAGGCTGGTTTTTGCAGCTTCTGCTGGAACAGATCAGCAGTCGCCATATGCAAGGCTATGACATGGGGAACTGGTTTGGTTGGGGATTGTTCCCTATCATGTTACACTCCCACTGCTGAAACCAAGACAGATTAAGAATCACTGGGATCCTCTCCCTCCATCAGGGAAGCCTGGCCTGAGAAGGAAACACTGTCTTCTCTGAAATTCTTTGTCTAGAGTCTTTGCCCTGTGTAGAGTTTACTACAGATGGGAAAGTCCATGCCTTCCCAAAATCCCAGTTGAAGCAGATCACTTCACCCACCAGCTATCATCTACAGGGATGCCAGAGCAGCCAGGAGCCACGTCCATGGCCACAGTGCCACGTGGAGAAGCAGCAGCCCTGAGTGGCCCTGGCAGCCTCCCTGTGAGGTGACAAGGTTCAGGCAGGAGGAGGCAGGGAACCTCCAGGGCTTTCAGCATGCTCTGTAGGCTACGGCCTCCTCTGCTGGGATGGGGACAGTGCTTGGCTCCTTTCCCTCGTTCTGGGCAGTGCTCCTTCTGCCGCCCTACAATAGATACATCCTTTCCTCCCACTCCCTAATTAAGCTCCCATTCCACAGACCAGCTCGCACAATAGATTTTGCAATCTCTCCTTTTAAACAGATGTGCTCCTTTCCTCTGCTCCCGCACAGGGCAGGAACACGCCGTGACACCCTCGGAGCTCTGGCAGCCGCAGAGCCGCGTGCCAAAATCCCTCTCACCTTGCTGCAGGCGGCGGGGCAGGCTCTGACTCTGCACCTCCCCGGCAGCTACTCGGTGCGCAGCATCCCTTGGAACATCTTCCTGCTGCACCAAGCCAAAACCACCAAGAATTAATTTTAGCAGGGAAGAAACTGGGGCACGTGGCATTTTTTTCAGAAGGCTGCAGCCCCGGGCTTTTGTCTCTCTTCCGAGGTGATGCAGCAGAGAACACCACAACAGATTAAATTACAGGGTCCTTGGCCTTTGAGGACCAGCAGGGAAGCACAAGAGCAGAAAGGATCATACATAAAAGTAGCATTTAAAGTTGACTTCAGTTTGGTTTGACTTTAATTCAGCCCAGTTCCCTGCATAGGGATATCTCCCTCGGAAGGAGTCTGACAAGTCACAGTCTCCCTGTGTCTGAGTTTCTCACCCATAAAATGGATATCAAATATTGCTTGACTCCTGCTTGTGAGTTTTATCGACTCTCTGGTCTCCTTTTCCTAGGTTATTTCTCCCTTTAACCACAGAGCAAGAGTCAGGTATTGTCTCTGGATACACTCTAGCCTGGCAGGAAGATGTGGCTGCCCAGAATAAGGCTGCCTGCATCTCTCCTGCTCAGGCCCATGCACAGGATCAGCACTCAGCACCAGGGAGCATTTGGTCCCACTCCATCCCAAGAGTAAAATGTTGCCATGATGGCAGAAAACTGATGAAAGCAATGATTTGTTAAAAAACATGTGAAAATTCCATGTTACAGTAAATAAGAAGGGAAAAAACCTCCAAATAAAAGCAATGACATGAGTGTGAGGAGACACAAACTCAGGGAGAAGGTCCAGTTGTCCACTGCACTGACCAGATTCTGCTGAGAGATGCCAGGATGAGTCACAGAGCCTGAAATCAGCCAAACCTCAGCACACCTCTCTCAAACCTATTTTTTCTTATCAAAAACCTCTCAGGCAGCCAGAAACTTACTCTTAGGCACAGCTAGAAATTTATTCTAAAATGAAAAGGGAAGTGCAGATGGATATCTTCACTAGCAATCTTCTAGCAGCAGAAGAGACTGTCCCCTCTTGGTGACAGTGGTGGGGCTGGTGTGCACTGAGCTGGGTGTGTTACAGCTGGTGACACTGAACACAGCCCTTTACCTCAATAACAATACCTTCTGCAGAGCTTTGTGCAAGTCTGAGGCTCAGGCCATCAAAGGCAGCTCTGTCACCTTGCAGAAGAAGAGGGCTATCAAAGGATGATGGCTTCTGTAGGAACTCTTCAAACCCTCACAAACAGCAATCACCAGTGCTAACACGACCCCAGATCTCCCAGAACAAGCTGCAGACCTCCTCGCCTTGACAGCCAGGCTAAATTCATTCATGCCTGGGAGGCAGAGTGTGCAACAAATCACTCCTTTCTAGGCAGGAGGGAAAGCCAGACCCGGAGAGCCCCATCAGCAGCTCCAGCAGCTCCTGTGGCATCTGCAGTCCCACCGACTCCACGTGTGTCTGTGCTCCTGCAGAAAGCAGGCTTTGCAGCACCACATTCCCCTGCTGCTGGTGCAGCTGAGCCCTGGCTCTGAGCCTGCTGCCCTACCAAAACCATCTGTGCAACGCAGGAGCCTCACGGGAAGGAGCCAGGGAAAGCCAGGGGTACCTGTGCAGCATGCTGTGCCCCACAGACAGTGCAACCCACCAGTGCAATCCTTACACGTGCCTGAAGAACCGTTTCTGAGGAAGAACGAGTGGGAAGCAGGAGGAAAAGGAGGAAGCACACGAGCACACAGGGGATGGATGGACATTCGTGAAATGACTTTACACGCTGGCCATGAACTTTGAGAGAGGGTGGGAGCCAGCAGAGCATCCCCTGGCTGGGAGGGAGTGATAGCGAAGCTCTGCCCTCCCCCCACATTCAGGGAGCCTGCCAGACATCATTCCTCATCCTCTCCCTTGAGCTCCCCGCAGATATTTGCTGATGGCTCAGACAGTGGCATCGACAAGGCGGTGAAGTGACTCAGTGTGAGCATGATGGGGAAAGCCCCCAGGCAGGGAGGGAGATGAATCACAGGGAGACACCGTAGGCTCCTGGAGAAGGAACAGCATCCAACCCAGGAATGTCCAACCCAAGCAAACGGAGGGCAAGGATGTGTGACGGGGCTGGAGAGGACAGAAGGCACTGCTGCCTCCCAGCTTTTTGCCGGCAGCTCCAGCCCTGCCCTGGGCTTGGTGCCTGCTTGGCTTGCAGCCCTCTCAAAGGCACTGGGCTGGCTGCAGGCCAGCATCACCCACCAGGAGCACTGCTGCCTGTGCTGGTGTGCCCAGCGCCAGCCGATGTGCTCCTGCCAGAGCCCTGAGCATCGCCTGCCCGCGGGATGCTTGCCCAGGGCAGAGGTGCTGAGCCCCTCAGGGAGACAGGAGGTATGGGGAAGACCACACATGGCATGCACCTTCTGGCTCAGGAGTTTTCCCAAACCACGCTCCCCCACCTGGGTTACGGTTTCTTTCATCCTCACTGGCTCCACACCCGAGCTCTCCATCTAGCTGGGAACCCCCTGCTCTCTCCTGCCCCAAGCTGTCCACCCCACCACGTTTTGGAGCCTGGCCATTAGGGACACGCTGCTGCCCCAAGTTTGGCAGAGAACTCTCAGACAGGGCATTGCTGGAAGCTGAAAGACAATGTGCTTATCATGACTTACTTATGAAGCCAGCTACCAGGGCACAAGGACTGTGCCTGTTCCTCATCTCCTCAGCACCCAGCAGGTCACACGTCTGGCTGAGCCCAGTCATTCCTGCCACTGCATGACCCAGCGCGCTCAGGAGACAGCCGGCACAGGCAGTGCTTGCTCATGTCTCAGTGCTCTCAGTGCCTTCCCAAAGTCTCTCTGGCAAGCAGTGCCCAAAGCCCCATCCCTCACTGCCTTCCTCCAGGGCTCAGACCTTGCTTTCCAGCATTAATGGCTCACATTTCACACCTCTTTAACAGTCCAGATGCCTGTCTTCTGCCACACACAGTCATTTATCTCCCCGAACTCCTCATTTTACTACGTGTGCATTATAACTCACACTACTCACTGCTCCTCTGGAGCCCACAGCTCCACTGGAAAACACTCATCCCAACCTGGCCATGACATTAAGGCAGGCAATGACACCAGGGTCACCATGCTTTGGCCAGCTCTCCTGGAAACCATCCCTGCCCCATGGGCAGTCTTGGACAAAAGGCTGCTCCAATCAATCTCGGTACTAATTTAACCAGTTTATTGATTAAATGCTAAACACAGGATGAGATCCTGGCCTATTTCATGCTTAGCAACACCAGATTAGCCATTATTTTATTATGACATTTAAGTGGCACCGGTGATGCCAGGAGAAATATGAGCTCGCCCAGAAGGCTTCACCCCTTTACTGTGACTGTCAGAGCACTGAAAGAGCAATTGAAATTATTACAGACATCCTTTCAGTTCCTCCCAGATCTAATACAACATAATCTTGTTCATCTTGGATAACCACATCAGGTCATTAGCTTGTCAATAATTCACCTTGCGCTGAGCTCCGTGACTTGGCACGAAGCAGGCTGCGCTCTTCAGGTGGCCAAAGCCTGAGCATCTCCTGGCCAGCCCACCTCCCACTGGGCTGGGCCTCACAGACAGACAGGGGTGGGCTGCCCCAGGCACTCAGGGCCAGCTTACCCCCAAATCCTGCTCTGTTCTACAGCAGGGACAGCCATGCATGGTGAGAGAAAAGAAGAAAAAAAAAGGAAGGCATGGCTGTAACCGGCGTCATGCTTTTAAAAACTCACCATGGCAGGAGCAAGGATATCTGAGAAATATTCTAATTAAATGCGCTCCGAGTTACACCAGGAGCTCCACACAAATAACTGGCCACACACATCAATTTTCACACCAGTCCAACTGCACCTGTGGCCTTGCAGAGGATGCAAAATCTTGCTTTACACGAGCTTGTTGAAATTCATCAATTTTGCCAATTCGCTAAAATTGAGCTCGGCTATGCAAAGCAGCAGAAGTCCCACAAAATCAGATGTACCTGACAGAGTAGGAGGTGTAGAGGAGCAAGATTTTCAAGTGCTTGGAATGCCTCCCTGTTTTGAGCCTGCAAAGCTCAGCTGGACACTTCCCAGAAACAGCCTTGCAGAAGACTTCCATAGAGGCAGCTTTTAAGAAGTGCCTATATAGGATTTCATCGTTTCTGGCTCCAAAGAAAACCTGGATTAAAGCTGCACTCAGCAATCCAAAAGGGCTGATTCCAAATTCTCTAGAACCACGGCACCAAGCCCCAGCCAGGCAGCACTGGCTGCACTGGAGACATGCCAGGGGCATGGAGAGGAAAGCCTCTGAATGTATTGACATCATGACAACATAAAAAATATACAGTTGTCATTGTCATTTAGGGCCCATGAGCTCACGGGGAAGGGAGGGGAAAGGAAAAAGATATCTTGCCACCTGCTCAGGCACTTTCAACTGAAATCTTCAACAGCTCATAAACCTTAGGCTTGGGAAGACACACCACTCTTATTTTGGGGCTTTTTGACGTTCAGGTGCCCACAGGTAACTTCCTGGACCAACGGATCCATTCCTTATATCTTGCATCCAGGAGCCAAGGAGCATTTTGAAAGCCAACCTACTCCAGCAGTTCAGGCAATGAAGCAACATGGACTGGGTCACCCTGCTTTGGGATGAGGAGGAGAAGGGAGCCAGTTGTACTCACAGAAGCCCCACTGCTTGCCCAGAAAACAAGCCCTTGTCTGTTGTATTTATTACATATGTGGCCATCAGTGCTCTGCAGGAGAGATGCAGGTTTTGGAGGAAAGCTGCAGCCAATGCTCACAAAATTGCTCTCCAAGTGCATCTTTAGCATGGCTAATGTCCCGTTCCACTGAGTCATTTCAGGACCAGGGATCTGCACCAGGTGCAGTGCAGAGAGAGCTGTATCCCCAGTAAGCCCAGTCGATGCAGGAAGGAAAAGCAGAGACAGCCAGCTGAGCACCTCCCCTTCCCTCCTCACCCTGAACTGCAAGAATCCCGGGAATTCTCCACATTCTCCTGCTTCTGGGCACAAACTCCCTCTGGCCAGGACCATGAGGATGGCCACGGCATCGCCAGCCCCTCAGCAGCGGGGAGGAAGGGGATGGCATCCCTGGCCTGCAACACCAACCCCCTGCTTACAGTTCCTCTCACCCCGGATCCACAAAAGGGACCGGATTTGGGCTCAACCCACACCTCTTGCTCAGGTGGAGCTGTGCTGCCCACGGCCATTGCTCTGCTCTGCAGAGAGGAGCGTAGCAGCAGAGAGCCTGCCTGCAGCAGGCATCCCAGCAATGTCAGCTATGCAGCGTCCTCCTCCGTGCCCCAAAGGGTCAGGTCTCCATCTAAACAGGAAGCCAGGATCCGCCAGGCCCCGAGTGTGGGGGAGCAGAAGGGAGGCAGCGCTACAGGAGGTGTTGCTGCTGCTGTCCCAGTCCCTCCCTGCTCCCAGCCCAGCGCCCGCAGTCACAGGGGGCCTCCAGGGCATTCTCCCCACTGAGATCCCCTCTCTCAGGCAGAGAGCATCCTCACTTCTTTGCAGAATCATTTTTTTAATCATTTAGAGGCAAAGCCCAGAGAGAAGCTATGGCAAAGGCAGCACTGAGAAAGGGGAGTTGAAGCGGCAGAGGGGATGGTTCCCCTCCTTCACCAGCACTGACCAACGTGGAACAAACTGAGACAGAGCACTTTTCCCCCTAAAACATGGACTGCATTAAAAACCACACAAACCTCAGGGTCAGCAGCTGCTTCACACCCTACACACAGAACTGCTGCTGCTTGCACTTGACGATCTCCCATTGCTTGCTTTCTGTGCCTAAATAAACTTTCTCTTCCTCTGGTTTCCCCATGCCAATATTATGGGATTATTTTACTCCTTAAAGAAGAAGGGTAGCTATGCTCTTTAAGGAGGACATGCATTCCTTCAGCTCCAGCCAAACTGAAATGAGCCCCCGGCACCCATCCCAGCCAGAAATGCCCTCAGCTATGCTGTGGTCCATCCTGCTGCCAGGCACACAGCCAGGGCAAAGCACAGGAAACCAGGGGGGCTTTGCATGTAAACAGCCAGGAAACCAACCATCCTGGCATCCTCCTCACAAACAGCACCCCCCGACACATAAACAGACATTCAAAGTCTCTCTGGCAGATCTGATCTGTAGTCACAGCCTTTCAATGACTTGCATCTCTCCTGTCTTACCTAGGTGAAGAAAGCCTGAGCACACGCTTCAAACACATCATTCACCATGAGAAACCATTATTTTACCCTACTCTGTGTCCTTTCCCTGCCATTCAGAGCTGTACCTACGAATTTTCTAGACTGTGCTTGAGTTTATTTGTATTGGTCAACAAGGACGTTCTGATGCTCTTCTTTTTCCCCCACGGTTTACTTAAGCCGTCAAATTTGTTCCAGTCCTCTCATACTGAGGTGGAGTTCTGTGATTTTGGGGCTGGAGCTGCATTCTTTCAAAAGTCTTATCTTGAAAGGCAGCAAAGGAAACTGCTGTTTATAAGAGCTCTCGATGGCATAACAGTTGTTCTGTCCCAAACCTTGTCTGGACACAAAACTAAGGCCATAAAGGACTTCCCAGCTTGTGCACCAGTTACAACATCAACCTCCGTGGAGAGGATGGGACAGAACATAGGAAAGCTGTTGAGGAAAGCCCACAAACCATTTACACCCTGAAAGTGTGAAACAGAAGAGCCTTGAAATCTGTGTCCTTTGGATGTGACACTCCTTACCTTGGGATATGATACTCCTCACCTCCTCCAGTGAAAGAGAAAATGAGATTATAGCAAGAGTCTGCACGAAGGGCTGAGAGGAGCAGAGCTCAGGTATGGCTGCTCAGTGACAGGCACAGGTTTGGAGCTTATGGGATCCCGTGAGACCAGCAGAAAGACAACTCATCCATTACCCACTGTCCCTGCAAGTGCCTTCAGGTCCTTCCAGTGAAGAGTGTTATTCCCAGGAGAGAGCCATCCCTGGAGGATGGGGCAGACTCCTTGCTGTGGCCCAAGGACAGACCAAATTACCCGTGCCTGCGGCCACATGGCCACAGGCACCACACCAAGGTCCAGCCCAGCCCAAAGGGCTGACCCTTGTTGAAGAGCAGTCAACAAGTTGCAACAAGAGCAGTCAGTTGTTGTTTTAAGCCCGGGGGCAGCAAGTTATGGGGTACATGGTTTGCCCCCCTCCCAGCCCCCTCTGAACACCTCCAGTTGTGCTGGCGAGAGGCTGGGGAGCAGAAGGAAAGCTCCTCTCCTGGCTATTGGCCAAGCATTATACAGCAAGTGTCCCATATCCTGGCTGTAAGTATTTTGGGAAGCCAGATGACTTCATTACCAGATGACAGCCCCTGACCTACTCACCATTAAACAAGCTCACTGCTGGCCAGCCCCAGAGCTCGTTACTCTGCACCTTAATTTGCAGATTGCCATTTAGCACTAAGCTGCTGCCATATCCAGGCAGCGCCCGAATTTTCATGCTGCTGAAACTCTTACACAAGCAGTAAAACCCTAAAGTACCTCTTGCACAAGTGGCTTGTTGTTACTTTGTTATTGGGACTGAGAAATGAGGAAATCCTTGGAATCATGGACATGCTACAGTTACCATCCCGTGCCAGCAGCCTGACATCCCACATCCACCTTCCACCCCATCCCTGCCTCCGCAGCACGTGCTCCTGCACAGGATGCAGCGCTGGGAGCACTGACACAGCCCTGCCACTGCTCGGGCTGCAGCCACAGCACACAGGATGCCCGGGTAGCACGGGCACAGCCACGCTGCAGACAGGACTGTGACACCCAGAGCCTGCAGGCACCGTGCCCGGGTGACATACAGATGTCAGCGGAGAGAGGGACAGTGAAAACCACAGAGTTACGAGTACATTGGAGGACAGGATTTATGCAAGACAAAGCTGCACGAGCAGATGGAGGAGAAGCCCAGGCACCCTGACGGAAGGAGCACCCCGGCCGCACTCACCCTGATGCGCCGCATGGCCGTCACGATCTCCACCCGGCTGTTGGGCCGCGGCACATCCAGGCTCCCGATGTACTGCAGGGAAAGAAAGGACATTAGTCGGGTTCCTACAGCACTGGAAACCCTACGGTCCCACCACGGCCTCAGTGGTACCCACAGAGGGAACCCAGGGTCACTTCTGGGGAACGAGCAGCGTTTTGCCTGCTGCACCTGAATCCTTGCACGCCTCCCACCATGAAGCTGTTCCCTCACCATAACACTGCAAGTAGTCAAAAACCCTTTTTCTAGCAATAAAATAACTTCAGCCAGCAGGCCAGCAGGACTCACTCATCTAGGCCATGATCAAAGCACACAGGTATAAGCAAATATCCCCTCGGCTGCAGTGAGTCATCTATTACAGACCTGGATATTGGAATATGCCTAAAATAGCTGGACCAACCTGTCCTGTGACAGGCCCTGCGTTATTCAATTACAGCCCTGCCAAACCCATGGCTGTTTTTGCAGGGATGCTGAGCCTCCAGGCCAAGCCGCCAGAATAAAGGAGCCGCTTTGCTATTCAAAGGGGACCAAAGGCAGCGCCACTGCGACCCAGCACGGAGAGACGCCGAACAAAAACCTTTTTAAAAATAAAATGGAAGAGGGCAGATTCTGAAGAAGGATCAGAAAACAGACAAGCGATGAAGAGTCAATGCTGAGCACTAAAAACGTGTAGCTAGAAGAAAAGCGTTTTGAGCCTATTTACTGGCCCTCTGTGCTCCCACACTTCATTTTGACACAAGGGCTGACGTAACCCTCGGCAGCACAGCACGGGCACTAAACCCAGCAGGGCTACGTGTTCCCGTGAATATGGCCATAACCTCTGCTGACACTGTGAAAGCCCAGGTCACTGGTTTCCAGCAGCAGCACTGACATGGGTGCCTAAGTGTCTGAACATGTGCTCAGGCGTCACAGCACAGGCAGAGCCTGCTGAGAAGGGTTATCTCTCTCCCAATATCGCTGCGGGACTCCCAGCTCCTCTCCACTGGGATTGCCACCTCTAAGGAGGGAGGGCACGGTGCAGGGGATGCATGACCACGCCTGGGCTTTGTGTGTGAGCGGAAACTCAGAGAGCCCTGTGTTTCGGAGAGCCCTCCTTGCTCACCCCCCACACCCGAACCCAACAAGCCCAGCAGCTCGGCGAGGCCATCCCCAGATGCGCCGCTCCTGCCTGGGGGGACACAGAGGCAGGTGTCCAGCGACCAGCACCGGGCAGCCGGTGCCGAGAGGAGATGTGAAAAGAGAGGATATAAAAATAGCCCCCAAACAGCTGGCATGTCCATCACGTGCCGTGCAGGCTGCCGCGGCGCAGGGCAGCCTTACGTAACCGGGAATTACAGCCCACGACGCGCGGCACACGCGGCACCAGCTGCCCGGCCCCGGCCCCTCGCTGCCCTGCTGAGAGTGCACAGCTCTGGGTAAGCTCCCTGTCACATCCCCTACATGCAGTCTGCCACCCCTGCAAAGGGGCAGGTCATCCGAGAGAGGCATCTCGGACATCAATACACTCTGTTTCTGATGTAAAGTCTGGAAACCGTCAGTAAAAGCAGGAGCTGAGGAGGAGGGCAGAGACAGCTGGAGCCCTGAACTTGCAGTCACTGTGCAGGACCTGAGGAAGAAACCTTTCCCCATCCTGCTCTGCCAGGCAAACATCCCTGTAGCACTTCCCCACTGAGCCTTCCCATATCACTTTTCTGCCAGGGACCACCTGGAGAAGCAGGATTCTTATCTTACACAATAGGAAGGACGGACTTTTGCAGCCAGAGGAAGCCTATCTTCTCCCAGCCATTCCCAGCTGCATGAGGTCACTGCCTGGTGATCACTTTCCTTCCCCCGTGCTCTCCTTGCCCAGGCAGGTGCAGAACACAGCCATGCCCAAGGACAGGCCAAGCAGTGCCAGCTGGGCAGGACACAGCTGCATCCACCGCTGGCTCCCACGGCCACATGGATCCCAGCAATGCCAAGCTCCTGGCTGCCCACCACAACCTCATGGCCACAATGGCATGTGCGAGCCCGGCAGGGCTGGGGAGCCCTGTAAGCACGTGATGGAGAAGAAACCAGACACCCCCTTGGGCCAGGCACAACCTCCTTGGACAGGCCTCCTGAGAAGCAGCACCAGCAGTAGGGATGTCTGGATGCTGTCCTGTCTGTGCCCCCCTCCAGCCCACATTCACGTGTACCCAAACCAAGGGGCACGGGTCACAAACCCTGCAGAACTCACCTTTGCTCCTAAACCAAACCTGGGCTCCAGGGCATCCTGCTGTATCCCACAGCCCGTGGGTGCTCCCAGCAGAGCCCACGGCACATCTAGCTCCAGTGTGGGCTCACTGCGCACAATTACCGTGCTCACAGCTCCAAAAACACCCCCCTCTCCCTCCACTCTGGAGGCAGGTATTTTTTACACATTTCACACAACTGAGCAGATGGACAGTCTCCACAGATTATTTTTGCCTTCAGGGCAGAAATCACACGTGACAAGTGCACTGCAGAAGAGTAACCCTTCACAATGTGGTGAGTACCCCCCAAAAATGGGGACTTGGGGGTTGGTCTTTGAGCTACACCACTTCCCAGGTGAGATGGGGGGATGGTCTGAGAAACCATCCCTATTTAGTAGTGCTTTGCAGGCAATGAGCACACCGAGGGCTGCTCCTGATCCACTCCCCTCCAGCCCTCCTACTCACAGCACCAATTTTAACTATGGGAATAGGTGTGGGAACAAGCAGGTGAGGCAAAGCCGAGGATAAGCAAAGCAGCCAGAGCCTCCACGGAGCAACACTTCCCACCCACCCCACCCCACCACTGAGCTCCCTCTCTCCCAGGGCAGGAGCTCCAAGCATGCGGACCCCCAGGCACAGATTTCTGCCTTCCTTCAACACACACGTGCCCCCAGCGAGGTGCCAGGCACACGGCGGTGGTCCCGCTCCCTGCAGGGGCCATTGTCCTGGCTCCCTGGGCTCAGGCCAGCATCCGTGCCAGCGAGCTGACCCCACGGGAAAGGGAGGCAGGAAGGAGAAAGGAAGGTGCCCGAGACAAAAGGGAAGAAAATAAAGCTGTGCAAAAGAGCTGACAAAGAATATAAACCCATGAAAGAGCTCGCCCTCCCCAAGCCCCCGCAGACCAAGGGGGAGAACATATGTACATATGCAGGATGTGGCTTTTCCAAATAATCACCTCCAGATCCACAGCCCCACCACCCTGCCAGGGGATGGGGGGACAGAATTGGAGTCCCCCACCTGCACCCAAGAGCCAAGTGGGATTAGGGGGTCACCAATCCCCAAGCGCTGGAGGTGGTGAGGGCAGTCCTGGGCAGTCTCCTCCTCCCCAGCCCAATTAGGAGAAGAAAGGCCACCCGCTTGGTGAATGGGCAGCCAAGGGGGTCCCTCGTGTAGCAGGCGCCCTGGCAGCCCCACAAAGGCAGCCCTCACACCGCCAACAGCCAGAGCTGCCCGGGGCTGTGATGCCAGCACAAAGCACCTCTTTTGTAGGGTGCTTTCGGTCCGCATGCCCATGTGTGGGAGCTAGCCTTCCACCCATCCTTCCAGGGCCCCCAGAAGGGGCAGTCCATCCCCCTGCCATGGCACAGGTGGCCATCACCCATCGGGCTTCCCAGCAGCCAAAGGGACTCTGCTTGCTGTCCCCTCCCCATGCAAACAGGCTTTCCTCTCCGTCCCGGGCACAGTGGGAAGGGGCCTCTGCACCCAGCCTACACCACGCACCCTCTGCCCATGGCTTACAAAAGATCTGCCCAGTTCTGGGAAATGCCAGGGAAAAAAAAAAAATTGTTTTTTGAACAGAAAACACAGAAAACAAAGGGGAGAACTTTGCCAAAGGACTGTTTGCACAAGTCACTCAGTTTCTCATTTTTCCTCGAGGCTGTTTAATACTGCTCGTTTTCTGCTCTGTCAGAAACGAATTTTCTTGAGAAGTTGCTTTTTCTGTGACAGCAGGTGGCAGATATTTTCAGAAAACTGAAGGCCAATCGCATCACTGCCGGGGGACACCTTGGAAGGGGTGTTGATGAGATCGGCGGTGGGCAGAGGTGGGCAGCCAAAGCCTTCCTGGGGAGGAGCTGCCGCCTTCCTGCTGCTCTGACAGCCCAACACTGCGTGCAAAGGTCAGGGCTGAATCATCCCCAGCTTACAGGGGAGCCTGGATTGGCTGGCTGCCTGTTTCCAGCTTCCAGAGCCACCCTGGGCCAGAGACCCTGCCACAGATGAGGAGCCACGGCTTCTATACGGAAGCTGCAGGCAGGCAGCAGGGTGGGGGGACACACTGGCACCAGCTCCGGGCCACCTTCAGGGCCAGAAGAGCCTCATCTGGACAAGGGGTCCTGTCCCCGGGTCAGGGAGGGGTTACCAGAGGTACCAGCAGCCAGATGGGAGCCATCAGATCCAGGGCACAAGGGTCCCCAGATTTCTACAGGGTCCAGGGCAGCGTGAGGCTGCACCAGGTACGGGGACATTGACCGTGCCACACGTGGCTGTGCCACGAAGTGAGGGACAAAGTGCTCAGGCACCAGCCTGAAACCTCTTCGTTTCCCCAGCACCCGGGGAACACCCAGTCTGTCTGCAGTCTGGCTGATAAGGGTTTCTCCCCAGGCTGCTGCTGTCAGGGAAAGCAAGGAGAAATCCATTCCCAGGACTTTTGCTGTTCCACTGCTCCTGCTCTCCAGTTGCCCATGCACGGCCTCAGCCCGGGGAGCCAAGGGTCTGGGCTGGCACGGCCCTGGCTCTGCCCGGCTCCTCAGGAACACCCAGCCTTGCCGGGTGGAAAGGGGGAAGTTTACTCAGACTGTGGTGGTGCAGGCTCAGAGGCCAAAAGGGATGGAAAGTTCACGATGCCAGCCGACTTGAACGGAAAAAGGCCCTGGCTTTCTATTCTGAGTCCAGCGGACGGGTGCTCTGCTGATCTGGGCACCTCAGCCTTGGCCAGTTCCTCCCTTAGCAGGGCTCTGCACCCCGAGGACAGCACATCCAGCCCTGGCAGCTGGTCTGAGGCAGTGTCAGGCCCATCCAGAGCTGTGTACCTGGACACTGAGCATTAACACACCAGGGCCCCTCACACCAGGCAGCACTGGCCAGGGAGAACCCTTAAGGACATCAGTGCTTTTGTGTCTGCTGGTCCCAGCAGCACTCACCCTGCTTAGGAGCTGCCCCAGGGCTCAATTACCAAAAACACAGAGCTCTGGGGGCTCCAGGACACTCACCAGAGCCGTGAGCATCACACCCACGCTCCCCTCCCACCAGCCAAAACGGGGCTCACGTGAACAGGGGAGACACCTTTGCTGCAGGTGGCTGTGCAGCGGGGACAGCAGGGCACAGAGCCAGCAGGTGCCGAGGAGGGATGGAGCTTTGCCATGCCAGTGAAGCAGGACTGTCCACTCGCCGCATTTCCGTTCCCCGCCCAGGCACAACGCCCACAGCTGCCCCCACACAGGGCCTGAGCTTCCTGCACCTACACCCAGCTACGGCCTCGGCAGGGATGTGCAAGAGCAGAGCACTGCAGAAAGCCGCGCTGGGAGCATCCCACCCCCGCTGCTGCTCCCTCGGGACCTTCTGGCATCTGCAGAGCCCACGCGCTGCCCGTCTGGGACCCACAGTCTGGGCACACACGGCTTTGCCAAATCCAGACTGAGTTTTCTTTGCTAAGAGCTTCACTAAGCAGCCTATGAACTGACTTAACAAGCATGGCAGAAATATGCCACTGTTTCAGACGAGAACCTTTGTAGACTTGGGAAGGTTATTTATAGCCTGGAGCGAGCAATCCCGGGCTCAGGCACACTGCAGCTTTGCTCTGGGCTGAGCAGCCCCGACAGAGCACACCAGAGCTGCCAGTACAAACAGCCCCCAAACGGAGCTGCCAACTCTCTCCCAGCCAGCCAAACTGGTGCAGAGCTTCACACAACCTGTCTCCTGCTTCCAGCCCTCCAGGAAAAGGACACTTGCTGGGAAGGGTGCCTGAAGCAGTGGAGGGGAACTGAACACCTCGAACAGGGCTGCCTGCAACTCAGCTCACTTCCAACGCTGTTATTTGCAGCCCCTACGTACATAAAAATATACACAGGAGTGGAAACACGCATGTACTCCCTGCTTAGTGTTCACCTGAGGCTCTAATCATTTTCCTGAGGAAGGATTTCTCTTTGGAGCAACTGGCAGTGCTCGCAGCCTCTGGAGGGTGGCAGGCAGGTGGGCTGGAGAGGTTCAGAGGAAGGGACATAATGGATCAGACTTAAGACTCCTTCATGTCCCATCTCCAAACATAGACAGCAGCAGATGCTCAGTTCAACTTGAGTTTCCCACGCACAGAAGCAGAGAAAAGCACTGACAAAAATGAGAGAAAGTGCCTGGTTGCCAAGACCACTTAAGGGAAAAAACACCCCACCAGCCAAACCCAAAAACCCCACCTACTGCAGAGAAGAACAGCAACCCTCCCGAACCTCCAGTCCCACAGTTACCTGCAAGCAGGTCTGGTATCAGAAACAGCAGGTTTCCTGGACCACAGGCACTGGGTTCACCAAGGATTGAGATGTGTTTGGGCAGCCACTTCTCCCCTTGCCTGCACGTGGGGGAGCAGCAGAGAGGGTCCTCACACCTATCTGCCCCTTCTTTGGGAACCATGTACATTAAGGCACTGTGAAGGGATTAACGGGGCTGAAGGATTAACAGCTATTTCCAAATAATGGGCATTTGGTAGGTGGGACCTTGCTCTGGGCCACAAGACCTCTGGGGCAGGAGGAAACCGCAGCCCAGCCCAGGACAGGGACAGTAATGACTTCCCTGAGCAAACCCAGCAGCACCCAGCTCCTCTGCACTCCCACAGACGAGGGTCTGGCAGTCCAGTGCCAGGCTCCACCACCCCACTCCATTCCCTCTGCCTGCTGCTCTCTCTGGAGGCGTTGGAGCAGCCTGAGTCATAACTCCTGAATGCGCAGAACTGCTGGTGTTGCACAAGGTGGCCCTTGGGTTTTGTCCTACAGCACCAAGGCTTTGGGAAGATAAGGAATAAGCTCACATCCCTCTCCTTCTCATGGAGGTGAACAGGAGGTGTCTTTCCTCTCTACATCCCCATTTATTTAACCTGAAAACCACTGCACGAGTGTGAATTTCTGTCCATTCTCCTGCACCATGCTGCAGCTCCCAGTTCTTTCATCCAAACATTTCAGCTAACCCAAGAGGCCAGGCTTTTGATTTTACTCAACAATTCAGACTGCAAGACAAAGAAGAAAACAAACGTCCTGCCTCCCCTCGGAGCCAGCTCCTCCAGTTCTCTGCAGCCTGACCAAGGCATCTCTGGGATACAGCGGGCTTTGGTGCCAAGAGAAGTGGCCAATGAAAACAGATCCAAAAGTGTGAAATGTATTACTGTTCCTAAGAAGATGGAGTGGGATTTTCCAACTCTTGGATTTATCTCCAGAAAATGGATTAACATAATCCTTAGGGGACACTTTGCTCTGACTTGGTGACCCTGTGCCAGCGCATATGGCTGCAAGTGGCTCCAGTGGGGACAAGAGGCACGAGCCTCCTGATGGCATCACATCTCAAGTGACAGCACCGCTTGTTTCACATCAAGTCCCTCACCCTCTGCTTGACAAAGGTTCAAATTCTGACTGCCCGTGGCCACCCAGTCACCCGGGATGCCAAGACTCCCTCAGAAGAGAGACAAGGGGGACAGAAGCACAGATGCCAGCTGCTAGCAATGGACCAAAAAATGCACTACAACCACCACACGTGCCACTTAAAGACGGCAGCAGGTCTGAGTGTAAAAATACAATTAAAAATTGAAGCAATAAATCAGCACATACTGACTCAGGCCCACATTACCCCCCTGCAGCGAGCCCCAGGCAAGCTCGTCAGGAATCTCAGGCTGCTGGAGCAAAGAGCACTGATCCAGCTGCTGAGCTGTAACACCAGGATCCCTGCCGGCTGCACTATCAGCCATCCCAGGAGGATTTTAGGAGACAGACATGGGAGTTCTGACAGCCCAGATGGGCATTCTTCTGGTTTAATTTTCCTCCGAAGTTCTGCTCTAAACCAGAGTTCCCCATTTTTGTGACTCGTGCCGGGTGCCTGGCTGCAACAAGAGCTGTGCAGGTATAAGCGCTTGGGATTCTTGGGGATAAAAGGAAGTAAAGGAGTGTAAGCATTTAATTAATCTCCAGCAATCTAATAAAAGGATAGAGTAATTGCCTCAGCCATCTGCATTCTGTATCTGGCATCGAGGGCTGCTGGAGAAATTCACGAATTCGGAAGCTGGGTTTCGTACGGATTGTGCTTGGCATTAGCGCGTGCCACCGGATACCAAATAAGAGAAAGAGGAGCTAACAAAGGCTAATATGCAGCACTGCATTAATGCAGCCAGACCGGCAGCATGGAGCGGAGATGAGCCCGAGCAGACCTAGGGGCTGCTGACGCCCTATCCCACTCCTCAGCGCCCAAGCCGGGTCACCCAAACCTGACATGGAAGAGGCACGTGGGATTTAGAAGGCGAGGTGCTTTGCAGCCTCCCCGCAGGTGAGGGGTGAGCAGGTGCTGGCAGTAAAACAGCGATCGGCTCCAATCACCCAGGAGCGAAAGGCTGAAAAGTTGAGCTTGAGCAGCCTTTCCCAGCAAATAGTTGCAAAGCAGGTTTAAGTTTGCTCCATAAACAAGTCCTCGGCTGTTTTGCTCTCTGCAGCACAGTGCCTGCCACCGGGCGGGTGATGGCCTCTGCAGAGGAACCCTCCCGGCCCCGAGAAAAGGGGAAAAATAACACTTTGACATCCTCCGATGAGCTGCAGCCTTGCCCCGAGGGCATTGCACACAATTAGATGCCAATTTTTCTTCCCCTGACAGCACATGCTCTCCGAAGACAACAATGTGTGACAGACGCCTGCCTTCCTGCCACTCAGAACGGTTTTACACCAGGCTTTTCTCGGTAGTCAACCTCACTTGAGTATCTCTGCCAGCATGATAACCGTATCCCCTAGGAGAAGCAAACGGGGCAGGATTTTATGTTTCCCCCTTCCAAATCTCCTGGCCAGCTCCTTCCCAATTTACTGCTGGCCAGCGTTCCTTGCTCGGTAGCTTGGCTTTTCCCAGCCTGCTGCGAGATGGCAAGCGCCAGCCTGCGGGAAGCCACAGCCGACGTGGAGCGAGAGAATGAAAAGTCCCAACGGAAAAGAAAAGATAAAAAGAAAAGAGCACTTCGTGCCAAATCCACCAGCAAGGATGGTTTATATACGCAAAGAGAAACAGCAAGCTTTTACTTCGGGTGCGTGTCCCTGACCACCTGCACCGCAAATGGCACGCAGCTCATCCGGCTGCTCACGTTAGAGGAGCACCGGGTACAAGGCACCCTGCAGACCCCAGCCACCCGTGTCCCATCGCACCGGCGCTCCGGCACTGCCCACAGCGCTGGAGCCGCAGAGCAAAGCCCGAGCCCTCCGCTCTTTGCTGGCAAGATGCACACATGCCCCGCTCCTGGGGCCAGCACCAAAGCAACACCACGCAGAGCCCTGGAGGGATGCGGGGCCAGGGAGGGATGCTGGGGTGAAGCGGGAGGGTGACCCCACTCCAGCCTGACCCTTCCCACCAGTCTGGGCATCCCTACGGGATAGGTGGGAAGCCTCGCCCAACTCTGCAGCTGAGTTACGGGGAGACCAGGCAACGCCAAGGGGAAGGGCTCCAGGGAAAGCAGAAAAGCCCCATAGCTATGCGAAAAGAGAGCTGGAAAACCGGGCACCCCGGAGTGTCGGGGCGCAGCGCCGGGCAGCGACCCCCGCGGCACCCCCGCGCCCGCCGCCCACCTTGGCCTCGAAGCAGATGCCGTGCTGGAAGGCGTCCTCGTTGTGCAGGGGGATGCGCAGGTCGTGCCGGTCGTCCACCAGGTTGTACTTGGACTTGGCGGGCATGGCGGCCCCNCCCCGGGGCGGGGACGCGCCCGCGCGGAGCGAGGGGGGCGGGCGGCGGCCGGGGGTCCGCGCCCCCTCCCCTCAGCCCCGGCCCCTCGGCACCGCGGGGCGGGCCGCGATGACACCTAGTGCTGGGGCCGGGCTTGCGCCCCGCCGCCAAACTTCAAAACGCAGATACCCAGAAAAGGGGTACATGGAAAACAATGCCTCGGGAACGGTGTGGGGGAGGGCGGGCAGCGCCGGCCGCCCCCCGGGGAGCGCAGGGCAAGGCGCGGCTCGGAGCGGGACCCGCATCCCTCCCGCCTGGGGAGCCGGGCCGAGGAACTCTGCACAGAAATCCTTGTCTCAACACCGGACACGGTGGGAACCAAGCGAACTGGAAGTGGGAAATCTCCATCTTGCGCTTAAAGAAAGGCCAGCTCTTGCGACCAGACCGCCGGCCCTACCTTACAAAAGTCTCGAAAGCTGCGGATGTGCTTCCCCCTCCCTGAGAGCAGCCCACAGCTGCTTTCCAGGTGTTCAGGGAGCCACTCACATAGATGTGACCTCAAGCCCAGGCTGTTGCATCCCTTACCCCCACATGCACAGTGCACTCTCAGGTAGGGCTCCATCCTGCTGCGTTTGGATATCCACAGTTGTTGTAGAGCTCATCTCCCTGCAGCGTGCCTGAAGAGCCAACACTGGCCTCAGAGGCACTCCTCGCCACAGGAGACCCACAATTCCCAAAGCCCTTGCCTTGGTCTGCTTTCGTGTTCCTACAGCCAGAGCCCACTTCCCTCAGGGTTCCAAATGACTGCAGTGCAAAGAGCAGCACTGATTGCTGATCCTTCCCTGGGCAGAACAGATCCAGGGCCATTGATTTTTCAACCTTAATCAATGTGGTGAAACTTGCTTTGAGTTTGTAACACAGTTCAGTGCCAGCCACAGCATTTCAGCCACATCTGAAAAATGTCTTGCTCCACTCAAAACGGAGTGGGCTTTCCACCATCCCCAGGGGCACAGCTCACAGTCTGGGCACAGGCAATTACATGACAAGCTGAGAAATCCCCGTGCTCCATCATGCCCATGAGAGGTGTATGGAAACAGCTGTTGTGCTGCCAGTTTCCCCGTGCCAGGCCCAGGGTGGGATTTCACAGAGCTGTCAGCACCGGGACAAGTGAATCAAGGGATGATTTCCCACTGAAGGCAAGACACCAGCGAGCCCACGGCTCTTGAAATTTTTTACTCCTGGTTTTGGGAGAGAGCAGGGGATCAGTGCTGTGTGTTGCAGTTGTGACTGCACCTGCAGAGTTCCCCGGAGGAAAACGGTGCAGAGAACTGCACACCTGCTCGAACTCGCTTCAGCCTGGGACAGGCAGAAGCTGGCGGTGGGACAGTCTTGAGCCTGGATCTGCTCCATGGTTCTTGCTGAAGGTTTCTGTTTATGTCTAGCAAAGGTTTGGCTGACAGCATGGAAGTCCCCAGTGCTGGGAACGATACAGACACCGGATAAGTCCCCTGAGAGTCCAACGCCTGCTCCAAGCAGGGTAAATTTCAGCTTCGAGACAAGAGCAGCAGCTCAGGGCTGTGTCTAGGCATATTGCAAATATCCCCAGGGACAGAAATCCCACAGCCTCTCTGGAGCCCTGTTCCTGTGCAAATTTTGATTGAAGACACACATTCTTGCAGACTGCAGAATTTCCACAGCCAGCAAAGCCCCGTGGATTTGGGGAAGAACTGAATCCCGTGTGGGAGGGCTTGCAAGCATCTCTCCAGTGAATGGCATCCTCGGGGAGGTGTTCCCCCAGGTGCAGGCATGGAAAGCCTTGAGAGCCTGGGGAACAAACCAGCTCCTTCCAGGCAGTCCCGGTGGGTTTGCCTGGCAGCACTGAGGTTCCTAACAGATGCCCTGGGCAGCCCATAGCCTGCTCCTCTGGCTTCTCTCTCAGTGTAGTGGCTGTTCTCACTGTCTGCTGCAGTGCCTGGAGCCAGCCTGGAGACAGCTCTTAAAATATTGGGGTTGAACTAAGGGGCAAACCTCCCTCTGCAGTTACTCGTGGGTCTTTTGCACCACGGGCACGGGAAACAGCAGCCTGGGGGGCGGCAGCTCTGCTGCAGCCGGTTTGTCCCAAACCCGCCTGCCTGATGCCCCAAGTGTGACTGGGGGGTACTCACTGCATCAGGCAGTGCTCCAGCCATTCACACAGTGCTCCAGCCATCCACACAGGCAGCTTAGGATACCTATGGCACTTCACATGATTCCGCCTTCTGGCTGTGTTACAAAAATCAGCGGTGTCTCTCTTTTTTTTTTTTTTTTTTCTTCCCCTGGGATCAATGACCTTACACCTCGCTGCCCTTGCACCTCCCTGCCAAACCACCGCCTCTTCCTGGGAGAGCCTTTCCGGGCTGCCGATCCCGGGGTGTCGCGCCAAGCTCACCAGCACCACAAGGTACAGGAGATCCGGGAAGGACAGGCCGGGAAATTACTCTCACACTCGTGCTTGTCCTACAAGTGCGGAACCTGTCTCCTCCCATTCAAAATCAATAACTAGGAGCCCTGGAATAACCCGTCCAAGTTGTGTAACCGGTTTGCTCCTTGTCGCAGCCCTGTCCGTCCCCACCCGGTGGCGGGGCCGGGGCTCGCCCTCGGGTGCTGAGGTGTCCCCGAGCCCGAGGGGACCCCACCAGGGCCGGGCTTCGGATGGCAGGGGACACGGCTCTGCGGCCCCGGGCCACGCTGGGGCATTCC
>VWZT01013523.1:608352-646060 GCA_013397055.1 Pachycephala philippinensis | reverse complement strand
GCGCGGGGGGGCGGGGACGGCGGCTCGGTCCCGGTCCCGGTCCCGCCTCTCCCGGGATCTGCGGGATGTGGATTTGTAAGGCTGGCCTGCCATCTCCTGGGAAGGCCGGGAAATGCGGCACGGAAAGCCCAGACTGGACGGAGGGTCCGCGATCGCCTTCCTCACCCTCTCCGCAGCTTTCGAGGTGTGTGTGTAGGTGTGTGTGTGTGTGTGTGTAGGTTGTTCTGCCCTTGCTCTGCACCAGAGCCCCAGGGAAACCAGCCCCACCTGCCATTCACAGACCGCCTTTGGCATCCTGTGAAGTCGAGAGGATGTTCTGGTGGTGCTTATGCGATAGGAAGATAAAAACCATGTCATCGGTTTGTCATTGTGCCCTCTGAGGGGCCACCCCCGGCTGTGGAGCCCCCCCAGCAGCAGCAGCAGCAGCAGCTGGGGTGTCGTGGGGTGCAGCGGTGAGAGATGACTCTCATCCCACTTGGGAACACGCCTGTGCATTGGTCTGCAGTGAGCCACATACTCCAACAGCAAAGGACCCAAAAGAGCTGGTCAGGGTGGTTTAAGTTTGCCCCAAATGCACCCCAAAGTCTTGGCAGGTTTCAGGGCCACAAAAGAGATCATATTGTGTAAATACGTTATAAATGCAACCTGGCCTGTGAGTGTCAGCCTGCACCACCTAGTCTCACCCTGACAAAAAACCACACTGAAAATACCACGCTTTTTCCACCTGGAAGTCCTATATGTTACTGTAACATCCACAGTCTATAGCAGGAACCTCTTTTATCTAACCTAAAATGTAATGTTTGCAGAGCACTTTGTACCTCAAACACTGTCGGTGCCAGCACAGCGAAGCTGCAGTCTTCCCCAAAACTTTCCCCACAGCTCCTGTGCCACAGCACTGTGGGAGGAGAGACAGCTACTCTCAAAGGTGGGAATGGTGAGCACATACCCCAGCTCCAGGAGGCTGGTACCCCCCTTCTCTTGCTGCCTGTGCTCCCAAAACAAGGGGTTTAATGTACTGTCATTGCTCACGCTGCTTATGCAGCACAGCACAGTGGGTTTGGGGAAAATACCCCATGCACTGCTTGTGCTCAGGAGGCCCCTCCTCACAGAGCAATAATAAAAGGGCTTTTGGCCAGGAATGCAAATATTTTTCACTGTGCTGGATGCAGGTGGGAATGGGAAACATCACAGGGCATGGCTGTGAGAAGAAGTGAACAGATGGCAGACTTTGCAGCTCTGCACAATAATTTGTAAAGCAAATTGGCCCTTAGGCGGGCATCCACACAGGAGAGGTAGGATCCAGCTCACAGGTCGGTGCTCCCCATTGCTTTGATGTCCTTCCACAAAACCCTATAGCAGCAAATTCCTTTAGGGTCGTGGCCCCACAGCTGGAGAGTGCACTGGAGCCACCTGTGTGGCATCAGGGCATCCCAAAACTTGCTGCCTGTGCACCCATGGTGGGCGCAGGCTGGGAGCCACCTTGTCCCTGTGGTCACCTGCACAGCCCCGGGTGGCAGAAGCACCAAGCGAGGCATGAGGGTCAGCACTGCCAGCAGATGCTTTTTCTGCCCAATAAAACCTGGTGATGAACATCTAAACAGCAAGGTCTGGGAAGGAAGCACATAACTTCAGGAAGGGGAGGAAGGCAAGTCTGTTGGAATTAAGGTCAGGAACTTGCTGGCATTCGCTGACATTTTATTCTGATGAGCTGGCAGAGCTCATTCTCATCAGGCACACACTTACGTATGCATTTATTTATTTTAGAGGTGGGCCTGGAAACAGCTTCAGAGCTGTTTTTAAGAACACAGAAGCCTCTTTGATATCCAGTGGGGTGCAGGCAGACTGCTAATTAAACCACCTGAAAACTCAGATTTTGTCTTCATAGACAATTTGAATCTTTGCACCGCGGTTTCCTTTCCATTTGAAATTATCCCAAGGTTTTGGAAGTTCTCCACAAACCCCAAGTCTTGAAGCATTTTTGTTTCAGAAAAACAAACACATGGTGCTTCTGAAATAAATACACTCCCTGGAGCGGAGCAGGTGCCGGCTAAAATTAACATTGCTCCCTGCCAGCCTCAGCCAGCCCCACCACAGCCTGCAAGGCAGCCATGAGAGCCTGGAAGGTTTGGGGCACCCAGAGTCCCATTGCCATGGCAGGGAGCTGGTGGCAGTGGGAGCCCATCCCTGGGAACCTCCCACAGGGCTCCACATATGGAGCAGGAGTATCCCCACAGCAGGCTGGAGCAATGTCCACATCCCCTGAACATCTCACAGCCATGCAGGAGCTATCCCATACAATATTCCTCTTGCTCTTATCTCACTGGCCCATTAAACACCCCTAAATGGAGTTATGAGAAACTCTGCACAAACATCACTCTTGACCATTCTCAGCTTGATCAGCTGTACTAATTGTCAGTGAACTAATCAATAACTGTATTAACAGATGCTTGTTGTAGTGAGAGGCTGGTCCCATGGGCTGGCAAGGAGCCTCATGTCCCACTCCAGGGGTGTGACATCATCTGAAATTCATTCCCAGTTTGTCACGATGCTGTTCTGAAGGTGGAATCAGAAAGAAAGGTCTTGGGGTTGTTTTTGTCTCTCTGTCAGGGAATTTGTACAGCAAGACCTCCCATCTCTGCAGGTTCAAGGCACCAGGGACTCCAGGCTCCTAGGATCCCAGTCCAGAGGATGTGATGTTTGCCATGGCTTTTGTGTTGCAGCAGAGACAAGAAGGAATATGGTTTTTCTCAGCTTCTAACCTAAGGAGCAAGAAGAACATCTTCTTCATTTGCGTGGCAAGCATGTAGCCATATTCAAATAATATGATAATTGCAGTGTCTAGCTGTTCAGGCTTCTGGTAGCAATCCCTCACTTTTGGCTGATAAATAAATACAATACTTGGCATTCTTCATGCAGGAATGCAGGTTGTGATCTTCACACGTGTAATTGCTCAGTTCCCGAGTGCAGGACAGCAGCCGGAGGAGGAGGCGTTATCCTGGGTGCTCTCTCCCGTGGATCACTGCAGTTAATTGGAACTACCTTTGATACGTTTGTAATTCGCCATGGCTTATTTGCTGTATAATCAGACACATGGCTCCTTCCTTTAATTGCCTTGTAAACTGCCAGAATGATTAATTCTGCCACAAGCCTGCATTTGTCTGGGGACTGACACGTGGTGACTTATGAGGGTGATGAGGCGAGGGCTGGGACACCCCTGTCGAGCCCACCGGGCTGGGGCAGGATCTTTCTGGCTCGGTGGGAGTGGTTGCACACCTTTCCCAGGGCAAGGGGGCCTGAAAATCCCACAGGGGCACAAAACACAGTGCTGCCTGTGCCATCCAGGCAGGTACCAGCCGATGGGCACAGCATTCCCAGGAACACTCCCCATGCCCAGCCCTGCTGGGGCAAGGTCCGCAGCAAACCCCTGCCTTGGCACTCACATGCACCCTTGGGGACATGTGCCAATCCCTACCCCGCCCCGGGAAACCTCCCCCAGCTCTGCCTTTCTCCCTCAGCCCTTGCCACAGCCTGTTGATAGCTGCTGGCCAGCAAAGGCAATATTTCACTCTCACTCCCACATATTTTACATGCTAACGCTGTAGCTCTGATATATTCTCCTAAGGGACCTCTCATATCTGGGCAACGAACATTTCTGTGCTTGCAGCTCGACTTTCTTGCCTGGAGATATATTCAGATGAAACAATAATATATATCAGCTCCCAAATCCCAATGACTGTAAATATCAGGGGAGAGTTAAAGCAGCACACTTAATAGTCCTGGCTTCCATCAGCATGGAATTTACATAATTCCATTGTGTGTGGACACTGGGGAAAGGAGGGATGAACAGCTCGGGTGGGTGCCTGGGGGCTCAGGTGCTTACTGCTGCCAGGACAGATGGACACAGGGATGGAAGGAGGTATGGGAAGAGATGTAGAAGTGTGCTGGGCATGCCAATAGGGTGAGTGGGAAACAGGGATGTGGCAGCAGGCTGCGGGGTGGGCACAGGGGGATGACCAAGCCTCGCAAGAGGAGCTGGGATCCAATGGGAACCATTTTCACAGCCTTAGCTGAAGATAACACCCAGGGAATGTCATCTGTCTGAAAACAGGGGGCCAGGGATTTGCCCTGGGCTGTGAGCAGGTGCCTGGGGTTTCACAGAACTGGTGCGGGGGAACGAGCCTGCGTTCCTTGGGCACACAGGAACTGCTTCCCTGCAGGCGGCTGTGGTGCTGGCAGAAGCACAGAGAGGTCAATGGGATGGGACACGTGCCAGTGGGAGTGTTCAGCAGGAAGAAAGCTCTTGAGATTGTCCCTCTCTTGCCTTATCTCGGTTTCAAGGACCAGGTTATTTTGGAAACATACTGTGGAAAAATGCCCGCAAAGGGAAGAAAGCGAGGAGAGTGAGAGAGTGGGTGCAGGTGCTCAGGGAGAGGGCAGCAGCTACATCCCGGAGCCCTGGGGTCCCCACCTAATTTTCCCTTTCTGCTCCTTTTGGGGCCCAATTAGGCATCAGCTGAACCCTGCTGTAGCTGGCTCAGCCCCCTCTCAGAGTCAGGGGAGAAATTAAAGAAAACTTTGTTTCCAAACAATTGCAAATGCATAGTTCGAGTATCTGTAATTTAAACTCGAATCCTCCTTCTGCTAACAGTGATGGATGGCTTTTTCCTACTGCTTTGAGAGCCCTTGGATCCTGCACGGCAGATGCCTCCCTGATTTATGGCTTGCCTCTTCATGGGAAGGGAAACAAACAGCCCAATCCTAATTACCACACTCTTGTTAGGATACTTTTCTCTACTGCTTCCATCTTATTACCCGGGCTCCCCACTCCACCTTTGTGCAGCTGACTTGTGTGTTATGGGGAACCCTGGCATGGATTCAAATCATCTCTGTTGCACTCATTTTACTGGCAAATAAGTTTTATGTGCACCACAGATGGATGACCCGCTAGAAATTGCATTTTTTCCTCAGTGGCTCAGTCAGTGAGGGGGTCAAGATGTGAAGATGGGGATGACGGGGAGGAAGGAGAAAAGCCAATGCCAGCGGTATTTTCCTGTCTCCAACTGGTGCTGGCAGAAAGGAGGGAGGGAGGGATTGGGCCACACGAGGCGCTAAAAATAAATGTTCTTCTTGCTAAAGAGAATCTTGCTGGTTCAACTCTTTCCCATTCTTTTGTGTGTGAGAGCGGTTAATTCTCCTTGGGAGCCCATTCACTCAGCAGATGTTGCTTTTCTTTGTGTGATTAGCCTGAAATCAATGGAAAATAATCCTGCACTCTAACAAATACTGGAGCACACGATTCCAGTGCTACAAGGTGCTCCTGCAACCCGAGCAGATGCTGAAATTGCTGTCCGTAAGAAAAGCGCACACGGATGTGTTTGTGCCTCTAAAATAGCAGCATCACCCGAGTTTCTGTGGTGATGGGGGGGAAAAGGCTCTTTGCAGCTGCTTGGGCTCACTGGCACAAGGACAGGAACATCCCGGAGGGACCCCACTGATACCACCACGCTGGCCAGCCCAGGGGCACAGGCTGGACGTGGGGAAAATGAGAGTGATGTTGGCTGAGCCCGGGAAGCGGAGCACCCAAAAAGCCTCTGTCCCTGTGCTCGGGCCCCCGCGTTTGGCACAGG
The DNA here is from genome assembly GCA_013397055.1 of Pachycephala philippinensis. Lineage (NCBI taxonomy): Eukaryota > Metazoa > Chordata > Aves > Passeriformes > Pachycephala > Pachycephala philippinensis. The sequence goes on along the minus strand of VWZT01013523.1, from coordinate 640,433 downwards.
CGGCAAAGCTCAGCCCTGTCCACTCAGCCTGTCCTGCTCAAGGAAGAAATGCTGCCAGCAGTGGTGCTACTGCCAGAAATGCCAAGCCCTGACCCCCCAGGCCCCACCAATGCTGTCAGCTGAGGGCTTCTGGCTCAGCTGCCTTCTAAAAGTGAGCCTGTCAGCCAGATTTTAATTCACATAATGTGTCTTTTCCTGATAACTTTTAAAATCAGACTGCCAGGCTGTCCCGACTCAAATGCCAGCAAAGCCAAAGTATTTCACTGTGTCTGTGCTGTTACCTTTACCAGCCAAAGACATAATCTCATCAAAGAGCAAAATCAGAATTATCTGATGTGCACAGAGTCCCTGCAAAAGTCAGAGGATGGGGATGAGTTTTCTCCCTTATCTCCCACCCCACTGAATCCCAGTAAACATGCCATTTATTTTCTGGGGTGAAGTTTTGAGGGTTGCTATCCCCAGCCCTTCAACAGCACCTTTATGGCCCTTCAATCAACCTGCCTAGCTGCAGCATGAGCTGATGCCCACCTCTTCTCTCCTCTTTTTTGTGCCATGTGGGAAAATACACTTATGTCCCATCACCCTCCCGCCTCCTGCTTGAGCTCAGCAGCCTGGGGCTGTCCCTTGTCACAGGGACAGCTGTGTCACTGCTCTGCGGGCAGCCCAGGCTCCAAGCCAGCACTAGTCACATCCTCCTACTTGTTCAGGTGATAGCTTTCCCCTCCAAGGAATCCTTTGGGTCACATAACAAGTACTTTTATTTCAACTTATTTGCAGTCAATGCTGTTTCATATTTCAAAGTCACTTTTTGTGTTCCTGGGAGAGAGGAGGGAATAGCCCGTGAGAGCCTTTTTGAAGGTGGTGTCTCTAATCTTCCTGTCAGACATATGAAAATGCAAATCTTTTCCAAATGGCATTAGATCAGTGAGCCCAGCAATGTATTTGTATGGCAAATTTGTTATCAGTCCCTGAAACCCTTGCCCTGCCTCAGTGCAGCACTGGAGTGCTCTCTGCTGTCAGAATCAGCCTCTCCCTGCTGGCTGGAAGCTCGGTGGGAATGGGGGCCTGGCACTGCCAGGTGCCTGGGTGGGCTCACCTGAGCAGCTGGGCTGGCCCTGCCTGGCTTTGGGATGCTGACACCAGCACTGAAACACTTCTCCTCTCCCTTGCCCAGGTCCTGAGATTGTTTCAAGGAGCAAAGGGGGCTCTGCCACACTGATAGCCAGCAATGACCCACTCTCTCTGACTTCAGGGGAGCTGGGGACGGTCCCCACAGATGGGGAGACATGAAACCCATTAATCATCTCCCTGCGCTGTGCCATTGCATGAAATTGGATTTAGCACCATTAGCAGAGCAGCTTCTGAGCAGCTCCTCGACTCCTGCTGAAACCACTCTCCCATTGCAAAGCTGATTAACAGAGTGCGTCCACAGTATTAATTAACCTAATGAACCCTGACGATAAAATTGGAGTCCACTTAATTCCTAGTCCCCCACTGTGCGTGCAGGCGAAACAGCTCATGGTGCCACAACACCCCAGAGCAGCTTCACTGTGAGTCCAAGGGACCTGGGCTGGGGCTGGAGGCTCCCTTGCAGCCCCAGGATGTGGGCAATGAGTTGGTCTGTGCCCACTTCACTTGTAAAACTCCACAGAGGATTGGAGATAGCAGATGGACACCTCACACCAGAGCAATTCACTCGTCCTCACACCCCGGGGGCTGGAGCACAACCTCTGAAAGACCCCGGGTCCCACCTCTGGGCATTTCTGCTCAGAGGAAAGGAAAATAAATGAAATGCTGAGGGACTCTGGCAGAGTCTGTGCTGTCTGGCTGTGCTGCCCTGGATGTGACAGACTCTGGCCCGTAGGGACAAGGCAGGTGATGGGCAGGGCGAGGAGGGGGGTGCCTGTGCCTGCTCCTGCCCCGATGGCAGCAGCCAACTGAGCCAGTGCCACGGCCAAGCCTCGGCCCAGCCTGCCTCTGAAACTGCTCCAGACATTTGCAAGGAAATGGTTGAAGCACAATTTTTCTTCCTGGTATGAACAGAGCTCTGTGTTAAAGGAGAGTGAACGGGGAGCTGTCCACAGAGGAGCTTTGGGGACAGGTGGGGAGAACAGCCAAGCACCCCACACAGGTATGGGGGCCTGCAGGTGATGTGAATTCTCCAGCATTTGGTGCTTTCTGGTTCTGACAGGGCTTCTCTCTGTGAAGATGGATTATCATTTGGCCAGAAATGCTGGGCTTGAAGCAGGGAATCATCAGGCAAGTGGCTCTGGCCACGGCTCTGCAGATCATAATAGTCCCTTCTGGCCCTAAAGCTTATGAATCTATAAATCAGATCATTACTAAAATAGCTATGCCGTTTCCCTGTGACATAACAATCATTTAAAGTATATTTTAATACACAGAATATAAAAGAGAAATGTCCCATGGAAACAAAAATGTCAAAAAAGCATCAATTCCATCTCTTGCAGCACACCAGCAAGTGGCTTTTTGTGCTGTTTTTAGGAAAATGAGAAACAGCCCCCTCCTGCTTCCCAGGAGCCCTGTTCCCTGACCTGAATTCCATCCACCTCTCACTAACCCCTACTGCCTGCTCAGTAGCCCTGAGAAGTCATGGTACAAGCAGGGGTGTATCATCAGGTAGCAATCCAAGGGAAAGCTGCCTTTCCTCACTGGAGGTCAGTTATTCCCTTTGTGTCCAATTCCTGGAGTCCAGAGGGCTCGCAGCCTTCCTGGGTGCAACAACTCAGTGGAGTTAAGGGGCCAATTTAAAGGCAGGCTCAGTTACTGGGAGGCCTCATCCTGCATTTGCTCTGTGCTTGGCCCTCCTCAGGCGGCTCCGTTCAGAGAAAAAGATCCAAGACACATGGGAGAAAAACTCTTCTGAGCCCAGGATGGAGATGAAATATGATGCATTTTTTCCTGGAGACTTCTAATTGAGAAATGTGAGCGTAGCAGAAGAACTTGTGGGAGCCATTTCATGTCTGGATTCCTACAGAGAGTCTCAGGGACTGGATTCAGGGCAGCAAAACCGGAGAGAAGCAGTAGTTCAGCTGTCCAAGCTGTTTACAATTGCAAGATAGTAGGTACAGGGAAAAAAAGTGAAAAATAAAGTAAATGAGAAAATGAGTAAGATTATTTTTCCATTTTGAACTTGTAATACTCTGTAATGTGGCTTGTCCTGCAGATAAGCAAATGACAGATACTTCAAATCTACTAAGATGGAGTTATTTAGTATTCCTTCAACCTGGAGAGAAATGGAAATGAAGTCTAATAAGGCTCCTGATCTCTTTCTTTACTACCCTCGGAGACAACCGAAAGGCATTTAATTTCCTGCAAGCCAAGAGCATAAACCGCACTCAGACACTTTATAAAGCCCATCAGGCATCTTTCCCAAAGATTAAATAAGTAGGACAACATTTTCCAGAAGCTGACTCGGGGCTGCATGAGCACAGTGCCTGCCCAGCGCTGCGTTGTGCCCGTGCCCGCTCCCATTCCTGCCCAGCGCTGTGTCCGTGCCCGCTCCCATTCCTGCCCAGCGCTGTGCCCGTGCCCGCTCCGGTTCCTGCCCAGCACTGCGCAGTGCCCGTGCCCGCTCCCATTCCTGCCCAGCACTGCTCTGTGTCCGTGCCTGCTCCCATTCCTGCCCAGCACTGCGCAGTGCCCGTGCCTGCTCCGGTTCCTGCCCAGCGCTGTGCCCGTGCCCGCTCCGGTTCCTGCCCAGCACTGCGCAGTGCCCGTGCCCGCTCCCATTCCTGCCCAGCACTGCGCAGTGCCCGTGCCTGCTCCGGTTCCTGCCCAGCGCTGTGCCCGTGCCCGCTCCGGTTCCTGCCCAGCACTGCGCAGTGCCCGTGCCCGCTCCGGTTCCTGCCCAGCGCTGCGCTGTGCCCGTGCCTGCTCCGGTTCCTGCCCCGCTCTCCTGCACGGCTCTGCTCTCACCAGCACAGCAGGAGTGACCCTTGGGTGGCATCAGCCACCCTGGGCAGTGACAGGGTGCTGTCACTTTGCTTTGTCCCCTGCATGCCCCCTTTGCACAGGTCAGAGCTCCCTGAGCTCCGCTCCTGGTGCCTGGCACAGACAGGACAAGGTGCAGAGGTTGCTGTCCTTCTGTGGGGGATGCTGAGGGGGAATAAATCCTTTTCCAGGGCTGCTCAGCAAGATGGGTACAGTCATAGGGGTCTGTCTGTCAGAGCAGCCCCCAGAGCTGATGCAGCAAGTGCCCAGCTGTGGGTTCTGAGCTCCGTGGGCAGGGCGAGGGTCTGGCAACCCTCCCGTGGCTTTCACAGCCACACAGCTCCTGCAGCACCTGGGAAGCTCAGCAAGCCATCGCCCAGGGCAAGGGTGTGTTTTGGAAGGTTGTTGTTGGAGCAGAGGGAAGGTGTTGGATCCACAGGCATGCTGGCTTCCCCCTGGAAGTGGTGTCAGACTATGGCTCTGAGCAGGGATGGAAAAGGAATCCTCCCCACAGGCTGTATGCCATGGAGGGGGGGCTCTGCTGACCCACTCTGCTGCTCAGGGTAAGAAAAAGCTACAATTAAGAAGAATAAGCTCTGATCTACCTGCACAGTGCCCTGTAGGGAGGAGGGGGGCATCCCCTTCCATGTTAGCCTCCTCTACTGCAGGATTAGGGCGATTCAGAGAAGTGGAGCAGGCCAGGGGTGTCTGCTTCCCCCATCCAGATGAGAAATAGGGGTCTCTGCTGCCTCTGCACCTGGGCAAGCAGGTCCCAGAGCCATGCCATTTGAACAGCTCTGCTTCTTTGCCACACACCTTAATCTTGCCAGCAAAAGAATTCAGGGAGCAAACTACCTCTGTCAAAGGGAGAGGTCCCAGTGCTTTGGGAAAGAGCTGTGGTTAAAAAAGGGGATGATGTGACTGCACAATGTCAGTTTGGGCATCCCCTCTCTGGCCTGCACTCTTCAAACCCTTTGCCATGGGCAATAAATCCTTAGAAGTACAGGGAAGGTTCCTGTGTGTGCCGGTTCCTGGGGCACGGGGGACGGCGAGTTCAGGGAGCACTGCAAGGGGAAGGGGATGGATCCAGCGTGCGGATGGACAGCTCGTTTCTGTGCAGCAGGCAGGGTTTCTGTATCAGACACGGAAGCTGGAAGGAGCCCAAAATCTGCAGCTGTGTTGAGCAAATTGGATCGTTATATTAGAAACTGAACAGGAGGAATCTGTGAACAAGAGCAGCTTGATGCTCGCTATTTTTCATCTGAAGAGGGATTCAACAAGGCAAACCCACTTCCCACCGTTACCTTGGCCACAAGATGACGGAGATGACAGCTTGATATTCACTCCCATCATATCTCCTGCTATCAGTGCAAACAGCCCGTCAGACTCTCCCAGCCCTGCCTGCCTCTCCAGCTGACGCAGTGCTGCGGGGAGCACACAGAGCACCCAAGCCCCAGGAGCCTGCAGAGCAGAACATGCAAATCAAGGCAGAACATGTTGGTGACAGGAGCCCTCCACAACCTCATGCAGTGCCTGAAAATCCCTTCACTGGGGCCAGTGGGGATGGATGGCTTCAGGGCATGGGCAGTAAGAGCCAGGCATCCTGGTAGACAAGAGCCAGCTTTGGTGCTGCTGGAGGGGGATGTCAGAGACCCTCCTGGTTGTAGGTCCCCAGGACCCACTCTGGAGTGCTCACTGTGCTCACTGTGCGCTCTGGATGTGCCAGTGAGGACTGGAGCAGGGAGCAGAAGGACATGTGCCATCCTGGCTGCTGGGCTGTGGAGCTGGTCTCATGACTGTGCCCCATGGCTTTATTTAGGAGAGAAGTGGCCTGCAGCCCCCCAAGGGAATCACTTACTGGCACAGTGAGCTGTGGCTCCACTTCCAGCCCCTTTGCCAGGAGAAACCTCAGCCCCTTGCTTTGCTGGCAGCATGAGATGGGAGCCAGGCTGTTCTGCAGGATGCCTGGTTAGAAGCCCCTGCCAGGGGATGATCTCTCCCCGTGAAGGGGCTGCAGCTTGCAGGGGAGATTCAACCAGGAGCTGTGCTGCCTGTGGCCATTAGCTCCTGGGGATGGCAGCACTCCCAGCCTCCCGTATCCATGGAGGAGGGCCCACCTGCAGGAGTGCTGGGGGCTCCCTGTGCCTGGGTTGGCACAGCCCCCCGGGAGCAGGCTCCAGTGCCTGTTGCAGCGCACTCAGTACAAGGAGTCTAAGTTAAATGTCAGCTGTGGTTTGCCATTTTATCTCTAAGTGGGGTGAGTGACCTTCCTGGCTGCAGTGGGCACATGTTCCCAGCCCCACGGAGGTGGGCGCAGCTGGCCAGGAATGGGGGAAGCACCTGGCCACGCACTCGTTTTTGGCAGGAACAACATCCATTCTTTGCTGATTCTTTGCTGCCCTTGAGTCATTGTTAAACTTGTCAAGAGTGATTTACAGCTGTGTCAACAAGTGGGATCCAGGCTGCCAGTCCACACCACGGGGAGGAAGAGGAGGAATATCAGGAATAGTTCCCAAGGCACAATACGAACTGGAAGGCTGGAAGAGAAAAGCAGAGCTGCTCTCCCCAGCCGCAGGCGTGCCTCATCGGCAGGGTTGCTGTAATTGCTCTGCATTTCCCAGGGTCTGACATCGCCCCTGGACATTTGTCTCGCCATTCAGATGTGGCTGAGTCTGTTTGGCAGGGCTGAAATTCAGACTCCTGCTCACGGGGGTTCGGTATCTTCAGCTTATTTCTGCAGCATGACAAGAAGTGACGTGCTTGTCTCCCCAAAGACATCACAGTCCTTCCCTTACAGGGAACGCTTTGCATGTTGAACCCCAGCATCACCAAAGTTGGCTGTTTGGTCCCTTGTCCAGCCCCTGGCTCAGGACAGGGCTATCACCAGCACTGGATCTGGCCCTGAGCACTTTAGTCGCCTTTGGTTTCTCCAGGTCTCTCCTGACCTGGGGGCAGGGACCCAAACTGGCTCTGTTTCAGATGCAGCCTTGCCAGCACCTAGCAGAGGAGGGATGAGTCCCCCTCATCTCCTGGCCGTGCTCCTCCTGACTTGGCCTGGATGTGGCTGCCTTGTCCTGCCGTGTGTGTGCAGATTGGCATGCCCGTGGGCCTGTTCCTGAGGAGGAAGACACAAATCCACATCCTCCCGGAGATGGCAGAGAGCTGGCCACCAGCCACAGGGTCATCCTCTGTCGAGCAAACGCTCCGGCTTGCAGTGGATGAAGCTGGATCAATGCACAAAGGAGAAAGCTGAGCTCCTGCGTCACTCCAATCAAATCGAGCACCCTGCCCCTTGCAAAGCACTGAAGGGTTCAGCGAGCCAAGCCAAGGAAAGACACGACTCGCTTCTATTTAACGTCACACGTCAGTGCCTGCAGAGCCCTTCTGCTCCCTCGGAAATGTCGCAGAGCCCTTCAGCTGGCATCAGGCACTGCCTCCTCGTGGCAACGGGCCCTGCTTCTTGGGAACCCTTCTGCCTGCTGCATCCTGACTCCAAGCAGGGAACTGTGGGATTTCCTGTCTGCAAATCCCTGCCATAATGCTTTTCTGAGGTCAGATGGAGAAAGACACGTCGTTGCTCCCTGGAGGCCTTTGGAAGCAGTATTGGAGGTGCATGACATTTTCCTTCTCCTTAATGGCTGGAACAATCTGGACAGAAAGGACTTGTATGTTGAAGTGAAATACTGCTGCCACCACAGAGCTGCATGTAGCTGATGTTTATTTCCCAATGAGGAGAATTACTGTAATCACTGACAAATCTGTAATTGCCAATAAAAAGCAGCAATGGAAACAAGCACATACTGGAGCAAGTCATCCCATTGCCGAAAAATGCACCCACAAGAACTGCCATTCTCCCTCTTTTGCCTTCAATAGGTGAAGAAAATCACCACACATTTGTTCTGTGGGGCCTCAGTCTCAGCGGGGTCACCTTACCGTACAGATTGCCTGGCAGGTCTGAGGTGATGGAAAAGTCCCTTCTCTATTTCCCCTTAAAATTTCTGCGTGGTGAGTGGGTTCTGCTTCACACTGGGGGCTATTCACATGAGTCAGCTGTGGTGGAGCTGATTTAAATGTATCATCCTGACAGTAAAACCTGCTCGGAAAAAAATTACCTTAATGAGAAATCCCTCGAAGGGTTGGAGCGACTGTCCTCGGAGCTCTGCAGAAGGAATTCTTACAGCAGAGCAGGGATGCCTGCTAGAGAAAGGCAGGCCACAGAATCCTAGGGTGGCTTGGGTTGGAAGGGACCTTTAAAAGCCATCTACTCCAATCCCCTTGCAATGAGAAAAGACATCTTCAACCACAGCAGGTTGCTGAGAGCTCTGTCCAGCCTGATCTCGAATGTTTCTAGGATGGGGCCTCCACCACCTCTCTGGAGGAGATGTTTGCCAAAGTCAGGGCTGCTGGCTGGGGCGGGTTTGAAGCTGAGGCAGAGCCTTCCTGCAGAGGAGTCCCACTGCCGTGCCCTGCTTTCACATGTGAAAGGGCTGACAAAAAAACTGATTGCCACAGCTTAACAAACTGCACGTGCTTGGATTGCTCTGCCAGGACTACATCTAAGCAGGAATTCCCCGTTCATATCCCTCCCTTCGGCATTCTACTCCTCCTGCTGCAAACACAGCCTAGAGCCATTGTTATTGGTTTTGCTGTTGTTATTATTATTACATATCACTATTTAATTGCCTGGTAAATTTGCGATATCTTGGAAAAAAACAAAGGAGGATGTGTAATTTGAAATGCTAAAGAGAGCAAGAGCAGACAGGGAAGATGCAGTGCATCTAGTAGGAGTATTGAAGAGGTGATGAGGACATTCTTAACCTTAATTATTTCAAATCAACTCATTTTGTAGAGTGTGTAGGTTTATGAATCAGATGAAATGTAAATTGATTCATAATTTCCTTTAATTTTATGCTCTTTGGAGAATTTAAATCCATATTAACATAACCTGTACCAACCAGTTACTAAGAGACAGGAGAAAATTAGCACGGGCGAAGAGGGGAGACTGGCATTTTAATATGCTCGAGCCCACCTGCCGCGTGGAGTTGGGGACTGGGACTCATTGGCGTGGGGCTGCTCCCATCAGAGAGGTGGAGATCTGCTCCCCAGTCCCCTCCAGGCAGCCTCAGCTTGCTGTTTGCAAGTATTTTCTTCCAGTGCCTTTCATTTTTGTGTCGCTCTCCTCATCGTTCTCTCACTCGCATTTATCCTTCTGGTGCCCATTTTCTGCTACCCAAAAACGCTCATGAAGGCCAATGTATGAATCAGTTGTGTTGTGCAGTGCTGGAAAAAGAGGGGCTCGTGAGTCACAGTGCATAAGGACTGCACAGAAATGTTCAAAGCTCCTTGCCCTGTGCTGCTGGATGTCCCAAGCCAGTGGGTGATGCAAAGTGACACCGTGTCCCCCAGGTAGGAGCTCTCTGCTGTGCCAGGCTGCACGGGGATGTGCAAGCCTCTGAAGCACTGCATGAACCTAACACCAGCACTTGTCATTTCTGCTTTTGGAGAGAAAGCTTGCCTTTAGGAAATAAGAAAATACAGGAATTACCAGCTACAGGAAAAAAATAATGTCAGGCTGTCAGAATAAGAATGTCTGTAAGCAAAATTGCTTTCTTGCTCTTTTTATTTGTGTCGAGTCTGTACTGCAGCTGAGTCCTTTGCAGTGCATCCAGAGGTTCAGGGGGAATGTGGATGGAGGTTTGGGGACAGCGTGTTCATGCCCTTCTCCAGAGCAAGGCAGCATCAAGGCACGCTGCAGCAGCAGTCCAGGCTGACCTTGCTTGCAAGTCCTTTTGGGCAGTGACAAATGCCTCCCTTCAGAGACTGCTCTTATTTCAGGTTGGACAGAAACCAAACGTAAAAAGCACAGGAGACAGTTGGCCGTGTGGGAAGCTGGCTTGGAGCGCTCTTGCTCTGCGATGGGAACACTTTGTTGCCATTTTCATTTGTCCTGCACGTTATCCTCCTCGAGTCAGCCTCGCTGATGTGGGACGGGCAGCTCGGGCACCTCTGCTGCTGCCAGTGCTGGGCTCACTGGATGCACAGAGCTCAGCAGGGATGCAAAACCCTCTGCTTGGCCACCAAGCCAGATCTGGTGATGGACAGGGGGAGATGACCCATGGCTCTAAGTGTTCAAGGCCAGGTTGGATGGAGCTCTGGGCAACCTGACCTGGTGGAAGGTATCCCTGCCCAGAAGGGTTGGAACAAGAGGATCATTAAGGTCCTTTCCAACCCCAACCATTCCATGAGTTTTGCAGAGGCAGCAGAAATTTGTTCCCAGCCCAGGCAGGTGTTGGCAGAGCAAAACCCAACCCAACCATAAACATTTCAAGGTGACATTCACTGTTTGCACTCTCTGCAGTCCTGTTCCTGTTCCCAGTGGTCAGGGTTTATTATTCCCTTGCAAGAGAGCCAAGACAGGGGAGATGCACGTGCCCCGTGCAGGAAATGCAGCTTGTGACGGAAGAGCTGCACGGGCACATCCTTGCCAGTGTATTAGATGTGCTGACTAAAACAGCAGGTCATGGTAATATTAATGAAATAGGAAAAATCAATGGTGGAATCCAGCTCAGGAGAGAGGGATTTCGCGGCTGCCTCTTGCAAGCACAAACACGTATTATGTCATCAGCAGTGCAGTAAATCAGCATTTCTGAGACCAGCTGCCCAATTACTGAGGCAGCTCGATGATGGGAACTGTAAATTGGATGTATGCAAATACATAACATGAAACAGTAAAGTAAACACCTCCAAGAATTACTGAGGAATCTCTGGACTGAGCTGATGCTCCGGGCGGATAGCCAGGAGTGCAGGCTCCCAGGATCTGGAGCAGAAAAGGTGTCTGAATGCTTTTGGTGCTCACCACCATCGCCAGGGCCCTGTGAGACCAGCTCAGAGACCTGAAAAGTCCCCATGATCTGCAAAGCCCCACAGGGCTTTGGGAGCACCAAGTGCCTGGTGCATCTTGGGCTGTCTCACAAAATGCATCACCTCCAAGAGAGAAGAGACTCAGATCAGATGTTAGGAAGGAATTCTTCCCTGTGGAGGTGGTGAGGCCCTGGCACAGGTTGCTCAGGGAAGCTGTGAATGCCCCATCCCTGGAAGTGTTCAAGGCCAGGTTGGATGGGGCTTGTAGCAACCTGGAACAGTGGAAGGTGTCCCTGCCCATGGCAGGGGAGTTTGAACTAGATGATCTTTAAGGTCCCTCCCAACCCAAGCCTTTCTAGGATTCTGTATGCTGCTTTACATCTCCTTCAGGGTCCTTTGCTATTGTGGACCTCTGGGTTTCCACGAAGATGGGAGCCAGGAGCCAGGAGCTGTGAGACATGGCCAGCTCCATGCCATCGCATGAGGGTGATGTGGCCATCACGTGTTTTCACATGCTTGCTCTGTGTCTTTTCTGAGCACATGCCGTGCTAAGGAATTGTGTCAGTTTTGTCTTTTCAACAACTGAACAAAAAATAAAAAATTAACATTATTAGTTGCTTTCCTCCTTTCACAATTTCTTTCCTCTATTGTACTTACAGAGATAAGGTAAAGCTGCAGTTCAGAGGGAAGCTGAAGAACTGGAAGTGACAATGATGGGACAACTCAAAGCATACACCAGTGCCCACAACAGGGAGAGGAAAGCTATTATTTGAGTGTGTTTGTAGGTAATACACCCATTGCAGAGCACACTGCCTGGAATACACTCTCGCCTGGGTCTTTTCTAAAGGACTCCTGCTCAGCCTCCTTCTCTAGTTTTGGTTCTTACATTTATTGTCTTCACTCACAGGTTGTCCTCCCGCTCCATGCAGTGCTTGCTTTCTCCCAGGGTCTGTCCATCCGTCATTCCCTGCTCAGGGCAGCCCTTCTGTGCTCACGTGCACATTTGGGGCTAGCAGGATTTGTGTAAGCTTTCCCATTTGGGCACCTGCGTAAGTCTGAGTGAGGGCGTTCCCCTGCTCATCCAGAGGATGCCAACAATTTGTGGGTGACCTGACTACAAGTGGCGCTGAGCCCATAAGGTCTTGGTAATCTCCTGGACAGTCAGCTGCTCCTACAAGCAAAGTGGTCATTGCATTATCTGCTTGAAATTTGCTGTGCTTTCAGTGCTGGACACTGTACTGTCTTCATCATCTACTGCAAGGACCTATTTAATATCACACATTGTCTCCATGGACAGGTGCTTAAAGACTGTGGATGTGTTTTGTCTTTATCCAGCTCTTTATTAAGCTAAACAGATTGAGCTCCTTAAGTCACTCTTTGGTGTAAAGGTGGTCAAAGGGCTAATTACTTTGGAGTCAGGATTTGGGACACAGAGCAGTGTAATCACAGCTTGGCAGAAGTGGTTTTATCCTGGCTTCCTATGGAAAACAGCACTCAATGCACTGTGTGTCTATTGTCTGTCTGTCTGTCTGTTTGTCTGTGACTCCCATCCTATCCTCTCCTCCTCATCTCAGCCTATTGCAACCCTATTTGTCAGAGGGACTCAGCACCAGGGAAAAGCAAGCTGGAAACCTCCTGGATGCAGGGACCTGGCAGCTGTAACCCCCTAAGTGTAATGGGGGGCCCTTGTGTCCCAGCGCCCTGTTAGCCATGGGTTCATTGTGTGCCCCTCAGAGTGTGACAGCCCACGGAGGGAGGCGTGGGTTGGGAATCGATGGCAGCTAGCCTGAGCTGAGCACACAGCAGAGCGTGGCGAGCTGCTGGCCTGGCTACACAGAGCTCCTTGACAGAAAGATGAATCCTCCTCAGGTTCCCCCGGGCATTCCCCACTGCAGGAGCAGCAGAGAATGGCTCCAGGATTAACCTCCTCCCCACTGCACCTCATCGCACCCACCGGGGTCTCAGCCCCACCAGAAGGACCCCTGATTTCCCTGCTGCCTGGGCCCAAGGCCAGGATTGGGTGCTCCAGCACCCAGCATCCTTGGGGATGGGGCACTTCCCTTGCCCTGGTGTGCCAAAGCCCCCACGGTCCGGTGTCCATGATACAGCGTCCCTTTGGCCTCCAGCCTATCACTGTGTGAGGAAGGCTTTGGAGGGAACTTCCTGCTGCTTTCCCTGTGTGCTGCCCAGCCCGCAGTGGCCAAGGTGGCGAGAGGAGTGGCCTGGCTCGGAGCTGGGGCTCTCCCAGAGGGACCCTGCCCTGTGCCCGCCTGACACAGCCCACGTGCAGCTCCAGCTGGAGAGAGCCTCGCTGCTGATTATCCCAGCCTCCAGCAGTCCCTCCCGGAGGCATGGATCCCAGCTTAGCCTGGCATGGTGACATGGCAAAGATCTCCTGCCAAAGCTGGCGTCTGCCAGAGCCGAGAGTGGGTTAAAAATAACCCTGCATCCATAGGACTGAGGCTGGAAACTGCTCCCGGGCAAAGCGGGCTCTGCTCCGGAGCGGTGGAAGGGAGAGGGCGTGTGCCAGAGGACAGGCCAGGCTTTGGAAGGGTTACTTGAATTTGGCCCCTGGGTCAAGATTTCATCCCCAGGCTGGCAGGCTCTGTCCTGCCATGGGATGTGGGTGCTTGTCCGGCAAATGGAGCGGCAGTGCTGGCCCCGCTCCCTGGGTGGCACGTGCAAACAGAGCCAGCACAGGCACCAAGGGCAGGACACTGCTGCTGCCCCCACAGCCTGCCTCGGTGTTAATTGGTGTTTGTTTTAATTCTGACTATCCAAATCCATTTTAACTGCCAGCCAGCCAAGGTCAGCACACCACAGTGGGCTCCCAGTGTGAGCTGCCGTGCCTGGGGGAATGTGATCCCTGGGAGCTGCGGGGGACATGGGGGTGCTGCAGGACAAGGCACTGGGCCCCCCAGTGCCAGGGGAAAGGGCAGCTGTTAGCAGGGCTTGGCCTTGGCAGGGGAAGCAATGCTGCACTTCCACCCCACCACTGGAAATTTAAATATTTTATTATGCATTTATTATAATTTAGTCTCAAACCAGTCAAGTGTGTAATGAGTTGTATCAGCAGCGACATAATTCTTGCCTGTCACTGGCTGCTCACCTCCCCCATGTGTCTTCAGGTGATGAAAATGCCCTTAAGAGGGGCACCTTGCTGCCCTGTGAGCTCTCTAAGGATAGAGCCACTATCAGGCTTGGGGCTAGCAGGGTGGGCACAGGGATGTATGAGAACTCCTGGCTGTCCCCGGGGGATGGCTGTGGTGTGGGAACAGCCAGGGACAGCAGCTGTGGGATGGTAGGAGGGCATCATCAGCCTTCCAGGTGGGAGTCAGAGCTACAGAAGCCACCAGGACACTCGAGAGCCAGGCTGCAGTGCTGGGCTTTGCTGCATGGCCATTGCTTCACCCGTCCCCAGGCCACTCTGGGTGCTACCCAGTGCTATCCAGAACATCTGCTTCTCCTCTTTCCTTGGGGCAGGAAAAAAGCATTGGAGGTGGGGGTGGTACCTCACACAGTGATGTTGTTCTTGAGGATAGGCTGCTCCAGGGCACAGCTTCTGTGCCTGTCCCTCTGGTGCCAGGCTGCCAAATCTCTCCATCATTCCATGGAGCAGCAAAGCTGGAACCACTGCCTGGATAATCTTGGTGTGCAGGGACGGGGTGACACTCCCCACAACACCACACTGCCTCTCAGACTTGGAGCATCCCCAAAAAATCTGGTTTGGGGGCTGTCCTGATCTCTTGGTTGGCCTAGAGGCTTGGATTATTTTAATCCAGGCTTGATAATGCAATTAATTCCAATTGCTGATTCATGATGTCTGCTTTCTGAACCATAAGTGCTTTAATATTTCATTTTATGTTGCTTTCAGGGTTACATAGTTTATTCCACAAACAAGAGGTTGGGACAGTCATTAGCGTGTGAAATCAGAAACGCACGCATCAGTAACTATGGCAACTCTGAGAGAACACCAGTTTCTAGTAAAATCAAGAATTAAGCTTACATGAAAATGCTGAAGTAGGAGAGATCCTATCTGCTGAGGGCTTAGCATACATTTAGGAAAGAAAAGAAAGGTCTGAAATACGCAAGTGAGCTGAACCCACCCAAACCCAGGAGCAGAGGCGTTCCTGTAACCTGGCTGTGCTGGTGCATCCCTGCAAAAGGACACCTCTGAAAAATAAATGCATGTAACTCCTGAGTCCACCAGCCTTATCCAAGGATTCCTCATGCTGCCCCTGCACCCTTCCACCTGCTCCTGGGGTTTGTCTGTCCCAGGAGCAAGCTGATGTTGTAGTGTAGCTCCCAGAGCAGCGAAGCTCCAAGCAGAGGGTACCTGCCGGGGGATGCTTGGAGCAGCATCCATAATTAATGCTGTAAAAACAACACTTCCAGTCTGGGCCCTCTCCTGATGTTCAGTGTCAGATGCCAGAGCAGCTGCTTCCCACACACCTTGTAGATACAGCAGTTTGCTGCACTCTGGGAAGGCATCACAGAGCTCCCCCTAAATAATTCAGGCCATCTTTTTGACAACTTCGGTGTGTAAGGGCTTTTCCTTGCCATGATGAAGGAAGTCTTTGCTTTGTTCTCCTGAAAGCTTATTGCCTCCCCAGATTTTCCCTTCCCTGTCATTTAGCTGGGAACACACAAACAAACTAACAGGTCTGGGGAGAAGCTCTGAGGTGCTGTCCCTCTGCAGAGCAGCGAGGGCTGAGCCCTGTCGGTCAGGGCTGGAGGTGACACCTGTGACAGGTTGCCATTAATCTGTGAGCAATCAGGTGCCAAATCTGGGTGCTGCTCCATGGACAGCATCTGCTTGCACCAGGCAGGGATTTTAATACCAAACAAGGTGCTATAAATACCTCACCAGCCTGGCAAAAGGCAGGGATTAGAGGAAATGAAGTTTTTTGGAAGAGGCTGGTTTTTCAGTGCCTGATTTAATGATGCTCATACCGCTACCTGTGATTATGTTTGCCCTATTCCCAGTTGCTTTTCCAGTGTAATCAGCCTCGAAGCGTTCAAATGGAAATCTTTCCTGCTGCTTTCCGCTTCACACTGATTTGGGAGCAGAAGAGGAAGGAAACAGCCGCTGGCTGAGGGGGCCTTGGGGAAATCAGGGATCGTGTTGGTGGGCGGAAGCGGAGCCGTGGAGGATGCCAGGCCAGCAGCACACATGGGGAACAGCCTGCCCACAGCAGGACCCTTCCCTGGTACATGCTCTGGTGTCAGGATGCTGCATGTTCTGGTGCCAGGGCGCTGTATGAATGCCTGTTTATTCCTTAAAAAATCTGTTTATGAAACAAAGTGGTGAAGAAGTGACCCTGCGTGTTGCTGTTGCATTCCAGCTGACACAGCGCAGGTCCTTCCTGGCTCCAGGGGTGACTTTTCCATTGGCGTGTCTCTCTGAGCTAGGAGACACCAGCTGTGCATCCAAGGGCCCTTCTGCCAGCCCAGGGTTTTTGAGGACCACACGCTCCAGCACTGTCCACGTGCAGGACAGTGGGTATGGGATTGTCCAGGCGGCCCAGCAAGGTCCTGGCACACAGACTGGCTTCCAGCTGCTTTTGGCCCCAGGTGGACATGGCCAGACTGCATGGTCCCTGTCCCCTGGAGCACTTGAAGATGCCTTCTCCATAAATGCACTGCCAATTATCATCCCCAGGTGTGTTTCCAGGTGTGGGCCCATGGATACATGGTGGACATCCAGAAAGAAATCACGGGGCTTAGCAAAATGCCCTTGCACTCCAAGAGATCAAGCTTTTACAAAAACCTGTGTGTTTCAGCTGAAAAATTGTCAGGGAATGTTTTGATGTTGAAAACTGAATTCCTTTGAACCCTGGAGATACAGACACTCACAGCTCGTTCATTGTGCTCATCAGAAAGGTGGGACCGTGTGCGTGGGGCGATTTGCAAAGGCACTTAGCATGAGCTTGAAACCCTGACACAAATCCAAATTAAATATTTTTCCAGCAAAAGAGGTTTATTTTTGATGTGTTTTTATCCTTACTGAGAGCACCTTGTCCTCTGCAAATTATCTGCAGACTGGAAGTCTGTGCAATTATTACACAGATAATAAAAGGAGCTTTTCCATATGGCAGGAAGATTCCTTCCTTATTTTCTGCTCTTAAACAGACGTGATGCATTTCCTTTCCACCAACATGAGCATAAGCTGATATTTTTGAGCATGCACAAATAAAAAGGGTCATAAATACTGAAAAGGCAAAGCAGCTGTGTTCTTTTGCAATAGTTTTGCAGATGCAATCATTTTATTCACCCCGTTCTATGAGGGTAAAGGCTCCTTGAGACAGGTTGGCTCAAGAGCATCTTGACTTCTGGCTTGGATGCTTTTGGTCTCACACCTGAGTTTGGTCCTGAGTGGGATTTTCAGAGGAATTTTATGGCAGAGGGTGACCGATCTCAGAAGCAGCCCATAAATGTGTGCAAATTCTGAGCAGGTGCAGACCACAGCCAGGGGGGCAGGAGGAACAGCAGCAGCACATGAGCATCAGAAGGAAGCAAGCTGCCTGTCAGGAGTAATTCCCAAGGGAAAACGCCTCCTGATGTGACTGGTGAAAATCTCTGCTGCCTCTGCTTTTTAAGGGCTGGGTGATGCTCTGGGCATCTGCTGTAGGCATCATCCCACCACGGGCAGGAGCCTCTGCCCCGAGGTACAGCTGGAGGAAGCAGGAGCACCTCAGCTGCCCAATGCCTTTGCTCTCCAGTGAAGCTCAGGGATCTCTTATTTTCATGGGCTTAACTCCTCATGTGTCCCTGGCCCTGGGAAACATCTCTTGCTCTCCTGCTCTGCTGGCTCCAGTGGCAGCAGACATTGCCCTCGCTCACCTCACGCCTTGGGCAGGGAGAGCCCCGTGCAATAGGCAGGGGAAGTGATAAAAAATAGATTCTCTTTGGCCCCGTGCCCAGCGGCCTCTGAAGGCTCCTTTCTCCCCCACTGTTGTCTCCTTTGATGCTGTTGCTTTGATTTGCACTTCAGAGGCTGTATCAGAGCCCTCCAGGCTGGAGGGAGACTTCAGGGGAAGGGCATTGCCCTGCAGCACAGCCTGACCTGCTCTGTGTCCTGCTGCAGCACCCTGCTGGCTGAGCAATGGGTGCTGCAGGCAGCAGCTCGAGGGGGAGATAAACGTGGAGCTTCGCAGAGCAGCTCCCAGCCCTGCCTGCTTATTATTTCAAGAAACCCATTCCTGCTCACTTTGAATCATCTCAATAAGAAAATAATACAACAGAAGACGGCTGTCTGTGGGGTGCCACAGAATCACCACCACTGGGTGAAGGTTTTCCATTCCCAGGTACTTTGATATCCCTCTGTGAGCCAATTTTCGCACTATAAACTGCACTCTGTGTATTAATCAGGCTGATGGGTGATGCCATGACAGGTGCCTATGCGTAATGCCAACACATTCACTTCTATCAATCAACCTCGTAACTATGTGGAAAAAACCCCAACACGCAGGGTTTGACAGGATTCATTTTTTGTTTAAACATATGGACTGGAATTCATTTTCCATTAAAGCATATGGACAGCTGGCCAGGGTGCTCCTTCATGCTTTTCAAGCTGCTCTGCGCATTGCTGGCGTTCATCCTGCCATGGCTACTTGCTCTTCCCGGCCTGTCATCCTCGGCTCCCAGGAACATCGCTGTGAAAGCTGATTTTACAGAGAAATGATCTGATTCTTCAGGCCTGTCAGGTGGAGAGGCTGTCACACAGCCGCTCTGCGTAACGGCAGCAGAAGGCACCTTTATCCCAGACGTCTTCCCTCATCATCCCCAGCTAGGGAAAATAATTTGAAAAGTGACTGACACTTCTGGAAAGGAAACCCATTTGGAGATAATTTGGCTTCTGCTTCGTGAGTTTGCTTAATTTTCCTGCATCCTGGTGGTGTGTGTTAACATGGAGTAAGTGTCTTTGCTTTAAGCAGTTCATCAGCTCCAATTATTGACCGTGCTCCTCGTGTCAGTGTTTGACAGGGGGACGTAGCAGCAGAGACCAGCCACAAGCTGAAAAATCCCACGTGTGGTCTCTGCCCCATCAGCAGAGCTGCCACCAGGCTCCAGGGAAAGCAACTGGCAGGGACAGAGCTGAAATAATCCACCGGGTTTGTTCCCTGGTATGAGTCAGGACCTCGGTGTGTCCCCTGGAAGTGTCAGGATGGAGCCAGCAGAGGCAGAGTGCAGAAGCAGCAGGCTCGGAAAATGCAACCCCCCCACTAATTGCAGCCTGTCCTAGATGTGAGTGACAGGCAGTCCAGCAGCTGGGCACAGACAGCTTTCCTGGGAGGCAACGTAGCTCTGCGTCCCAGCAGGACAGTGGCAGCACCATGCTGAAAGCCAAGGAAGGCGGTGTTTTGCAGAGGGAATAAATGGCTGCCTTCAGAAACTGTAAGATGAGGTCTGGTGATGGCTCTGATGAACTGGAAAGGTGGCTCTGGGTCTCAATAAGAGATGCTCCATGGATAAGATGGAATGTTAAATGAAGAAGAATTTTAGTGCAACATCAAAATTGTGAGTTTAGGGTGAGGAGCACCAGCCCAGGCAGTGGGGAAGGGTCCCATGGCAGTGTCCCTGAGCCAGGGGCTGTACAGCTCTGCTGGGAGCTGGTCCCCAAGCTCCTCACTGGGGGACAAGTCAGAGGCTGCCAGTAGCATCTTTCTGAGAGGGAAAGGCTAATTGGGACCTGAATTTCAGGCAGATGCAAAGCCTGCAAGATTAAGATTTAGCACCTAAAAAACCTGCATTTTGTGTGAGCACTGCGGGCTTGCAGCTTGACTTTAGAGGAGCAGATCCTGCATCCGTCAGGGAGATGCTGGTTCTCACAAGGAGAGGTGAGAGCCTGCAATGAGCACAGCTAATGTGGTGTGAGAACAGACAAGTTGGCAGTCTGTGGGAACACCAGTGTGCTGCCTGCAGAATAAAGCAGATGAAATTTCACAGCTCTATTATCACGCTCTGAAAGGCAAGCAGGTCTCAGCTTTCCAAATGAGGACTCCTGGCCAGCCCTGCATGCTTTGATGGCCCAGAAAATCTCACCTGTAAGGGTAGGTGCAGCAGGAGCAGCCAGGCGATGATGCTGTGAGACACTGGTGATCACCCTGAAGGGCAGACAGCAGGATGCTGCACTCCATAATTTGCCTGGGGGAAGCCCTGCTCAGAGGAAATCCCCTTCCCCAGGGGTGAACAAGGAAGAGCTTGTGTCCAGTCTGCAGGGACTGTGGCCTGCGTGGGGCCCTGCACAGGGTGGACACCAGATGAGGGCTTTGAGGGCATTTGCTGTCTCCTCTCTCCTATGTGTCCCTGAGCCCTGTGCAAACTGCCCCTCTGCCCTCAGCATTCTGCACAGCTGTCTCCTTGAAAAGTGCTCCAGCAAACACGTCTTGAAGGAAAGCGACAGCTCGTATTCCCTTGGAATTGTTGGATAGCTGTGATTAGCACTGCCAGGTCCTTTGCCAGCCCTCAGGGGCAGGCTGGGAAAGCAGCTTGTGCTGTGAATACTGCTGGCCAGAGGGGTTTTCCTCAGCTGGCAGGTGGGAGCATGGATAGGAGCTCCTTGCTGGTGCTGCACAGCATCAGGAATTCCCTGGGGATGCTCTAGGATGTGAGAGGGATCTCAGCCAGCTGCGACGGCTCCAGATCCTTCAGGCTGGAAGTTCTTTCAGTGCCTTTGCCCAGGGACAGAGGGCAAATCTTTCAAGAACACCTAAATAGCTCAGGAGTTTGTGATGTCCCCAGTCTTACAAACAACCTCAGCACCAGTGACAGGTGGGGGGACCCAAGCAGGCTCCAAGTCCTGCTGTGCCTCCTTCCCCTTGCGAGGAAGGCAAGGCCATGGCCACTGTGGCTGCAGCAGCTCCGTAGGGCCATGAAATGCCAGAGGCCTCTCTCTCTGCATTTCCTCCATCAGCATGACCTACATCCTCCTCCAAATGTTTTCCAGGGCCTCTCCAGCTCTGGTGATCAGTTGCCTGTGAAAGAAGCAATGCTCGTGTCCAGGATGACTTTTGCAGTAGGGCAGCTGGACTGCTCCACACTGAGAAAGCTGTGCAGAGCCCTGCTGTGAAATTCAGGAGATCCTCATCTATCTTCCCAGCTAAGGTGAGTTCCAGGTAGCTCCCAGATGTGTTTTAGCTCCTTGCCAGCTCCAGCAGAGGAGACCAACCACGGCCTGGGGGAGTGGGTGGTTATTTACCAGCACACACACTGATCTGGTCTCTGTTCATCACAGGTCGGGGCGCAAACACAGCATCCAGAGTGCTCCAGCAGCTGAGAACTGCCTAAAAAATGCAGCCCACAGGTGGAAAATAGGACACAGTCAGCCCTTACTTCTTCGCGTACACCATCACTCCTTTTCCTCTCCTAATTTGGGGACATTCTGGGGAATTCTGACATTATGGCTGTAAGAGAAAATGCAGCATTTTGTTTTCCACAGAAATTGGTAGTTTGCCAAGAAGACGTGTCTCTCTGAGCAATCCGTGCTCCCTCCTATGCCTCCAGTTGAACGCTTTTAAGCAGAGTGCTGAGCCAGCCCTGTGCCATCCCTGCTTCCCTCCGCTTGCCTGCTTGCAGTGAGGAAGAGGAGGAGGAGGATTTGGGCTGGATTCTGTGGTTTTGCTGCCTACTTTTCCCTGGCTTTGCAGAAACACGAGCCCCTGAAAACCCAGGAGACGGAGGAGCGTAATTAAGGAGAAGAGGAGCTCCAGATGACACTGGCTCTAAGAGAGCGGTGCTTTCCCCTCCCTCTCGGTGCTTGCTTATTGCATCTGTCTCTTGCTGGGGGCATGAGTCACATTGGTTCTGGTGATGGATGAAATTAGCTCCAATGTGAAACGGGAAATAAAAAGCCATTCACCGACAAGACATCTGCACAGGCATGGAGCTCAGGGCAAGGATCCTCTCTGCCTTTTTCTGCTCCTGCGCTCTTCGCAAGCAGCTCGCTTTTAATTAGATGGGATGCAGCTCTAAGTCAACTATAAATGATATTATCAAACTAATAGAGTGTGATCGTATCTTGGCTTTTATTGGTCTGGGAGCTGCTGCTGGCTGCCATGGGAACAGTGTTTTTCACTTAGCTCCTCAGCTCTGGCTTGAAGGCATCAAAAGGAGGTCAGGGGAGAGGTGATGAACCCCTGGGATGTCCTTGGCTTTGCAAAGAGCCATGGAGTGGTTCCCCTCAGAGATGTGTTCATCCCCTCTTCCCTGGTCAAGGCTGCTCTTCAGCACTGCTGTCCATCGCCTGGCCCACTGCTGCCCTCCACTCTTCTGTCTTGCTGCTCATCAACCCCTTTGCTGTATCCAGGCTGGGTAAAACCAAGAGTGGCAGAGAAAGAAAGCAGAGAGAAAAGGGAGGACACTCCCAGCCTGTGTGTGAGTGTGGGATGGAGCAGCATTTGCCCCATGCTGGGCTGTCCCCAGGACAAATCCCCTGTCCCCAGCTGTGCACCCCACAGGATATCATCCCACTGCCTCTGGGGCATGTGAAAAACAGAGGCTTCCTGAAAGTTACCTGAGGAGAGCGAGAGTAGCAGGACAGGGGAGGCATTTCCTGGGTCGTGCAGCTGCCACACTGCTGAAATGCGAGGCGGTGAGGTGGGCAGCAGCAGGAGGGAGAACGGGGCTGGAGCCTGCCCCCCATCGTCCCCCCTGTCAGCAGCAGGGAGGGAGCAGTGTAGGATGCACTTGCAAGTGCAGTCACATGAGAGGGAAGAAGAGACAGAAGAGAACAACATCACTTGGTCCTGGCCATGGTTAGTGTTCCAAGCCTGACAGGGGGTTGCAGGCTCCAGGTCAGGCTTTCGATGGCACAGTGGGTGTGCAGCCTCATGGGCATGAGGGGCAGCTTCAGGGACACGGGATCCAGAGGGATCCGGGGGGACTCTGTGAAAAGGAGGCTTCTCTGCCAAGTGTGTTCCTGTCTTTCTGTGGCAAGAGACCCAGGTCCAGTCTCAAAGCAGGGGTTGTGGGGAGTCATGGCTGTGAGTGACCCAGGGGACAAGGGACAGCCTGGCCAGCATCCCCTCAGCTCCTCAGCTCAGTCCTGCCTGCAGCCCTGCCCCTGGTGCCCATAACACTGCAGCCAGACTGATGGCTTGGCCTCACCCTGCCTGGTTAGCTGCTCTCCCCTTCTTCCAGGATTTGGGATCCTCCAAAGGAAACCTACCCTGAGCAGGAGGGGTTTGTTCTAAGAGTTAGGCTGAAGGGCTTCTTCCCTGCCTGCCTGCCCCTACTCTGTGGTGTCCCTTTGAAAAGATGCATCCATGCTCTGTGAACAAAGGCAGCCTGAAGTCTCAGGGCCCAGCTGAGATCTCAAACCACCCCCTGCTGCATTGATTTCTTTGCATGGGACTAATTTTTTAATCAGAGTGATGTAGAACATGATCAGAAGCAATTAAAGGCTGGCAGGCTAATTAGTGTCAATCAGCATGGTTTATGGGTATTGGCCTTGTCAATCAAACTTGATATTGTATGTTACTGAGATTGCTTTTGGATCTCAAAGCTAATGCTTCACAGAGAGCTTTTCTTTCTCGAGATGCTTATTAAAATAGTACAAGTCCTTCAGAAACCAGTTAAAGGACATATTTAATAGTCCTTTAGGCACTGACAATTACAGGTAGATCCTTTGCTAAATCCTACTTGGGGCTACAGCAGATTAAATGCCAAGCTTGTTCCCGTGCTCCTGAAAACTGTGCTGGCTTCATCCCACCCCTCCCGGGGCTGTTGTGTTCCTGGGCATGTGTCTGCAAAAGCTGGGGCTGAAGGAGATGGGTATGGCAAGTTGCTCAGCCCAGGAAAGGAGGGATTAAATGGTCATTATGGCAAGGCTTAAGCAGGAGAAGGGCAGGATTTCTTCCAGGGACAGACTGGAAATGTGATAAGGGCCACTGGGTGGTGTTCAGTGGGATGTCTGGGAAAAAGAAAAAGGAGCAGAAACCTGTTCTAAGCTTGATCCTTACAAAAGCAAATCCCCAGGGTATGTCTTTTGGAAAGGTTGGGTTTTAGAAGCAAGGAGAGCTGCTGCAGCCAGGGCATTCCCAGCACCGCTGCTGATCTCTCCACAAGGCTCCGGATTTTAGCTGACTGTGGGCATTGGCAACGTTTCCAGGATCCCACATGAACCCATGGAAGAGGAGCAAAGCCAGCCATTAAAGCACGTCCCTTGCAACTCCATGTGCCCTGAGCCCGGTGCTGCCCTTGCTAACACAAAAGAATCAAGCAGTGAGTGTTTGGATGGCACAGGCACAGCTGCCATGAGCACACGCTGCCTTTTAAACCCCAAACCCCACAGCACTCATGTTCTTTGCACTTAATAGTATAGCTGTAATTTCCTATTTGTAAGAAAAATAAATGAAGAACTCCATCAGGCAGAGCCCCTGGGAAGTGCCTGACAGAGGTGTGAGGTAGCAGAGAGAAGAGTGTGCCAGACAGAGCCAGCCAGGGAAGCAATGCTCAGAAGTCCCTGCAGCCCAAAGCAGGGATGGCTCGAGCCACCAGACTGATGGCATTGTCTTCCCAGCAGAAAACACCTGGCCTGTTGACAGCATCGTGCTTGGGAGGGGTAAGACTCATGGCAGCATCATGCCAGCTCCTCCCTACACAGAGCTGGAGAGGGCTGAAATGCTGCTCTCCATCCTGCTGGCTTTTGTAGGCCTCCCTGGGTCTGAGAAGGACTGGTGGATTATTCAGCATCCTCGTCAAACATTACAGCTCAGCCAGCAGGTCTCTACGTGGCCACCATTAAATTGATCTGTGCAATTGCTGGGGCTGGTGGTATTAAACCTTGGAGCTGTATAATGTTATCCTTCCTGGAGGGCTCACAGCCTGTCAGGAGGAGGTGTCTGAAGGACCACGGCAGCCTGAGCTGGGAGCTGGGAAGGGGAGCCACGCAATGCTCCCCAGCTCCAGCATGCAGGGGGCTGCTGCGCCCTGCCAGGAACGGGGAGAAAGCAGCCATGGAACGGCAGCAGAGGGATTTTTATGACACACTTAGTTCCCTGGTACAAAGTCATATCTTGACATCCTAGTAGAAGATCCTTTGCCTGGTTATCGCCCGAAGACATACATTTTATCTAAGGGAATGCTTAATTGCTCCTCGTTGGACACTGGTTATGGAACATTAGGCATCAGTAAAAGACAACTCTTAAAATCCGGGCTGAATACCCTTTCCAGCGGAGTCTGGTGGTTACAGTCACAGAACAGATTTGCTCACTGCATTTTTATTTTTTCCTTACTTTCCCATTTGGGCAAAGCGGGTGGTATCCCTGCCATAACCACATCCCTGCTTCCCAGCCCCAGTCTTTGCCCTGAGGCTTTCCTGATACAAAATGCCCCACCCCTGAAGGGGCCGCTGTGGACAGAGCCACAAATTTTAATTCCTAGCTGATGTGGGAAGAGCACGGCCCTGAGACAGAAGATGAGGCTGCATGATGCTCAGCAAAAACATGGAGCTGCCAGTTGCTCTGAGGACGTGGATGCTGGAGGAAGCATTAATATTCCAGGCCACCATGCCTCCCTACCATCTGCTGCACCAAAGCAAAGGATGCCCAAATAAATTTCAAAATCCCCTGCAAGGGAGAACACTCTGGATGCTATTTCTACATCAAGCTGTTCAAGACTTGCTAAATCATCTTCCTCCTTTCCAAACATTTTTCAGAGCTGTCCTGCCTCAGGGAGGAGGCTTTGGTGGCTGTGTCCCACTCGTAGGAGTGGGATGGTACATGCTGGAGGTTCACGGTGCTCCGGCACAGCCAGTCCAGCTTCCTGCTGGGACAAGGATGAGACAGAAGCCACACCATGTCCAAAGCAGCCAGCTGGGATCAGGCAGGGATCTGCAGGCTGGCAGTTCTTGTGAAGCAGTTTGCTCCTGAGCAGGCCGCACCATTTGAAGTTTTTGGACATTTCATGAGATGTCTGATGGAAAGGTGTTTCGCCCGTAACACCTGCAGACTGCTGAAGGCCCTGGTGCTGCCCCACCTCCTGCTAAAATCTCTTCCACCAAGGATCCACCTCCTCCAAAATTGATGTGCACTTGCCAGGAGGAGATCAGGAGGAAAATTTTATGAGGATTTCTTCTTTATTTGCTGTTTGGGACTCTCCCATTATAACACACTTTCTGATGATGGCCCATTCCCCTGTTTCCTACTATGTGCAGGTAAAGATTTATGCAATTCCAGGTGCCAGCCTTACTTGAGAGATTAATGAGAGATAATGTCTCACAAAGAGGTTTATTGAGTTCTCTGAGTTCATTCACCAGCTGTGAAGTGAAACATCAGAAAACAGTTTTTGAATACTAAGTTGTCCCTGGCACCAGCACAGAAAAGGGAAACAGTGCCTTTTTCTGCTTGAGGTACTTGTTCTGCTGGGCCAAGGCGGCTTCGTGTGCGGAGCCCTGGGAGCTGGGATGCTGGGTTAGTATCTGCCTGCTGGCCTGGCCCACCTGGGGTGCAGGAGGATGTGCCTGGCATGCTCAAGGTGCTGCGCCCTGGTTCTCAGCCTCCTCAGCCTCGTGAGTGATGAGTTGCTATTTCACGGCAGATTTGAAGAAGCAGGGGAGCCCTGGAGGCAAGGGTGATCACTCACCTACAGCCATGTAAAGGCACTAGGAAATGCATTCGTGGCTACAGAACCCTGCAGACCCCATGTCTGCTGGCTTTATGGCACGAAATTGATTTGGTGTCATGGCAATATCTCTTCAAGGGTGGAGAAGGAAGGTCCTTCCTTGGACCTCAGTCTGCGCTGGTCACCCCACTGGATGTGTTTTGTTGACTTCCACCAGGAAGCTTCTTGGTCCTTCCCTCTGCCCTACCCAAAAGCCAAGCAGGAGCCTGGTGCTGGCTTGTGCACCTCACGCTGGGCTGGTGCAGAGGGCAGAGGCAGCACGGGCATCCCCCAGCAGCACATCTCGTGGCCATGCAGGTAGAGGTGCTGCTGCTGCAGCTGCAGCTGGTTTTCTTCCTCGGTGCATGGCTTCTCTGAACAGAAGGCACCCCTGCCTGGGTTGGAGGAAACGGGTTGCAATTAGTCTCTAAAATAATCCTCCCATCAGCCGTGGGGCAGGCGGCTGTGCAGCGGCCTCCTGGGTGCATCTCTGAATGCAAATGTTGGCCATGAGGAGATAATTATGCTGCTCTCCCATCTCGAGAACATTTCTACCTTGCCAATGGATCATTCTACTAATTTTTATCTCTGTTGCACTTAGCATAACGTGCCCACAATGCGTTTGTGTTTTCACACAGACATTGGGGTACATCAGCTGGGAAGAGTCCATGGGGAATCCCATAGCTCTGAGGACAGATTTTGGCAGATGATTTACCCTTTCCTTCAACATGTTACAGTGAGGCATGAGGGCTTTTCCTCTGGGATCCACCAGTGGGGAGGACCTGGGCATCTTCATCACGTATTTATTTATTTACACTTCGACATCCCTTCCTTGGTGGTGACTTTTCTGCTATCTGCAGGATTTTTCCTTTAAAATCACCCTCCTGACAACATCCCAGCAACCTGACTGCTGCTTCTTCATGTCCTGATGAAGAGCTTGCAGAGATTTGTTTGCAAATGCCTTTTGTTGTAACATCGGGGAAGCTCACATAAAAACAAAATTCAGTATTTGCTCTTCCCTATGGCTGGTCTTTGTCTTCAAGCAGCTATAAAAGAGGGCAATCAATAAACCTTGCCAGGGTCTTTTTAATGCTTTTTGAGCCATTACGGTCATAATGCTTCAAAGGCTGCCGTGTCAATACACTCGAGACACTGAATATGTCAAAACCACATAAAATCTTTATTAAGATGAAATTAAATGAGCAAGCCCAAATCAGTAATTTAAATGGATATTATTCTTCAAGGATGCCAGACCTAAAAACCAGACACAACTGAAGAATTCAGGGCATTCAGTTAGGATTAAATTGGTGCGAAACTCAAACTTTTGCCACAGTTCCTGGGCAGGAGGAATTCGGGAGGATGGGAATTGCTGTCAAGGTGGTCTGGACACCTGCCCTTTGTTTTCTGTTGCAGCATTGGCCTGAGCTAAAAAAGTGCTGGAAATCTGGGGCAGGTGGGAGGAAAACAGTTATTGGGATAGAACTTCAGTCTGTCTCTGCTCATCAAATTAACCCAGGCTGATTAAAAGGAAAAAAATCCCTTATTTATATGTGGTTCCAGGCGACAGTGCATGGAGCTGCAGCGGGTGGCACTGCAGAGAGTCATGCATGGCCATCCTTGTGCTGCAGTGCCCTGCTGGGTGAATTTCTTCTCCCAGATCCTCCCAGGCACTTCAGGGCCCTGCAAAGCCACCAGTGCCGTGCTCACATGGGGAATCTGGCAGCAGGACTGCAGAGCACTTCCAGCTCGGTGACTGCCACCCTCCTCCAGTCCTGCACAGAGGCTGCAGCAGCAGATACTTTCACCTGCCAAAAGGAGGTGAGGACAAGCAGGACGTGTGAGAGCTGCCAGAACCTTGGGAAAGGAAAGCTCTCCCAGCTTGAGCCCCACTCAGCAGCCCTGGCTTTGCAGCAGGCCAGCACACAGGTGAATGCAGCAGCAAGAGGCTTGGGCTGCTGTGGGCTGGATGTGAGCTCCCAGGAGGGTAAAATAGCCGTGATTCAGCCCAAGGCAGCAAGGAGGTACTGCAGCCAACCAGGCTATTGGGGCACAAGACAAGGTCCAGGTTCTTTTCACAGTGTCAGACATGCAGCAGTTCAAGCCCATTGCTGCCTCTTCGTCCAAATTTTTGACAGGGGGACAGGACCCGGATGGATTTGTCTGGGCTTGATGCATTCTAGCAGCCTGCACAGCTTACTTTGCTCCACTTGTGAGCTCCTGCTTTGCAGTTCCACAGTGCCTAGGGCACGAGTGGGTACGGTCCAGCCCTTTGCTACTGCCCAGCAAGCGACCAGAGATCTTCTGTGCCCGTGTAGGACTGGGGCAATTTGCTGACCCTTGGGACCAGCCTGACAGAAGGGCTCAGAGGGGCTCGGATTTTGCATCTCCAGAGGGTGCCACGACTCTGATGTCCCCTGCAAGCTACAGGGTGAAGCTGGCTCCTCCAGGGCTTCTCACTTGGAAGGAGGCACAGCCTCAGCACTGCCCAGTGGGTTGGTAATAGGTAGGACAGCTCCAGTTGGGTCCCTGAAGCACCACCAGCCTTCCCCTGCCAAGGACACGGGCTCCCTTGTGCTCGTGGTCTGGTTCCAAATGGCAGCAAGGGATCTCACCCCCGTGGATTTCCACTGGAGCACAGGGAATTTGCATCGCGTCTGCATTTTAATTGTGCAGCTTTTGCTTCATCAGGTGGGATTCTACAGCTTGCCAGGAGGATTTCACTGTTCACAAAGGAGCTCTTTTTCTTCTCAGCGGAAAGCTGAAAAATTGCTCGGTTCCAGCCTATTTAGTTTTAATTGTTTCCTTTAGTTCTCATTGCCCACAGCAAAATATCACCTTCCCGTAACAACCAGCCAGGCTGGGAGCCAGTCACCCTGCCCAGCCACTGTGCCATCCCTCCTGCTGCTCCCACGGCTCCCAGGGGTCTTGTCTCTGCTGGCAAGGCTGGATTTTGGGGCAGAGGCATCACCCTCAGCACACCACGGGCAGGGAACAGCTGCAGTGCTGCCACTGCTGTGCTGTCCCCGTGGCCCCAAGGTCTTTGCTGGCTGCTCTGGCTGTCCCTTCTGCTTGCAGCACCCGCCTTTCCCAGCTAGCTCAGCTCTCCCCTGCTTCCCAGCCTTCCTCTGGCAGCTGCTGAGGAGGGGCCAGCTCGTCATTCTTGCTTCCAAGGTGGCTTTGAAGAGAAAGGGTTGTGTTACTGAGGCAGAACATGATGCACACAGAGCCCTGGGGATGATGAACAGCAGAAGATGAGAAAAGCCTCGTCTCCCTCTCTTCACCAGAGTGGGCTTTGAGCACCTGTGGCTTTTTGGGAATGATGCGGTGCACTGCATCCCAGGTGAGCATCACCTCCTGGACCTCCGCTCCTGCTCCAGCTCCTAATGCAGCCCTCCCACAGGGACACTCCACTCCACAAAGACAAAACCCTCGTGTCAGCAGTGGAAAGCAGGGTCTTGCAACCTCAAGAAAAACTTGTGGGGACTCCTAAACCTTCTTGGAAGTTATGGGACCAGGAGGATAAAGCAATATTCCCTTCCCATGCAGGCCGCGTTCAGGGAGCACAGCCAAACATCCCCCCCAAGCAACCTTAGCAACAGATTAGGCTCAAGGGAATATTAACTTGTTCCAATATAAGGCAAGGAGGCAGAGCTGGCTATCAGGGTGAGACAGAACAAAAACACACCCACCCTGCCGGAGTAACCCACCAGATCACTGATTTTATCCCCAGGATAAAAGATCTCTGCATCAGCGCTCAGCCTGATGCTGGGCACTGCCTCAGCTGGCACATCCCAGCCCCCAGGGCTCACAGCACCATGCCAGAGGTTTTCCTGAAGGTTTTCCTCTGCTCAGTCCTGGGGAAGAACTATAAAACAAAGGCTCATAAATTAATTACCTAAAAGAGCAGCAGAATGTTATTAGATACTTGGGAGTTAATTGCACTGGTGCTAATCACATGTATTTTAAAGGCACCAGCAGAGATGTAATATGTAATTCCATAGGTATTCCAGAATAATTTAGCAATTTAATTAATTTCTGTTAATACCTTTTAAATCACCTGCCCACTTCCTCTCATGTTCCCTGCGGGAAAGGGGGAAGAAACTTTTCCAGCTGGCTAAATCTGTTGCAAACTCACTTTTGTTGGCAAAGATACTGTTTTATTTCTCAGTGGATTTAATTAACATTAGTTATCCCTGGGTGACAGGGTGGCCAAGCAAGACTGCAATTGCTTGGTCCTAAAATTGGAAGTCTGGATCAGGGATGGTTGAAATGTTTTGGACAGATTGTGAAGGGCTGAGAAGATGGAAACTGAAATGGTTTGTAGATTTAGGTCAAATTCGGTGAGCAGAGCCAGGGGAAAATGAGGAATAGAAATGTAAACAGCACCAGGCATTTTATTCCATCTCCTCAAAATGAAACATTTTGTTAAAAAAAAATCAAAAATATCCCATTTCAGCATGTTTGAGATGCAGGTTTTCTGCTTGTCTCCTTGTGCCTCCCCCCAGGGTCAGGCAGCTCAGATGCACCCAGCCCTGGGGCAGCATTTCAGCTGGAAAAGTGATTTATTTCCTTACCGTGCCCACTGCTCAATGAGTGCAGGGCACAGAACCTTGGGACAGCACCTGGGAGTCCAGGGGAGGTGGGTAGAAGAGGAGACAAGTGATTTGGGCTGTGTGAGGGCTGATCCCCTCCCTCCCTCCCCACACTGGCAGAAAAGAGACCACCAGAAGCCATTGCTCTCACGGGGCTTTTATTGTCCGGCTGGCCCTCGCCCCTCACCCTNCAGCCCAGCCCTAAGCCCAGCCCCAAGCCCAGGGCAGCTCATCCTTCCCAGTACAGCCCAGCCCCAAGCCCAGCTGCCTACCCGGGGCAGCTCATCCTTCCCAGTTCAGCCCAGCCACCAGCCCAGGGCAGCTCATCCTTCCCAGTTCAGCCCAGCCCCAATCCCAGCTGCCTACCCAGGGCAGCACATCCTTCCCGGCTCTTTTTTGGGGTTGAGGGTTTTTTTTTCTGTTTTTTAATATTTCTTTTAAAAATATAGTAGCTGTGGAAAGCAGCCCTCTTTATAATAAACACTCGATGCCGGAGTGAAATGCATCATCGCCATCCTCGTTCCTAGTCCCTCCGGGGTGCCCATGCCTGCCAGCAGCAGTGCCGGGGGCTGCTCCGGCTGCTGCAGGCAGGGAGGCTCTCGATGGCAGGGAGAGAGAGGGACCCTTCTAGAAATAGAAATATTGTGCTGAGTCATTTGGAGTGAATGAAATACGTAAAACACCAGCATCAGATTAGCTTTAGCTCGTCGAATATTGCTCCCGGCAGAGTCGGCGCAGTGCGCTGGTGGAGGCTCAGTCCCCCTCGGCCCGGGGCAGGGCAGCCACGCCGGCCCCCAGCCCTGCTCCCCACGGCAGGGCTCCCTGCTCTTGCCCACCACAAGGACACCGGTCCCCAGGGCAGCCTGAGAGTCCCCGGAGCCGATATAAATAGGAAACTGTAAACACAACCACTGGAGATAAGAGACATCTACGATCACAGGGTTTACTGCTCCAAATATCCCACCCTCCCCCCACCCCAATCCGCACCCCTGTGCCCTTGTCCCCACTCCGTAAAAAGGTCTCCAGTAACAAAATCTTCGATCCAGGCTTGGAGTAAAGGTGAGGTGCTTG